>JAHXMU010000062.1:18429-36626 GCA_019455685.1 Philornis downsi
CATATTCCGTCGATCAATTTTACGCGCTTCCATCCATTGTCTAAGCGTCAAATTGACTTACGGCACATTCAGACAGGCCCAAATTAGTCGATTTCATGTTTTCAGCTGAGATGGACCTTAAATTAGGGTTGTTACTGTGCTGACTTTTAAAATTAAAATTCTATAAATTCTTTGTTGGTATACAGCACTGAAAGCGGAGTGATTCACATTTGTAAGCCACAATGTTTTCTGCATTACATTTGTGAACTTGTAAAATGAAATAATGATGAAGAATACACAATTCCACAATCTGCAGATATATTATTGAACATATAGAGAGCAGAGAAATAATAAACTGTTCCGATTTTAGTGTTGGAAATCAATATAAAAAAATTGAAGTGCCGTTAATTTTTTACACATGGTGAGAAAGTATCGTTACATCTTTGTATCGAAAAAAACTTGACATATACTAATTATAACACAAGAAACCAGATTGATACTTTGGATTCAGTGTAGAAAAAGAGATTGTAAACAAAATAAAAAGCATGATGTGTATTGAAATTTAATTTACTGCGTTTTCCGTCCGATTTGATGTGTAATGCACCAAACGTCAAAATTCATGTGACAAACAATTATTAATATTAAATCCTTTTCAAATAGCCAAATGATTAAGAAGGGGAATCCCGTTTCGACATACTAGCATTTATTCTTGAATAAGTCATAAAAGAACTATCAGCGACATCTGGATATTTAATTATCCGTACAGGGCACTCGTCAAACACCAGCCTGACACTGGCAACTCTACAGCTAAATCCGTTTGTGCATTCTATTTAGCTCACTTGATTCGTAAACAACGAACTTATGGATAATATTAGAAAGTGTAGATGATGTGAAAAATGCGTATTCCATGTATTTTGTAATTTTTGCCCATAGTTTTGTTTAATTTATTGAAAATAATCATGCCTGATAAAGCTTTGTGTCGTCTGTGCATTTCTTCACGCGAAGAGTATAAAAGTTTGTATGATGAAAGTGGCCAAGGGAATGACGTCTATGAAATTACTCTCAAATACTTCGACCCAATGGTAAGTGGCCTGAGTAGACAATATGTATATCATATCCAATTCCTCAAATTGCTTTGTTACAGCTTCTGAGCTCAGACAACGAGCGGGATTCTAACGTGATATGCATGGAGTGCTGGCGTCACATCAGCGATTTCTATGGCTTTCAGCAATCGATACTGCAAGCACAGGCAGATCTTCAAACACTTATGCAGGATGAAGTAAAAGAAGATGTCCCTCAAGTGAAATTAGAAGATGATGTGCTACCAGAGCAGTTGCCTATCGAAGTAGTCGATGCATCGGTCCCAGTGTTCAATGAAGATGATCTAAAGGATGAGAAGGATATGCCAGATGACGATGTTCATGACATCAGAGATGACAATCCTTTTACTTCATCTGATGACGACGAGAAACCTCTAATTACTCATATAACGAAAGCCAAGAGGAAACGAAAGTGTACCAGAAAACTAGACGTTAAAGAAAAGGAAAACAAAACTACTGAACCAGCTCCAAAAAAACAAAGAAAACCTCGAATTTCAACGAAAAAGGAAAAAGCCGTTAAGGCTCCAAGAGCGAAACGTAAAGCAAAAACAAAAGAAGTTATAAAGGACAATACGGAAGATAAAGACAATGCTAATGAACCAAAGGATGAAGATGATGCGGTCGCTTCATCCAACAATGAAATGGATGATAGTGTTGGCGACACCTCGAATGTTGACAAAAAATCAGTTAAAGATAAAACGATGGAATGCGATGCATTCATTGCGCAATGGAAACAGGAGATGGAATGTGTTTGTTGTCCGACGACGGTAGCAAATTTTACACTATTGCGAAAGCACTATCGTGCTGAACACCCCAATGAAAAGTGTTACGTCGTATGTTGTCAACGCAAGTTCTACCATCGCTTTCATATAGTGGAACACATTCGCCTGCATATTGATCCCAACGCTTTTAAATGTAGCGAGTGTGGTAAGTGTAGTACAAATAGCCGCAACTTGGCCAAACATAAACGAGAAATGCACACGGAGGAGGGCAAACAACGACCCTTCGAGTGCGATGTATGCCACAAGCGTTTCTCCAATAAAACAATATTGCGAACACACATGGAAGTCCATGAAAATGGAAGAGATCACATTTGTAGCGAATGTGGCAAAGGATTTCCCTCGGAAAACCGACGTAAAATACACGAACGCATGGTACACCAGGCGGATCGTATTTGCGACCAATGTGGCAAAACTGTTCACGGGGTCTATGCACTCAAGCTGCATTTGCTGGAACACGCTGGTATCCAAAAACCAAAATGGCCTTGCGATCAATGCAATGCCCAACTTCATTCCCATTCTAGTTTGAAGAGACATAAGTTGATAACACACCACGACGGATCTACGGTTTACATATGTAGTGACTGTGGAAAAATCTTCACTTCGGCAAATGCCTTACGCAGCCATAAGAGGATTGTTCATTTAATTGAACGCAAACACAAATGCAATATTTGTGAAAAGGCGTTTAAGTTTCCCAAAATTTTACGTGAACATATGGCCTCGCATACGGGCGAAGATCTCTATCAATGTCCCTACTGTCCTAAAACATTCAAGGTGAGCGCTAATATGCATCACCACCGAAAGAAAGCTCACCCAAAGGAATGGGCTGAAGCCAGAATAAATAAGCCAGTATCTAACAAAGTCGATATAAGTTTAGTATCAAATGAAATTATTATGTAGAACATATAATTCCGCAAATTCATCAAATGTAATGGTTAAATTTTGCCATTATTTTGTACATACAAAAATGAATACGATATGTCGTAAAACTAAGAAATTTTTATGGTAAAAGATCTATAATAAAATTAAAATTTGTCAATACAAATTATGGAAATTAATAAAGTCGAATGCCATGACTGTTGGGAGAGCTTAACGAAGCATTTACATTTGCGGTCTTGAGGCAGAACATTCATATTCAAATAATTTGCAAGTGACTGTAGACGGATCAGGGATATATTGTTGGGTTGTATAGGAGTGCAAAAGAGTTTCAAATGGTGGGTTCGCTTTTAATACCGATTATTCTTGTAGGATGTCTAAAATACTCATATCTTCCTGTCAGTGGGTGCATTAAATATCTCAGTTGTTCAAAAAGTGCTGGTTATTGAATAGCGTTTTTCCCAAATCTATTTGTTGTATTGTATTGCTGTCGATTAAAATTAGTTGATTTAATTGATTGGTTTTTGTTGTCAAATAATATTGCTGCGAAATCGATAAAAAATTACTCATGGCAGACGAGTAAAATGGCAAATTACTTATGTTTAATAATAAGTTTATTATTGTATGAATTGTGTTGAACCGCTGTATTTGATGTGGCTAAGTTTTGGTGGGTAAACTATGAGCTCTGGATTATTTTTTTTTTTGCGTTTCCCCTTTTTTTGAAGGGAATACACGCATAAGACGAAGGCATGTTTGTGTCAATATTCGTGGTAAGAAAGGAAACCCAAAAGTTTGGTGGCTATTACGGCAAAGCGATATTGAGTCTCTCTACGATTAATAGTTATTTTTCCAATTGCAGACAATTTTTTTTTGGTTTTAATTCATATTTTCTCAAAATAATTCTCATGTATTAGATGTTGGAAGAAATTTGCCATCAACAAAATCAGTTATAAATCGGAGATACTTTTTTATACAGAAACGTATCTTAGAAGAAACTTTTTTAAAAAGGAAAGACGTAAACAGACAATTTGGTTAATGAAAAGAAACGTCTTCACACAAAGTGCCTTCCAAAGTCATTCCGAAGAAGTTTTCTAAACATAATTATGTTTTTTAAAACAAGTTTTTCGAGCAACATTTGTATATGGAAAATGTTTTTCAACGTTTTCATTCAATATACTTTGTTATACATAAATATTTCGCAAAAGAGACTCCTTAACAAAGTTCTTCTAAGAGGCTTTTTGTAAGCTCCTATATTGAGACTCTTTTTAGAAAATTATTCTAAACAATATTTAGTTTTTTTTTTGTTATAATTGTTGCTTCCAAGGCACTTTTCTTCGTGTGGAATGCCGTTTGCATATAAAGAAGTATCTTGAAAGACAATTTCTTTCGTACATTAAAATTAAAGGCAAACTTCACGCAGAAAAGTGCCACTAAAGACGTTCTGTAAAATGAAGTGTCATAGAAGATACTTCATATTATATATATATTAATATATCATGAAAGACAATTCTTCTAATTGTTATAATTTGTAACATAAAAAATCTTTCAAGGTCAATAATACATACTACAGTGTTAAACCAAAATTTTGATATACGAGTATATTTAAAATAAAACATAAAAAATAAACAATAATATTTTTTATTAATACCAGGGCTATTATAACCAGCCGTTACAATTAAAAAAAAAAAAAAATATGTTATTTATGTACGAACCCATGTTAAAGATTTTTAGATTATAAAGAAGAAAAATGTTCAAATAATTTAATCCTTAGAGTATTAACTGGTTCAGTTAACTTACGTGGATATAGGATTTCATATGGATTTTCGAATGATTGATAGGTATCAATGTGAAAATTATAATAAGAGACATTTTTCAAATATGCAGAAGTGCCATGACTTATTTGTGTGGATGATTAATATAAAAAACAAGTTTCTTTGCATTCATGTTGATTACTTTTCTAATCGAATTGCTCGTCAGTGGATCCAGCTGTTCGCCGCTTAAAGAAAGACACGTCTCTATGTAGGGAACCAAAACAAACGATCATATGAATTGTAGTCATTGCGTTACGTCTTTAAGACACTTCTTCATACGAAATGCAACTTCTCTTAAAATTTAACCCCTGTTTGAGAAAATTGGCTAATGTTTTGTACAAAAATTTAACCAAATTAGCTTCGGAGAGTGTTAAATCTGTCTGTTATCACCCTAGAGCAATAATCAAAAAGGAAAGTGTAAATATGATATATTTTATAAACAGTTAGAGCGTAAACACGCAATAATGTTCTCATTTGGGAGTTGCCAGACTTGCTGTTACTGGATATCAATTCAATTCCACTTTTTTTTATAATACGAAGAAGAACAATAACAAACAATCAAGAAGCTTCAGAATTGTGCATAGCCAAGTGGAAATTGTGTGAAAATTTAGTGGAACAGTTTAATACATTCGATATTAAACGAAGTAGTGAGCTCAATACCTGGTGCAGATATGTCTAACGCTAGCTTATGCCGCTTATGTGTGAATATTTGCAGCGAATGCAAAAGTTTATATGACGATAATGGCTTAAGTAATGAGGTGTATGACACCACTGTTAAATATTTCGATCCAATGGTAAATGCAGACCACAGGTTGACAGAACTCACCAAACCCTGAATTATATACTTATTTATTTCTTAAAGATATTGAATTTGGAACCCGAGAAAGGATTTACGGTTATCTGCGTGGAGTGCTGGTGTCACATAAGCGATTTTCACGAGTTCCAGAAGTCTGTACATTTGGCTCAAACAAAGCTGGCTGTGGATGTTAAATCCATTGAACCAGTGGTCAAAACGGAAGAGGAGTTTATTTTCAATACTCCTCCCGAGATCGTCAAAGATCTCGAGAACAATTCGATCGCTATCACCTTTGATAGTGGCCATCATGCAAATGAAGATGAGAAAACTGATTTCTCTCTTCCCGACTTAGAGCTGTTTGAAACACATCATGACAATCCTTTTACCTCAGATGATGAAAAACCTTTACTGGAAAGTGTAGTTAAATCTAAGACGAAAAGAAGAACCCGAAGCAAGCCGGAGGCGGAGGATAGAGCCGGGAGCTCAAAGACGCCAAGAAAACGAGGCAGGAAACCTAAAAATGAACAAGCCCCAGAAGCTAAGTCGAAGATAAAACGAACTAGTAATGCCAAGGATGACGTGAAACCCTCTAAAGTAATAGTGGAACAAAATGTAGACACAACGGTTGATGTGTCTCATGACGAAGCAAATGGTTCCTCTAATGAAGATTCGGAGGGGAATCAAATAGAAAAAATGCATAAGGGAAAATCTGCAGGGAAGAAGAGCAGCAAGGAAATTGATGAGTTCATAGCCAAATGGAAACAGCACTTGGATTGTGTTATATGTGGGCAAATATACTCCAATTTGACCTTACTTAGAAAACATTTCCGAGAAGATCATCCAAGTGAGAGGTGCTATATTGTATGTTGTCAACGTAAGCTACGTCACCGCTACCACATTGAGGAGCACATACGCTTCCACATTGATCCGAATGCCTTCAAGTGTGATGTCTGTGGCAAATGCTGCACCAATAGCCGTACCTTAAACAACCATAAACTCGAAAAGCATACAGAAGAGGGCCAGCAGCGTCCCTTCGAATGTCCGCAATGCAACAAACGTTTCGCTAAGAAAACAGTATTAAAATGTCATTTAGAAACTCACAAAACCGGCACAGATTATGTTTGCAGTGAGTGCGGCAAAGGATTTTCAACCGAGCAACGGCGGAAAGTACATGAACGGATGGTCCATAATGTCGATCGTGTTTGTGATCAATGCGGAAAAACCATACACGGCGTTTATGCTCTGAAACAGCATTTGCTAGAGCACGCTGGAATTCAGAAGCCGAAATGGCCCTGTGACCAATGTAATGCTCAGCTTTATTCACACTCCAGCTTGAAGCGGCACAAACAAGTGGCGCATCATGATGGAAGCACCGTATATGTTTGTAGTGAATGTGGAAAAATTGCAGCGACCGCTACCGCCCTCCGCAGTCATAAAAAGTATGTACATGAGGCGGAACGCAAACATAAATGCACCATATGTGACAAAGCTTTTAAGGTAGCTGTGGTATTACGCGAGCATATGGCTACTCATACGGGAGAGGATTTGTATACGTGCCCCCATTGTCCGAGAACATTTAAAGTTAGTTCTAATATGCATCACCATCGTAAAAAGGCACATCCCAAGGAATGGGCAGAAGGACGGTTAAATAGACCAATAGTACCAAAAGTTGACGTTAATCAAATTTCACATGAAGTAGTAATGTAAGGCTCAATATTTGGAATAAATATATTAAGAATGGCCATACATATAAGTGAATATTTGACAGTCGTTTTAAATATTAACAAGAAAAAAAGATTTTAAAGAATATTTAATTTCGAAAAGCAAGCATTTCGCAACGGTCTCTAACATCGACCAATTTTTCAATGACCCGTTTTCATAATGGAATTATAGATTGCAAAAAAATTGTGTGCTTTATCGATGCGATATGGGGGACAGCTGGCAATTCAAAGTTACATATTCCTGGGAACCCACCGGAAATCACACTGAAATGTGTTTATCGATTTCTACAAAGGTATTGGATGTTGATAGGATCTATAAAGACTGCAAGGAAGAAATATGAAACGTAGACTTAGTAACGATCAAGCTTTCACGAAGAAAGCGAAGGGATTACAATTAACAGTTCCGCGCTAGTAAAGAATGTATGAGAAACAAGATAAATTAACCAATTTATAGAAAACGAATGGTCCTCAAATACTTTTTCCATCGAAAAAAAAAAATAAAATTTTATGGAAACATCATACTTATTGTTTAAAATAATGCTACCTAATGTATTTAATAATCATCTTCTTCGTCCTCAGGTGCTGACCGACCTTAGCCTGGGAATAACGACGTAAAGTTGGAAAAATGGATTTCCGTTTGCAGAAACTACATGCATTTTGTATTTGAAAAGTGATTACTTTTGAAGTAAACGCATGTTTTCTTTTAGGGAAGCGAACATTTAATTTTAACTGCGTACTAGCCTTGACATACAAAGGAAACCAATACAACAAATGGAGTCAGACACTTACAAATACTTTTAGCCCATTCTCTTTTCTATTGGTGCGAAAGTGTGAGAGCCGCCAGAAGAGGCGTGAAAAATCACCAGATTATTATCAAAGAAGATAAATTACAAGTCCTTCGTTTAGAAATTATAGAGGGACTTCTAATTTTTGCAGAATTTGCCAATTTGTGTGTGTATATCTTAAGTAGTTTCACAATGCACTTTATTGATACTGAATTTAGTACTATTGAATGAAAAGTATGAATCTAGGGATATATTGGTTATTAGAGTAGGCGTTGTTATTCGCCCTATTTTTCATTGGAATATAATACAACACTATTGGCGAAAGTTTATTAACAGCAACGTATGAATATAAGAAAGTAAGAATATATTTGTTAAATCATTTATTTGTATGAGAGGGGATGGCACACTAATAGGTAGGTCTGACAGATTTAACCCTATTTGGGATAATTTGGTTAAATTTTCGTACCAAACATTGGCTAATTCTTCCGAATAGGGTTAAATTCGTTAGCTTGATATCCTTTTTATGAGATGCAAATTTTTTTTAATCTGTTTGTTAGTCTACAACAAGCATGAACACCCTTACTTTCATCTAAGTAAGTAGAGGCAAACAACACCTCTGTCTATGAGCAAATGTTTTTAATATGTAACCCTGTATTTTCAAATTCTTTTTACATGCCATTCGTAAATAAATAGTTTTCAAATAACAACACATCTTGGGATACAATTTCTGTGCAAATTTAGATATTTTGTTTTTAAATCAACGGCGATGGCCCAGGCAACATTGTGCCGATTGTGCATAAATATCTGCAATGAGTATAAAATCCTGTACGACGACAGTGGTTCATGCAATGAGATATACGAAACTACAGTGAAATATTTCGATCCTATGGTGAGTATATTTCTGGTGCCGTGGACGATATCGAGTAAAAAATTTGTAATTCAACAGTTTCTAAGCCTGGAACAGGTCAAGCAGCCGGTCATATGCGTAGGATGCTGGCGTCACATTGACGATTTTCATAATTTTCAGCTGTCGGTGATTGTTGCTCAGGCCAAATTAGTTGATACAGTTGTGAAGAATGAAGATGAAATCCCTTTCGATCAAATTCCAGAGTGCGCTTTGGAGCCTCCTCAAGCGGTGGCCGAATCCATTACAGATGCTTTTGATGACATAAACATGACTGCGGATGACGAAAAGAAAATGATCGCCCTGCCAGATATCGAGCTGTTTGATGATCACCACATGGCAGATCTATTTAGCTCAGATGATGAAAAGCCTCTGTTGGAAAGCATACGAAACAGAAGAGGTGGGCAAACAGATGAGGCGACGAAAAAGAAATGTATTATAAGCGAAGAAATTGTTCCTAAAAAACGTGGACGGAAGCCGAAATGCGAGGCTTCTAAAAGCAAAACACTAAAAAAGAAAACGAAACCATTTGAAATGACTAATAGCGGTGCACTAATTCTGAAGGAAGATGACTGTGGAAATGAAGACAATTTTTCATCGCAGGATGAGTGCAATGGAAAAGGGGATGACAAAGCTAATGATACCAATACAACATCGAGGTCCTCTAAGGAAATCGACGATTTCATAGCTCAGTGGAAGCAGGACATAGAATGCTACGTGTGTGGCGACACCAGCAAAAGTATGCACTTGCTGCGCCAGCACTTTCGCCGGGAACACCCTAAAACAAGATGTTATGTCTTATGTTGTCAACGGAAACTTAGCCGCCGTCATCAACTGGAGGAACACATACGCTTTCATGTCGATCCTAGTGCTTTTAAATGCCATCTTTGTGGAAAATGTTGCACTAATAAGCGCACTTTAAGCAATCACATGTACGAACAACATACGGAAGAGGGTCAACAACGTTCTTTTGAGTGTCCCATATGCCAGAAATGCTTTGCGAAGAAACCTGTGTGGAAGCGTCACATGGAAATTCACGAGACTAGTAAAGATTTTGTGTGCAAAGAATGCGGCAAAGGATTCCCTACGGAGCAACGACGAAATGTGCACGAACGTATGGTACACAATTCCGATCACGTCTGTGACCAATGTGGCAAAACTATCCATGGCATATACGCACTTCGAAAACATGTGCTCGAACATGCAGGAGTTGAGAAACGTAAATGGGCTTGTGATCAATGTAACGCCCAGTTAAACACTCATGCTAGCTTAAAACGCCACAAAGAGGTAGCTCATCACGATGGCAGTACTGCTTATATTTGCAAGGAATGTGGAAAGATTTCGGCGACAGCAGTCGCATTGCGTAGCCATAAAAAATATGTGCACCAAGCCCAGCGAAAATTTCAGTGCACTCTCTGCGAGAAAGCGTTCAAGACAAATATAGGTTTGCGGGAACATATGGCCACGCATACTGGAGAAGATCTGTACACATGTCCTCATTGCCCTAGAACATTTAAAGTTAATTCTAATATGCACCATCATAGGAAGAAGGCACATCCGAAAGAATGGGCGGAAGCTAGAATGAATCGTCCAATAATGCCTACTATTGACGTAAATCAAGTAACACAAGAAGTAGTGTTGTAAGGAGATTAACATTTAATTTGCAACCACTTTATCACTTTGTATGTATAAATTAGTACGCGTGTATTACTAAATGCATTAGCGCTTAATATTTTTAAAGCTTAATTTATTATTGTTGTTTCCCTATGATCTACGTTTAGGTTATGTAAGAATAAATTGAAAAAAAGAATAAAGAAGTGTAATTTGATGTTTCAATTAGGATAGGATTGATATATTTGTGGTGAGTTCCTTCAGTTCCCTTTCCGTATTTGAAATGTTTTTAACGATGATGTAATTATTTAGTTTTTCCATGGTCTTTGTACAATTCGATGTTAATTTTTGAACAATGCTCTGTTCAGGGAATTTTTATGTCAAATATGCCCTTATTTTACATAATTTGATTTCATGTTTTTAGATATGATATATTAAATATATTATATTAGAAACAAGAACTAGTTTTAGGTTCCGGTAATGAATACTATATTTATATCTAACAGGTGAAATGTTAATCCTACTGTAGATGGGATAGTATTGGTTACATTACCTTTTTAATGGAAGGGGCAGAGTGTACTGAAATCTTAATGAACAAAATAATGTAAACAAATCTTGTAGGAAACCATAATCAATGGCATACTTTATTTAAAAATAATCATTTCGGAAACCCTTGAGATTATTGCTTAATACGAGAGATTCGTCAGGAAGCGGTTGAGATATACTGTCAGCTATGTCATGTAAATATATTTTTCCATCGACATCACCCGCAGCAATATGTTGTCCATTTGGCATCCAGGAAATACGATTGAATGCTGGCTGGCCTTTTGCTGGGAAAGATATTATTGGTTCTTCTATGTCTACATTCAAATTCCATAAATCGAGATGACCGCTACCATCGACTGCAGCAAAAAGTGCGGGATGTACTGGAGACCAAGCAACATCCATAACATAATCGTAATTGTATTTAAATGTATGCACAGGTTCCTGGGTATTTAATGACCATAGTTTAGTTGTCATATCTATGGAAGAGGTAAGGAATAAATGTCCCAACTCGGGAGATGATACAGTGTGATGCATAGAAATGCCAGTAATAGGGGCGTCATGGGTTTCAAATATGTTATTTACACCAGGATTAAAACCAGATCGGGATGCTACGGTGGAAAACACATTATATAAATAGGATAACGGCTATAACTTCGAAACGCCTATTCAGACCAATACACTTCAATTACAGTAATAACGTGTGTCTGAATAGGTTTCTAAGAGTATTGTCTTCAATTTACCCAAATAAATACAGCCATCCTCACTTCCAGCGAGCAGAATATTATCTTCATTTGTTGGAACTGCCATACAAGTAGCGGCAACCGGTTTTTTTTGAGACTTTTCTAAAGTTAAAATATCGACTGGACCTGAAAACATATCAAGACTCCAAGAACATAGTTTTCCATCCGATGAAATCGATATCATATGTTGGGAGTTTTCATCTCCTACAATTTGCAAGCTATGGACAGGTTGTACGTGTGCCCCACAATTGAGGTTAGTGCTCTGCACGGGCACAGGTTTGGGTGAACGAGTATCCCATACTACAATTTGACCAGAATAAGTTCCACCAAAAATCAAATTTGGATTAAATTTTGCAAAGCACGTAGACATTACAGAGCTTGGACTGTGGAAAACGTATTCGGGTGTGTGTTTCTTTAAAGATGTATTCCAGACCATCACAATACCATCAGGTTCGAGGGGTTCATTCTAAAGATTAAAGGGGTATGATAATAATTTTCCAACTATCTATGTTAAATTATGTTAAATCTGTAAAAGATCTTGCATCACATAAGTAGGTTTAAGAGATATATGTACTATATTTTTCTGCGGTCCATATCTCAAAACGGGCATTTGCGATTTTTATGAAAAATACACGGTAATATTTCCTATACTGGAGTTAATTTGATACATATTAATTACTAATTTACATGGATGACAAATATTGCATTTTAGCAATTTCAATTTGCTCAGGGTCTCCAAATTGATTTCTTCAGCCAGATGCTATTGGATACCATGAATGAGGTGTGGAAGAGCTTTCCATATTTAGTGGGCTTACACGCTTTATATTTTTAGACTCACTTAAATGAACCTACAGTTGAAAGACGATTCCGCACGCTTATCCGACTACTCGAAATGTTTATCAGAAATATAGGTTGCTGAATCAGTGGTTCAACCTAAGAACGACAGTTGCGTGTACAAATCATCGCGTCAATCCAGAAATGTATGGGCTAAATTATGTTATTCGCATGGGAGATTATATTGCAATACAATTGATAAAAATTTAGTAATGAATTAACTAAGCAACAATTATATAAGTATCTAATTTAAATTTTAATTAAAATTAAATCGACTAATATGATTTTTTTTTTTTGATGAATTTAATTTAATTAAATTTATTTATTCAGGTTTGTAGTTTTAAGCCTTAAGGCCGATTTTGATTAAATTACAATATTACAACATATCTTTCCCATAATTCAATAACAAATAGATTATACAACTTTACAATACTAATGTTATAAAAATGTTGTATATTTAAATAGCAGAAAAATATGACTTACAATATGACAGTTCACTTCACCTATTAGCATTTTTCACTTTGTATGTTTTTCGTCCTAAAATACGGAATTATAACTTTAATCGAAATTTACAGCTACTCCATAATATAACGAAACATTTAATAACAGATTAAATGGTAAAAATTAATTAATGTCGGTAATTTTTTTTAAGATTTAATTAGCTAAGTAATTGAGACGCTAACAAGTAATGCCTCAAAAAAAAAGGAGAGAAAAAATTATACATTAGCGATAATCATTTCTCCGTTCAGAATGAAAAAAAGATGGATGGCAAACTATTTGATGGCAATATCAAGAAAAAGGCTCAAGCGGATAATTATAAATGAGGAATATCATTGAAATACGGCAGAAGTCTCTATTTGTAAGTGTTTTGGGATGAAGAAAACATTTGTAATGTGTTTGGAAGTTTGTTAAACTGCCTGGCTACTCTTACTAACTCATACGGGAGTATATACTCAGAACTTAGTTGATCATGATGTGTGCAAAATTTGATTGAATTGAGCAAAACTATTTGATAGATATGAAGTTTATAAATCGGTTAAATGTATGGAAAATACCGGAAGGTACGTGGTTGATTTTTCAAATTTGTCCTTAAGTTTTACCAAACATTATAAACCAAAACGATGAATCGCAGGTTTCCAGTTAAAAATTACAGGGAAATATTAAATTTAGGAGAATCGGCCAATTTGTATGGGAGTTACCAGAAGGGGATAATTGTCATATATCCATTTTCATTTACCGATCCTACTTTAATAAACGTTTAACATATACCAAATTTGATGGAAATTGGGTTTACTGGGACATTTTTATGGGTAGTATCAGAACTTGCATGGTTTTCAGATATGCCAAACATTCTATTACAACACGAAGACAAATATTTAGGTTATTTAGCTTAGGAGTTGAGGGAAAAAATTATTTTAGGAAAATTGTTTAATATGTATAGGAGTTACCAGGGTAGCCTATTTTAATCACCGACTACGATCTAATAACATATTAGGATGTGTCAAGATTTCGTAAAGATTTACGATAGTTATAGTGTCTACCAGCCAGTCAACTAGTCAACCAGTCATCCAGCAGACCGTCATCGCTGGAAAGTTGTTACATTTTTGCCATATCAAATGCTATATACCTGCATTCCTTCGGGTGAATGTACAAATATTCAAAAAACATATTCTCACTTATATTAATAGAGAAATGACGTTATTATTCAAAACTTGCCTTTTTGAAATATTACTTAATTTCTGAACTACACCGAATTTTGGGCTGGGATTTAGACACAAATATGTGTTTATATATGGATAACTACACTGCCGCTCACTTGAATAGCGCCCCCCTAATCATTTAAATAGTGACTACTATTTAAAATACACTTCACATAACGGTTAAATTTTTACTGATTTGTTTCTCCTACTTCCACATATCACCTGCAAAAAATTTCAAGCCATGCTAATGGCTCAATGTGTTCTTCTTTGTTGGTCCATTTGGATAGCACCCCGCACGTGATCTTTTGCAGATCATCATAAATCAGTTTGGATTACAGTAATTGTGCATAATTAAATATAAAACATTCGATTTTAGGTAAAATAGGCCGAGCTAAATCCTTGAGTATCGAGGAAAGATCCAATATTAAGACCTACAAGGAGTGTGGACTTTCTATTCATCAAATAGCCAGAAAAACTAATAGATGTCGCAAAGTTATATCGACATATTTACGTGACACCGAAGGCTATGGAAATAATGTGAAAGGTCGAACAGCAAGTGCTATTACAACCGCCGACAAGAGGGATATTCTGAGATATGCCTCAAATTCATACAAAATCAAAGGAGAAGCTGGTGATACCGTAAAAAGAGTTATTTCCAAAGCAGCACACTTGCAATGCTTGAGACTTAAAAAGAGACAATCTCCGTAAGGAACGTGCCTTAATTTTTGTCGTACGACTATGACGTGGAGTAGAGAGTGAATAGAATTATATTTTCCGATGGAAAAAAAATTTAATTTAGAGGGTCCTGATGGATATTATTAATACTTTCACGTCCTTCGAAAAGAGTAGGGGTCCCTCTCAATCAATTACACAGCCGGGAAGGTGAAGTTATGGTATGGGGTGGGACCTCTTATTATGGCACAATAGAGCTCCAGTCTCTCTGGAAAAATGAATGCGATTTCATACAAAGCCGTGCTGGAAAAAGCTTTTCCTGAAGTTACAAATGTTTTCGGAGACTTGGAATGGAAATTCCAGTATGACAACACGCCAGTTCACACAGCATGTATCGTGAAATCATGGATTGACCAAATGGCTATTCAAATGAACCAAAAACTGAAATTGAATTTCGGACTTTTTTTGTGTTCAATGTTTTAGTACTTAATTCATTAAAATGAAAGAAAATTTATGTTATAGGATTGCAGGAAATACGTGAAATATCATTTATAAAAGCACAACCATTTCGTTATAATTATTATTTTGGAAAAAATCGAGCTTAGAAAAATATTTAAAGGAGGTGCTATTCAAGTGAGCGGCACTGCACAATAATGAATAAGCTCGATTTTGTCCTAAATCCGCTCAAGTCATTTTTCTTTATGACCGTAGATATATATTTTTGAAATTGATTAAAATTCTTCAGCACATATTCGATACTGTTATGCCTTAGAACTTCTGATATCAAATTGTATTCAATGCGTTTAAATTGTAAAATTCAATATAATAGATTTATATGAATTTACAACACATTTACTAGAACTTTCGGTCTGTATTATATACCAGGTTGTACAGAAATGACAAGACCCTGTCTCTCCAAACCTATATTTGTTATATTTTTTATGAATTAAATGCCAAGGAAGAGTTGCTGATATATTTGAAATTGGGATAAAGCGCGCATCGGGATATATAGCAAATTTTTCGAGTGTATCTCTGATGTTTACATCTTATACCACATTGTGATTAAGTATGTATTGAGTTGTTGCTGATGTTTGTGACATTCAGAAATATCGAAATTGGGACGTACAAATTGTATACACATCGACTTAGAGTTAATTATTTAGTCGAAGTAGTGATGTCCTTCCGCCTGTCCATGTATTCTTGTGATCAAAGTACAGATAACAATTATGAAGCGATTCCAACTAGAGTTGTTATATATAATATATCTAGCCTCAGAGGCCAGAGAGAAATCCTATTAAAAACGGCGATATAGGTTCATGTTTCGATTAGCTTCTTTGCAAATTTATCGCCCGTGCCTGGTTTTACCGCTTTTAAGAAGTTACAGTTATTAATTGATTTTATTTAGTGCTTTTTAATTCGTTTAGTCAAGAACGATTCTTGCTGAAAATAGACCGAACATAAACCGATAATGTTTTGTTGTAGTCTCCATGCAAGTGAATTGTCAAAGTATGGTTTTTGTTTGCGTTATGGACTTCTTACATAGGGCATATCGGTACATGTATGGTTGTAGTCCACATACAAGTAAACCGTCCAGACTGGATTCTATCGCTTCTATAGGCTATAACTTTTATCTATATTGTGCGCAAATATCTCGGTGTGATACAGACGCATTTCGTGCTTATTTTCTAAAAGAGTGTTTCGGATTCGATAGTGTAGGGTATTTATGGTCGAATTGAACGACTATAAAATTGCTTCTGTAAGATTTACTCAAATTAAAGATTTTAATGGAAAAATCAGTATAGAAAGTATAGTACACTGTGCTACAATGATTCACAGATCAATTGGATTTGTGCTCGCAAGACAATACATTATTTTTCGAGCGATTTCTACAGGCTGATTGCAAAACTGGAATCTATATTACTAAATTATTGTGCAATGCTGTGATACGTTAAGTCAAATATTCCAAAAACGTGTTGAGTCATATAAAACGACAATTGTACAGATGCCACAATTTCGTCCGCTAATATGCTAATATGGATTGCGATTTGTGGTGTCGTGGCATATGCATCGACACATGGTCAGATAACTGGGTGTGGCAAAAACTGTTTCTCCCCATAAGAGCATTTCGACTTGCCTTATTTTTCCAGTGAAAATTCGTATTTTTTTTGATATTATGCAATAAATACTATGGACTGCTTCAGATAGTGTCGTGGGCAAAACACTTGGCTGCGATTTGACCAAAATTTAAGAGGCGTAATAAAGATCTAACTACCAGCTAAGATCTATGGAGATTACTTTCAAACATACCTCATTAATATGATACGAGGCCACTAACATTTCTGGATAATATGTTGACCAATCCATATCAGTAACGCAACGATTTTTCGACCACTGATCGTCGAAGAAAATGTGATTTAAAGCAACACGGCCACGTGCCTTTGCATCGGCGTCATCTTCGTAGCCAGTACCTCTAACGTAGTCCTTAGTAATATCGATATTATTGGAGACAATTTTTTCCACTATGCGACCAAGGCGTTTTACAGAATTTTTAAAATTCGTAGAAGAAATGATGGCTTGTTTTTGTTCTTCCGTAAATTCTACAATTGTAAAAATGCAATAAAAAAAATGTACAGATATCAGTGAGAGCACGCTGTAATGGTTAACATATAAAGGTTAGGTGTGTTTGTTGATATACCCATACTGACCCACATAACTTTCTTCGTGGATGTGTTCCATAGGTGTTATAGCTGGCTCAACAAAATGGAGTTGCGGTAAACCTGGTGACATGCAACCTGGTGGTAATTTTGAAATGAAGCCACCCTCAGATGGGTATTCATCCTCATGATCATCGTATTTGCCAATGACTTCAAAATATTGTTAAAAAAAAAATTATGTACATAAATGCTCTTTTAGTATCTTAGAGTAGTATTTGTCTTATGTATTTTATAATTTACCTAAACATGAGGCTTTAAATTACGAGATTGTTAAACAAATAGATGGTAATGGTAAGAAAACATAACGATTTACTATTTTTGTGGACAACATTTTAATATACCACAGAAATATAGTTATATTGTTATTGATATCCAAACTATAATAGGGTTTCTTCACACGCTGCAAAAATTTCATTTCAAATTAACTGAAAGCTGAAATCACAGATCCCAATTATAATTTACATAAAATTTGTCACATATATTTACATCCCCCGGCAAGGCGATATTACTTTTCAAATTCACTGGGAAATCTCAATACTCAATATTCCGGGATTATAATGTTGCTTTAATTTTGAATTTCAAATGTTTAATTTTCAGATATGCTTGCAAATTTCAACTAATTTCGTTTC
>JAHXMU010000062.1:36636-73390 GCA_019455685.1 Philornis downsi
ATGTTTAATTTTCAGATATGCTTGCAAATTTCAACTAATTTCGTTTCCAAAAAATACACATTGCAATAAAATTATCACCAAAAGAAATTTGTTATTTATTTTCTAAATAACAGCAAGACAACGTTAATAATTAAACAGGAGTAAGTTGTATCTTTAAGAAAAGCCCCGCTTTTTTCGTGTGAATGAAGGAAATACACTATAATTTATAGAAAAGATTGTCTTTTTGGGCGTCAATTTCAATATGCAATTAAACTTTATATCATTCGTATGACTGTCTATGAAAAAATTGGTGTTAAAAATTGCAGGATACCTAACTGACTTTCACGGCATTTTTGAGAAATTCAAATATGTTGTCCTATGAAAAATTAAGGCAAGTTTTATTCCCTAATTGTACTCAGAATTTTCTTCGTCACCAACTCATTCTCGGGCTTCTATGAACTGTTTATGACACTTGTAAATATTTCTATCCGACAAAACCTGTTCATCGAAGACCTTCTCCAAGAAACATCTTAAAACATATAACCGATGACCGAAAGCCGAACAATAATACATATCAATTACTTTACAAATGACAACTATACATGCAAATAGCAACTTGGCACAGCTAAATATTTTGCAAGATGGTAGCCTGGGGTTGGAGACAGGTCATACCGACCTATTTCTTCTGGAACCCCCCCACACAAATTAAACGATTTTTCAAAATTCAACCTTTCCTCTTTAATTTTCAAGTCATAGTCTCCGTAAAACTTGAGAAAAGTTATCCAAGTGAACACACCTTATCAACTGCTCTTCCATGACCTTTTCTGGTATCTACCACTTATATTCGTAAAGTCATATCTTTCAAGCAGTCAGTTAAATCTGGCAGACATCATGTTTTTGGTGAACTAAGTGATGAAAATTAAAGTAGAGTGCATTGCCATACTCCCTCTGGTGCCTCCCATAAAAATTGACCGATCTTCCCAAATTCAATATTTCCTCTGTAGGATGTAGTAGTCTAGATTTTTCTTTACTGTATTAATATGTAATTATCTATAAAATTTGAGCAAAATCAATGCGAATGACTCATTCAATCAATTCCAACACTAATTTATCGAACATATTACGACGTAAAAGAGTAAGTTGGAAACCAACGCAAAAAGTGCCGCATAAGAAAGATTTTTGTTGTGAACAGTACCATTTAGTGGAAAAACTTAACTTCAAATTTCACGACCATCTCACCACGAAAAGTCAGTATGGTGCCTGTTTTAACTCCTAATCCGTAGTTTGCAGTTATTTAAATTGTTGTAAATTGTTTGGTAAAAATCCGAAAAAAAATTGACAGGATAACTACGTCGTCCCTGGTAACTCCCGTACAAATTACCTAATTTAACCCATATATTTCTTGATTTATATCTTTCATTCAATTCCAATAAATTCAGTACAACTTAGTATGCAACAGACTTTAGGAAAATTTAGTTCTGCGAATTTAAATGAACAGTGTTGCCAAATTGTTGTTGTTGTTGTGGTGTTAAAATTTGTGGTTCCTTTATGATTTCTAAGAGGAGGATTCCAGAGAGTTATAATTTTGCTTCTTTCATTGTGCTTTAATTTAAAGTAATTTTAAATTTATTTCGTTCAGTCTGCCAGTTCTCGTACTTCTGCAGCAGTCAGTTCACCTGATTAAAATTTCTGTATTGTTTTGATACAAATTTTCCTTAAAAACCGACCAATGTTACCCTATTTTAACTTTTCCTGCTTTCTTCTGTACACTAAAAAACAAATTTAAACAATTCCTTCTTAGCACGAGCTTACGTCGTGTTGATTTCATTTAATGAGTTCGGGGGTGTTCGATGACTCAGTTGTAATCAATCATGTATATATATATATATATATATATACTCGTATATGTATATCTATATATACATATATACTTTACATACATACCAAGCTTAAGAGGAACTCTACTAATATTAGTCTGAGTAGATTTGTTGTACGTAATACTTTTTTCCGGTTGAATATTAATACATTTGGTACTGCACACACTTAGTTTCATCAAATTTTTGCACATTTCACTGCAAATGTAGTACATATTAGTATAATGTACCCATAGGGTAGGGGTCCATCATACCTTTCAGTGTCTTTGGTGCGTCCGGGCTTCGATGGCGTATTTGAAGCATCAGGTTTTTGATATTGTGATGCAGTCAATTCAATTATAGGTGGCACGGGCGAAATACCAAAGGAAGAGCACACATTATTAATATCCCTGCAATAAAAATTCAAGCTATATTTTCGCACTATACTTTATATAGTTTGTTATTGATTGAAATTTACTCCACGGTTTCTATCTTTTTACTAGGTTTTTCCTTCTCTTTGTCCACGGCCCTTGCCTGTTTTTCATTTAGGAGGTGTTTCCTTTCGCTGCGTATTTGTTCGAGTTTAGCTTTTTTGTCCTTAATGAGATCTTCATATTTCTTGCTGGACATTTAGACCGTCACTTGGCGTTACTCTTAGACTGTATCAATAAGTAATGTTTATAATTTAAATAACCTTTTACGCTATTGCAAATGTACAAATTACTTATTATTAACACAAAACCACATTAGTATTTTTATTTAGACGTGTACACCCTTTACCGCATTGCAATGATACTTTTCTTAGGGTTTAATGTAGTGTGTACAAAATCGGTAAACCGGTTTTTAATTTACAATTTCAATTCATTTATTAATCAGTCAACGTCCATATTCTTGTTCGAAATCATATTGCAGTTTTGTAAAAAAGCGGTATTCGAATGTCATTTCCAAAATTTGTTTGTTGCTGAAGCAACAGAATAATTCTGGAACAATCGTGGAACCAATCTTTCGTGGAACCTCTCTTTCGGAATTTTTTAAAATATTCCACTAATATTAGCTTAACGAAGACACAACAGTAATTTCAGTCAGCTGAACTGAGTTATAAATATATTCTCTACCTATATCTTTTTACCAAAATTAAAAAAAATTTGTTTTGTAGTTCGCACCTAAAGGCAAGGATCCCTAATATCTAGATCTCAGAATGAATCAAAATCTGAGTATGCATGATAAAAATGTTGAATTGGGTTTTAATGCAGGGCTGTTGCAAGAGATAACCAAAATTAATCTATATGCACAAATTACGTTAAGTTCCACAAAATATTAAGTCCAATAAACTCATGGAGCATCTGAATTATACATATATTGTAGGTGAAAACGTAATATTGGTCAGTCCTAAATCATAGTGTGCAAAAAAACGTATAATTTGTAAATTCAGTGATTCGAGTAGAGTTATGTTAAAAACAATATATGTATATATAAGTTTCAGAAGTTATAATGAACATAAATTCTAATGTTTACGGTTTCTCAGGGGATATCTTAAGTAATTAAGCTAACTGTCCGCTGTCACTTTTTATATTAAATACTGAGAAGTATTACGATCGTCCACATTTTAAATGAATCGGGCACACTAGTTCAAAATCTGAATCCGCAACTTTGAATGGTAATTTCCAGAACAAACAGATGCCGGTATATAACTCATAATATAGCTATAATGGGTCCATATATTTTTCGGAGAATTTTTCTCTCATCTGTTTGGGTCATAATACAGGATTTTACACCAAACAGCTAAATAGATAAAACCAATGTCTTTGTTATAAAACAGTTTGTTAAGCCCTACTGACTTATCTTCCATTAATCTCTAGGCTGACATAAGTAGTTTTATTCGCGGTGGAGACGAAGTTATAGTTGTCAACGTTTATGCAACATTCCAGTCGACTAGGCTTTCGTTTCGCTAGAACATATAAATGAGCAGCTATATAAATGACAGCAGTTGATGAAAATATGCTTCATCGAACTGTTTTTCTTCTGTCTTGCCGTAGTGCGAATGATCAGTTTAGGATTTATCAGGTTTAAGACCGTGCAATTGCCGATTTGTCAAGTTCGGTTCCGGCCTCAATAAAACTAATTAAATTATCCTGGAAATTGGGAGAAGTGTATTTCTTGTAAAACGATGCTTCTATGGGCTCCACAAACGATTTAATGATAAAGCTCTTGCTTCGTGCATAAAAATCCAACTGTCCAATGGCCTTGCTGTACAGCGCAGAATTCTTGGTTATAACACAAATGGATGAATCAATTCTGAGAATGTTTGAGAGACAAAAGACTCCATAAAATGTATGAACTCATTATAGATCACAGATAGTAACGGTGTCCCATAAATTATGAGCTGTGTGTCGACATCGAAAGCGTTTTCTTTGCGATAGACGCAGACGAATCAAATGATTTTAATGAAGTTGTTGGGCAATGCGGGAGGAAGCGAGCAAAACTCCGTTGGAAGAAGGATTAGAGAAGATGTGGCAGACCGAAGCGCTAATAGACAAAAATGTTCGGCCTAGGCGCCATCTAAGTAAGCACGAGCACGACTATTAAATTAAATTAAAAAGAAAGCCATGCTCGTACATAATTGTGGCGCCTTTAAACTAATACATAAACAACAAATCTCCAGAAGAAAAAAATCTGAGGTGACTGGTTGTAAAAACTATCGCGATCTTCTGTAATTGACAGTCTTGCCATTCGTCTATGTTAGCGAAGGTATATAATTTGGAACATTATATTTCACAATCTAAGTTACGTAACACCGTAACATAGTATTTGTATATCTATATGCCACTGTGTTGCTTATATTCTCTTATACCGTTTATCCGACTGTGGCCGGTCGGTCTGTGGGTGTGTGGTACGGTTTCCTGTTGGTTAACTTACCGAAAAAAAATCGGGTTTAGCACCTAAAGAACAATCTGCCAAAGTCTCAGCGCAATAGGTTATACAGTATAGGTGCTTATGCTTAACAAAAGGTTTACCGTAGGCCAAATATCTGTCTAGGACGGTCTATGTCTATTAGGGAGCTATAAAGACTGGATACATAATAGATTGAACGCCTTTGAAAACCCCCCAAAAAAAAAAGCAACCACTCTTAGACATTTTAAACACATATGCATAACTTCCAATAATTTTTTTTGTATATTTATTACTTTAGTTTCAATAAATATATTTATGTATGTAGATAGATCAGCATAATACATTCGATTTCTTCTATAATCCATACAAATCATTTAAATTTACGTTGTTCATTCATTTAATTTCCTTTTGTTGAATGTTCATTCTACGATTTCTTAGAGACTGCTATTTTTCAGAAGAGACTATTTAAAAAAAATAAAGAAGTATGCATATAAAAACAAATAGCCAGATGCATCACTGAATTACTTTGTAAATATTTATGAGTACAATAAAAATTATTTTAGACGTTAAAAAAAACGATTGTAAAAAGTGTGTGTCGAATAATACACGTATAAAACATAAATAAAAAATAAAATTGTTTAACAAATTTTATATTTTTTATTATTTAATACAGAAAATCTTCATTTTGAATGAACTTATAATACTTAAGAAGAGAAAGGAAATACGGGAATAGGAGAAAGCTATCAAAGAATAGATATACAATGAAATCTAAAAGTGTGGACGAATTAGAGACTTAAACATTCATATATGAAATAGAGAGAAAGAAATCTAAGGAAAAAATAATGCTATTGAAAGTAAAATTGCCATTTAAACAACTTTATAGGCTTTAAAGCTGTAAATAGAATTGTAAGAGGACTTTTCAAGCCCAAGTTTGTGTGGTTAATTTCATTGAATGGTAATTAAACCTCATCGTTTTGATTCATTTTGAGCTCATTCAGTGTCGCATTAAATCTGGACCATTCATCCCGTGATGGTTGTGCCAAATGCTCAGCCACATCGTAAACATATAATCGACCACCATCGTCACCGACTGTTACGTGCTGACCATTTGGCATCCAGGAGACACGATTGAGCGCCGGTGCACCATCAACTATAACCGATGCCGTGGGTACTTCAGTATCTTGATTGAGATTCCACAAATCAAGACGACCACTACCATCAACAGCAGCAAATAACGCAGGATGAATGGGAGACCAAGCAACATCCATAACATAATCGGAATTATCTTCGAAGGAATATAATGGTTTTTGGTCTTTCAGCGACCATAATTTCATGGTCCAATCAATGGATGAGGTAAGGAACAGATGACCAAAATCAGGTGACGATTGGTTGTAGTGTGTTGAGATGCCAGTCACCGGACCCACGTGCTTTTCGAACGTTTCGTTTACGCCCGATCTAAGACCATGACGAGATGCTGAAAATAAAGAATATTTGTTTGTGAAAATACATTTTAAAACGTAATTTAAAATACATGTTTACAACTTCGTTTACTGCGCCTTCATAAGCGAATGTCAAGAATGATTGCAAGAATGCTTAGATACTCTGTCTGATTTTTATAGAAATTCATTACAAATTATCTTGTTTGCGGATTGAATACATATTTTGAGCGCCCATAAGCAGGATGGCGCAAAATAATCATTTTATTCGATTTCTATAGAATTCTTTTTGTATAGATCCTTGAAGCCTCGGGTTTACGTAAATAAGCCACAGAAAGAGCATATTACCCAGCACAGAAATTCCAATCAAGTTAACTTACATATATCTTCACCCAAAGTCCTTTTGTGTTGGTGCAAAAGTGTGAGAGGTGACAGAAGGGACGTGTTCTTATTAAAGCATATTAAAGAATGCTCAGAATTGAAATACAGTGGAAGAAGTTCAATTATAACTTTCTAAAGCCCTCCTCTCCTCGCTTAGAATTAAATTATACTCCAGCGATTTTTGCAAAATTAGGCAATTTGTATGTGTAGTAGTAATTTGTATGTGAAGAAAAATGCTAAATTTTGTTGAATTTAGTGTATGATATGGAATATATGGGTTAAATTAGGTAACTTAGGAGGTAGTTGCCTGAGTAGGGTAAGACATTAGAAAAGGAGGTATTAGAAAGGTGGAGATACTGTCTACCATATTTCCAATCTTAGAACTAAGTATATCAGACGCATGATGTGTGTCAAATTTCGTTGCGCAACTGCTTGAAAGATATTTAGTTGAGTATATATTGGTTAAATCGGTCATTTGTGTGTTAGTTACAAGAATGTGGCTCGATAAGCTCTTTCGGAATCCTTGACTATAATTTGACAAAATATTAGATTGTGCAAAGTTTTAAGAAGTTTCGTAAAGAATTGCAATAGTCATTACGTCTATCAACTCAACAGCCCGAGAGACAGACATCGCTTAGTCGACCTTAAAAGTCATTTGTGATCAAAAAATACGTTACGCTTTAAAATTTTCCTTTTTGGCCTTTAATTTTTTCCCGTTTTAAATAACGTTTTTTTTTGTATTCAATTAAGCGATCGTCAATTTAACAGATCGGCATTCAAATCGTATTTAAATTTGTTAAACGAATCATTTCTTTAATTTATTTCGATTTTTTATTATATCAATCATAAATTCTACGCAGCTACCTTTCTAACGGCATGTCTCGGCTGAAGACATTTTTATTCTTCTTGTTTTAAATCTCTTTTAATTTTTGTCCAATATCTATTAACCGGGAGATACTCAGGAAGAACATAATATTGAAATTCCGGCAATGTTCCCGCATTGCCGCGTTGTTTTCCTTGTCTTCCTTTGCCATTGTTTCACCTAAAGAAAACAAGGCATGTATCATTTGACGCAGTAAAAATGTAACATCCAAAAGTAAGCGTTTTCTGGTATATTTTGACCAAATCTGTTTTATGGCTTTGGAATCGATTAATTGTCAATCTGGCGCTTGGTATACACGATGAGTACGTAAATCTTTATGGAAAATTTTGCCACACCATAGCGGAGATTATCAATGGGCTATAGCGAACCGCCTCCTACACAAATTATTCGAGTTTCCGAAATTCAATCGTTCTTCTTTAATTTTGAATTAGTAGGCTGTAGTAATCCAAATGTTTATTCCTGAACAGAGTAATAATTATCTTTAAAACTTGAAAAAAATCTACCAGGTAACTGCACCCCTTTTGATACCTGTCATACAAATGACCGATTAACCCACATATTCTTTGCTTCATATACTCGTATTTGAGACAATTGTACTGAATTCAATTCAATTCAAGCGTCAGGTTTTTATTAAACTAAGTACTGCAAATGAAAATGGTTTGCATTGCATACAAATCAGAGGATTTGACAAAAATTTTTTATTTCTCTATAAGCTGGGGGCTTCTAATAGTTATAATCAGGATAATCTTACGGTTAAACACGCCCCTTTCGGAAAGCTTCTCATTTTTGTATTCTTTTTTTCTAATTTTTTGGTATTATTTGCGTAAATCCCAAATTTGCTGATGACATTTTACTGCACTTTCATGGTGATCGAAATTTTTCTGATGCATTGGGGAAAAAAATAAATTATTGTCTCGACTGCACTGTGCAATGAACTGTTCATAATTCATTAGTGATTAATCTCTTTAAGACCAAGGCTATTTGGCTGCCCAAGTAGTAACGCGCACGAGAATTGGGTTTGTTATAAATGCTTAGGTAATTGTGATCGACAATAGGCTTAATTTTGAAACTCATTATAATAATATTATATAAAAATATAACATTCGGATTATTTATTAAACTAAATGTTTAATTACAAAAATCATTGGCCGTAGTCTTCCATCACCTTTAAATAAGTTGTCCCCCCACAAAGTATATATATTGATATCAAGGAAATGACAGCAAATGACTTACCCGAGTAAACGTAACCATCTTCACTGCCCATGACTAAACTATTAATCTCATTTGCCGGAAAGGCCATACACGTTATAGCAATGGCCTTCTTTTGACTTTGTTGCAATTCTAATGTATCCTGAGGTTGTGACAACATATCCAAACTCCATGAACACAATTTGCCATCTGATGAAATTGAGATAACGTTATGGGCATTTTGTGTTCCAACCATTTGTAAACAGTACACAGGATGTGTATGAGCTGCCGCACTAAGTGGTGTACGCTGAATGGGTGTACGTTTCTGTACGCGGTTATCCCAGAGGACAACTTGCCCCGAATATGTACCACCCAAAATTAAATTTGGATTGAACTTGGCAAAACAAGTTGACATAACAGCACTCTGACAATGGAAAACATCCTCGGGAGTTTGTTTCCTAAATTTTGTGTTCCAAACCATAACAACGCCATCTGGCTCATTGGGACTTTCCTGAAAGATTTCATGTCATTATAAGGAAGTTTGGTTTATTGGTTGACAGTTCTTACCTCGTTATTGTGGTATGAGGCCACCAACAATTCTGGGAAATGTGTTGACCAATCCATACTAGTAATGCAACGATTTTTTG
This sequence comes from Philornis downsi, assembly GCA_019455685.1. Taxonomy (NCBI): domain Eukaryota; kingdom Metazoa; phylum Arthropoda; class Insecta; order Diptera; family Muscidae; genus Philornis; species Philornis downsi. The sequence goes on from JAHXMU010000062.1 coordinate 45,896, forward strand.
ACCACCGATCATCATAAAACACGCGATTCAATGAAAGACGTGCATGTGATTTTTCATCATTTGCCTCCTCATTGTCACCAGCGCCAATATAGTCCAGATAAATATCAACATTTTCCGATAGAGCTCTCTCCATTATACGGCCAGTGCGTAATACAAACCTTTGGAAGTCCTCCGATAAAATGATCATTTGTTTCTGTTCCTCCGACAATTCCTTAACTATAATGTGAGGACAGATTACATTTTAATAGGCAAATATATATGGAATAGACAAGGGATACTACTACTAACTTTCTTTCTTCTCCTCCTGTTCTTTCTTCTGTTCCATGGGTGTTATAGCTGGTGCTACATCTTTCACAGTTGGCAAACCATGGGTCAAATAACCTGGTGGCAGCTTCGAGGTAAATCCATCCATGTGTGGCAGCGAACTCTCTTCGTCATCTCCTTGGGCATCAAATGCAAGCACTGTTTAAGGTATAAAAACTAACACAGCTAAAGGAACATGACAATCGACAGAACAGGAACAAATTCTACTACTCGACATTTATTCTTTGTTTCTCTTTAATTTCATCTTTTCGTTTCGTTTTATATTCGTTGATAATATGTTCATATTGATTAGCTAACACGTTAAAATTGACCACGTGCACTGTTTGCGAGTTGGAAAGCAGTAACAAGGCCAAAAAGAAAATGTTTCCAATATGGGCGAAAATAAATGTGACAGGGAGATGTACAAATATTAATCACTATTTTGTTCACTGCTTGTATTATAGTATTGTAACATTTATACAAAGCAAACTTTTCCGTGCATAAATTTCTGGCAAAATTTATAAAATTTAAAAAAGTTTGTTATTGGTTATGTGCTAATATGGTGGTATAATTAAAGCTAAACAATAACGTGCAATAGACGATTTGGAAAAACGAAATAAAGGAAATATAGGAAATTTTCTATATTCCACGTTCAATTATTCATCACTATAGAATCAATTCCGGGGAGAATTCATTACCAAAAAACGTCTGATTTATATAACGTATAGTAAAAATAAACCAAATATCTTTCAATGGGCGTTAGAAAAATAACATTTCGTATCCCAAAGTTATTCAGGCAGTTTTGTCATTGCTTGATTCATCTGCCCTCCTGCAACCAAACTCTATACGAATCTGTACTGTCAACAATTGAAGGAAGCAATCGTCCAGATGTATTACATTAGGACAGCTTTAGAACACACACACCGATAGTGATTTGCCAGAAGCTCCGGGGTCATGGCTGGAAGGTTGTTATGCATCCGTCGTGGCATCTGGTAAAAATCGACTGTGCCAGTTTTTGCCAATAGGGACGGTAGTTGTTTTGAGGAAGGTATAATGAAATTACTTTCAAAATGTTAACATGTTATAGAAAAAAAGGTGCAGGTTATATGCAGGTCAATTATGCCAAATAAAACCTTCAATGTCATTCAAATGTAATGAATTTCTTTTCACTACATCTTACACATATTTTCAAACGTTTCGATAAGAATATTGTACGTAAAAGTAAATCACAGGTCATTGCACTATTAATGTTATATTATGTATATTAATATTAATTGTATATTAATCCTAGAGGTAAATGTGATATGTTAATATCAGCACGAACAAATTAATACTCATTTCAGACCTTTTCATTAATATAATTCCAAAATCAGCACAATTTCGCTATGATAAAAGAATTGCATACATATTGGGTTGTGCTGTATTCAATTTTGGAAATAACGAAAGAATTCTGCCAAAAAATTATTGGGAATCGTTTAAACCATTCGTTCAAAGGGATTGCCAAAATTTTTTCTGCAGCTTAGTTGGCACCTCCTTTATACTGGCATAGGACTCAAGTACGATCTGCCATTAATTTGTTGACACTGCTTGATTTTATCCGGTTGTCAAGTACGTTTTTTCAATTTTTACAATAGATGACAATAACGAACAAAGAATTTATTTCAAATTTTGTATTGCAAATGGAATTTCATGTCCGGTATCGCAAAAATATTGCAGGTCTCCAGTGAATGACCTTTATCAATTGCTCTGATTGGCCATTAACGTCTTCAACTGAAGGTAACGTCGATAAAGTGAAGAAAATGGTGGCTGAAAATCATCATTTAAGGTTAAGATACAGAGCGGGCTTCCCGTGTCTCACAAATGATCATAATAAATCAATTATGCAAACCACTTAACAAGCTTTGTACTGGCGCCTTTCGGACCACGATATAAGATTATTATTGTGAACAATTATCCAGCGTATTCATCTGATATGGCACTAGTTGGTTTTTTATTGTCTTTCGAAGGCTCAAATTAGCGCTTGCAGGAGAATTCCAGGCGAGAACTGAAGTCTTATCTGTAAAAGAGCTTGCTATATATGATATATGATGCTGAGATGACCCTATTTCATATACAATTCGTTATTATCTAAAAATAAGCTCCTAAATTGGAAGATTTTAGATCTTAAGCATGACACTTCTAATATTCATTTGAAATATCTGGTACTGAATAGTCTTGCCAACTTCCCTGAACATTTGGAATACAAAAGTTTCTTCATTTTGTGAGCAATGTTTTGCGGCTTTGAAATGTTTAATAAATGCGTTGAAATTGACGTAAACATATTTTCTAAATATATCATAGGAAAGTTTAATTAAAAACATATTTTTGACCGATAAATTTCATTCATTGTATGAGAAAATTGCTTTGTGAAAAAAGCTAAGGATCAGTAATACTGAAATAACGATTTTCATGCAAAGAAAAACTTGATACTACCTTTGGTCTGAAATAATATTCCGGTACATCTGGTATATATTAGAAAGATTTATAATGTAGATAGTTTAAACAACCGTAAATCACATAAGAGTTGGGTTGCTTAATTGTACATAAGTGTCAGTTGTCTACCTAGAAATACTCGTATATACATAAATACATACTCTTTTTATATATGTACTAATATTTGTTAGTAAACTTCAGCCTTTCATTGTCAATTATTTACAAAATCAGTTTCATACGACCGTATGTATACATAAATGTTTATCTAAGGTTTATTAATCAAATTTTCGTAGCAAAAACATTCTTTTAATTTTCAGCAAGTTTTTATGTGCTGTGGTTTCTAAATATTTATATTAAATATGTTTTTAAATTTGTTAAAGTTTGACAAATGTGAGTTGAAATTTTTGTATTCTCGAATGGAAGCCTTTTAGAAGCCATTGGTATTTAAGCAAAAATGAAAAAAAAAAAAAAAAACACGGAAATGAAACACAGATACTAGGCAATGAAATCTTTCGAAACAACATATTAATAGAACGGTATATTCTCTCTATTTGGAATATTTTTAATGGTACGTGCAAAATGAGATTCAAATCAGGTGTGTCTGTTCTAAATGGCGACATACTTGTTGCAAATGTCGATGTATGTAAACGCTAGTGTATAAATCTGTCAGATTCTGAAGATTTACTTTGGAACTTGGGTTCCGTGAGAGAGATTGGAGGATTGGTTTTGTTGTAACAAAATTGGGGGTTTTATAGTTGCATGGTTGTTTGAAGGGGCCTTGACACAAGCAAATAGAATAGTTAATTTTTACAATTTACGATATTTACAAATTGTTTGCTACAAGCGATTCAACTTAATTCAGTGTAACTTGATATAAAGCAACTTTAATTCAAAACAATACAATTTAAATTGAATTAAATGAAATTCAATTCAAAAATTTAATTTAATTAATAATTTAGAATTCGTAATTTACTTTACTTTATCAAATTCATTTTTCAATTCAATCTATAATTGATAATTTATACTTCAATGGGAAGGAAGGATTAACTACGTTCAACACTTGTCTAAGATCCATATGGTAGGACTGCGGTTCAAAACTTACAATTTCATAAAAATGGGTAAATTTCAATTTCAAAAAAGCCAGCCATGAAAATATTGCGAACTGTGCGTCTATTCCATAGCATTTTAGTAAATTGGTAAATAAGAAAGGATAGTTAATAGAAGAAAATGCGGATTGCGTAAACATTCTACTATCTATTTTTACTGTTTCTTCGAAACTATTGAATTTATTCAAACACATCGCAGTTTAAATATTAGATTTGATGTTGTGCTGTGTCATAATGTCGCGATTATTGACACTATTTGTGTCTGCTACACATTTTGTAATCTAGAAAAAGTCAATGTGTTTCATCGCATTCGGGGAAAAAGCAGCTTTTATGCAAATTTAGCAAATATTCGTTGGATTAAGCTCACTGAATATGAGATATATGTAGGTATGCATGACCCATGAATATATTTTTCAGAAAGCACTATTGCCTAGAAGTAGAAAATATGGAGCAAATTTCATGAAAGTTAGTGATGTGCTAAATTTAAGCAAAATCTAGTTTTATTGATATGGTTGATCAAATAGATATGGCTTGATTAAATAGCCTACATATGGAACAGTACCAATGCAATGTAAATTTTTTCTTGTTTAATAATGTAGTTATTTGATAAATTTCCGACATCAATTTCAAAATTCTATAGTTTTGATTATAAATCGTTGTTCGACATATCTTTCTGAAATTGAAGATTCGCTTTCGTACAAATTTGAAAAAAAAAAACTTCAAATCGCAGAATATATTTCTATTTAATTCAGTTTTCTGTTCTTAAACTTCTATAGTTCTTATCACGAAAATTTGCCTCGATAAATAAACATCCATCAAACTGTTCATGAATATAGCTTTTCTTCAGATATATTAATCTTTTCTCTATTCTAATTAGGAACAGTGCTGTTCAATTAGAAAATTCAAAATTGGAGTTGATTAATTATTCTGTTCTATTTAAGTAAGATTTTAAAACTATAAAATATCTTAAAGATTTTAAAATAATTTTTCTTTCAATTTCATATTGCAATCCTTTGATTTCGGAGGCATAAAGACAACGTCAATTCCAAATATTTGGACATTTATGTGTCTATCGATTTTAATTATAAAAATGTTTCACTATATAGTTACTCTTTTATGGAATTTTTAGAAAAAAAAAATTTTTTTTTTGGAAAAAGCGTGCGGTAAATGCTAAAGATAAAAATGGGCGTTATGTACAAAATGTATAGGAAAATGAACAATTTGAACCTTTAGATATTAAAGAAAAAACTATACAAACAAAGCTATAGCTATTAGTGCAAATATCAAGACAAACAATATGAACTTGTTAAAGAAATATGGACACAGATATAGAAAGTGAAGGTGTGGTATTTCGATGTTGTTGTTATGTTCATTTGTCAACGATTTTTGTTCTTTTTACCTTTAGTAAGTGCTTTTCTTAAACTATTTGTAATGGGTAAGTAGAGCTGAGACAGAAAAAAGATTATTATTTCACTTTGTAACTTTGGTATTAGTTTCGAGCTTAAGACACACCAAACAACGTAAAGCGGTAAATTCGTTTGAATTTTATAAAAGTCTAGGACTTGTTGCAGCTTAAAGATGTTGTTTGAAATAAACTATACACCAAAAACATATACAAACACAATTTTGACAAAACGTTTTTGTTTTTACATTTAACAAATTTCTAAAAACGAAAATCAATTTTAGAGCCAATTAGTCGAATGATAAAATATATTTGCTCTTGGTGCAGTGCACGATGTTGAAGTCAAACTTTTTCAAAGTTTTGATTTGACATTGTATAAGAGAAAGAGAGTATACAAATTAATTAAATTAATGTATAATTAAAAAAATTTCTCCACCCAATTTTAATTTCAATAAGTAGTAATTATTCGAATTTCAAATTTATCTGATATTTATATCTTCAATATAATAAAATTATATGATAATAATGTTCAGTAGTATTAATTTTGTAGATATGTATGAGACACTTAAAATTAATTCATTTTCTTGATGAGTTGAATTGCTGCGAAAAGAGGCTGTTCTTGTGTTGCCGTAGAGATATTACTTTTATTGTTCGATGATAGGGGAGGAGGATTCTTTGTACATAAACACCGATCAATGAATACAAATTAGGAACATAATAGTGTGCTTGTTGTTATGTGTTTCGAAAATCTTTATGAAAAAAAGATAATGAGAGTATAAAAAACATGAAAAAGTGAACAGACTTATTTCCCCTTAACGTAAAACGGAAACGAGTTTATTTTACGTACCAAATTATGGTGAAAATTAACAATATACCGGGGGATTTCTTCGTGATAGGAGAAATTGAATGCGTAAAGTAGGAATTTAATCCCTGAATATCACAGAAGCCAAACTAGAAACGTTTTACTAGAAATTGTGATATATTGTATGCATTATATAATTAAGTGGCAAAATATTTATTTTTTGTTTTGTTGGTATCGCTCAAAATAAATGTTAAATAAATATATAAATATATCATTCAAAAATGTGTGTTATTCACAGATTCTTTAATAATGCGTGTGTGGTAAGAAAACAAATATTTGTGTTAATGCATGCTTTTTACGTTAATATAAAAGTATTTATGTAAAAAAATACGTAATTTAGGTAATATGTACTCGTATTTAAAATGTAATTTTATGTGAAGCATTTTTAAAAGATGTGTTCTCGTCGTTTGTGGTTGCATTTACCAACACCATTACGCGCTAACTCACCTTGGACGATAAATGATTTTACAAAATCCCCAAATGATTGTTATTATGCTTAAATTGAAAAATCGAACATTAAGTAAAGATGAAAACACATTTCCAAAACAGTATAATTAGAGAGTACCTCACTGATAAGTAAAAGAGATACAATTTTGATCATTCAGGATGGAAACCTTTGGCTATCATCAATAACGCGATAGGAAAGAATTGAAATTTGTATTAACTGGGATCATCAACGAAACGATATCAAACCCATAAAATGGTTTTGATTCGTACATGCAAAACGAAACTGCAAACAATTTTGATTCATAACCTGAATCAAAATTGGAAACAATTTTGATTTTGATTCATTGTTTGTATGTCATTTAGAATTTCTCAATTCAAAAAACAGATAAAATCTTCAAATAGCTGTGAAAATTCATTCGTTAATTAAACAATTAAGTTATTTGAATGAAGCATTTTATATTTTTTTACAATTTAGTGTCAAGCGTTTTTCTCTGACAAGAAAGGAAACCATAGAAAAACGGGATTAGTGCAGATTTCTAATTTCATTTCAGGAAAGATTCAAAGTATGAAGCAAATTAGCTGTTTCAAACAGAAATCAGAAACAAATTTCTAATATAATTGTAAATAAGTTTAGGATACAAATAATTTTCTGGGTTTTTTCAAGCTCGACAAAAAATTATTTGGATATAGAAAAAGTTTGGACTGCACTCTCACCAAAGTTCTCGATATTAGCTATTAATACGAGTACTACTCAATAATACTTGATATTTTTAATTACAAATGGACAAATTCATTTAAAAGTTTCTTGTATTTAAAGCGATATCGAAATTATTTCTAAATTTTCAACTTCTGAAATTCAAATTAGTAGAAACTATAATTAATTAGGTTCAACATTTTTTCTCATGGATAATGTCCAACGAATCTTCTAAATCAACGGAAATAAAAGGGATGAAATGCACTTTGCGGGATAACTTTTTAAATACAAAATACACAGTAATACAAAGTTTCATAGAGAATTTAAGGATGAATGCAGTTGTGTACTAGTTGTGATTTTCACCAGTAAAGGTAAAAATTGTTAATACTGGCCGGCCTACAGTATAAATTAAATGTACATTTAATTTTCGTAGTTCGAGGGTTTGCCACTTGATTTGGTGAAATTATATAGAAATATTCAATTGAATCTGAAATGTGGTTTGAGTGCTAATATACAGTGGCATATTTGGTACAACGGACGCGAAGATTTCAAAAATAAGTTCTGTTTTTTGAATTATGAGAGTTAATTTCTACCGCCTCTAGTTATGTGCTACATGGTAGTTGCAGATATTGATAAATTATATAATTAAAAAGGGCGCAAAATATAGTACTTCCTATTCCATTATTTGAGAGGTCTTGAGAAACCAAGTTCACATTGAAAATAAATGGATTGCATATCTCAAAATACCTCGAATTAATAAATGTATCTCCTGTATAGCATTCACATTGCCCCCAAAATCCGGTTTGGGGATTTCATTCGATAAATCAGATAAAACCGATAAAATATATTTCATTTTAAAAATGCTTCAGTTTTCGCAAAAATAGCATAAAAATATTTCAAATGAAATGTACACATAATACATATCCCTATTTCGAACAATACATTTGCGACATTCAAGCAAAGCGCATGAATCAACACCAGTGGATTAGAGATATAACAGATATTTGAGATTATGAAATATATGAAGGACATCATTTACAAAAGCATTAACACAGAATATGAGAATATAGATAAATTTTGTAGTAGTACCTACTGGAATATGCAGTATATCTTTGTTCTCAAGTGCATGTTAAAAGATTATCTATTGGTATGCTAAAAATTTTGATTGTAAATTATTATTGTTTTTTATGCGTTACGGTGAAACCCACCGAACATGATATTGAAGCGTAATGGAGAATTTTGACGTTCCTATTTTGCTTCATGTCGATTTAATTCCGATACTGTGGAACAAATTTCAAAGGAGTACCTACCTGTGAACTCATCCTCCCATTCTAAACCCGGATTAAGATTGTATTCATCTTGAAAAATAGAAAAAGTAAAAAAAAACGATGCGACATTTTGATTTCTTTTTGAGTCAAAAATTTGAAAATTAAAATAAAAGAAAAAGTCGATTGGATTGATCCCAATTACAATCTAGGTAAGAAAAAAAAATTGTTTCTAAATAACGATGCGTTTTAGCTTCCATCTTGGAATATTGTAAACGTTGCACATGCAAAAACTCTCGATCCCTATATAAATCCACTAAAAATTAATTGATTATTTAAAGGGGGTAAACTTGGGTTAAACACAAGTGATCATATCAAAGTGTTTAATTACAGAATATATATAAATATATATATAATAAATAAAAATGTTGTAAACATATAGGAGTTTGAAAATGAGAATGATTACTTTTTCTTTTATAAACTTAAATGTAATAAATCATAAATAAGAATTCTATTAACATTAAAGTAAAATATAAAGAAATACAATAACAAATGTTATTTGTCCAATCTTATTCATTCTAGTGAAGTAATATTTAAATATTTCAATTGAAATTAAAAAATGGGTGGAGAAAATAAATATGGTGATATACATTTTTGTATCTCTATTAAATATATACAAGTAAAACGAAATAATCTTACTTAACAACAAACAAAACTCAACGCGATGCCGACGATTTTGTCAAGTTTTGCGAGTTCAAAATTAATGGAAATTAAAACGAAACAAAAAAGTTAAAAAAGAATTCAAAGTTCTTTTTATCCAACAATCTACGGAACTAAACAAAAAACAAATTAAAACTATGCTACACACGAGTACAAATGAGCTAGAATTCTCAACACTGAGAGAAAACTTCAAAAACTACACAAATTGTACACAATTCAACTCACCATAGTAATCCGTAGCATGAGCTAAAAAAGCAACAATAAAAAGAGAAGATTATAAAAATTAGCAACTTAATATTAATACGATTTCATTTGCATTAAGCTACAATTACTTTCAAATATTTTGGTGTAGAATAAACTAAATGATGCATTGGAGAAAATTACTTGCTTTGAGGCCATTTCAAAGAAAAAAGAATAAAAGCTTTAGGAATTTAGATATTTGTGACTTCGTTAACAATTTCGAACTATATTATTCTTAAATACAGATCTTGAAGTTAGTGGCGATAATCTTACACGTCTAATGATAAAACTGTTTTAGAAATCGATGTTAAAAAAACAAAAAAAGTTGAGTTGGCGGGCTCATGGAGTTTTAGTCGTTATGAATCACTTCGACGGGAAGCGTCGCGCATTTTACGAGAACTCTCGTTCATATATTGCTACTAGGCGACTATATTGTGCTGAATATGGACTACGGCGAATTAGTGAAGCTCCGAGTGTTAATTTAATTAAAATATGGGTAAAGCGTTTTTAAGAGACCGGTTCAACATTTAAACCACAAGCAAATGGTCGCCCAAGAAAATCTAGGACCGAAGACAATGTTGAGAAAGTTATGGAGTCAGTACGAGGAAATCCGCAAATGTCGACTCGCAAGAGATCGTCTGTCTTACAATTATCGCGACGAAGTTTGCAACGAATTTTAACATTGGATCTTAAACTGCATCCATATAAGCTGCAATTAACACAAGAATTGAAAGAGTCTGACTTCATAGCAAGGCTCGCATTTGCTAATGAAATGCTTAATCGATTTTCCAATTTTGACAATATCCTTTTCTCTGACGAGGCTCATTTCCTTATGAATGTGTTCGTAAACCGTCAAAATTGTCGTTACTGGAATAGTGAAAATTTCAAAACCAAACACCAGAAACCATTGCATAGTCCTAAGGTGACAGTATGGGCAGCAATCTCTGGCAGAGAAATAATTGGTCCTTTTTTCTTCACGGTTAATACGGAACGCTATGTTGAGATGTTGGACGGATTTCTGGCTCCAGAAATTGAAAGTTCAAGAATAGTGAATTCCAGAACTTGGTTCCAACAAGATGGAGCTACCTGTCACACATCAAATGACTCCATGGCGGTGGTGAAGCAGATGTTCCCTGGCAGACTGATTTCGAAAAGAGGTGATATCCCATGGCCCCCACGTAGTCCAGACATGACGCCTCTTGACTTTTTTTTTGTGGGGATACCTCAAACACAAAGTCTACAGTAATAATCCAAGAAACATCGTTCAACTCAAGGAGAATATCCGTGGTGAAATGGTAGCCATTACACCAGTATTATTGAAGAAAGTTTTCAATAATTTTCGTTTGCGGTTAGAGGAGTGCCGTCGTAGAGAGGGCCACCATATAGATGATGTTATTTTTAAAAAATAAACTCCATTTATTACTCTACAATGCCTTAGATTTATTTTAACCATACCTTTTGTATTTATTTTTTAATCTATTTTTTAAATATGCACGTTCTATTGCGCCACCCTGTACATATGGGAAGTACAGTGCTTTCAAAAACGGTCGAAATGTAGAGTAAGATTTGCCCTGATTTGGTAGGACTGAAACTTACCATTTAAGCCAGAGAGAGATAACCGCTGAATTTTTTGTGTCTCATGAAACGATTTACCCCATTTTACGCATTTTCTTCGAGAAAACTGCGAAAACATGCTAAAACACGTCATAAAACCCTTTAAAACCGGTAATAAAGCATGGGTTTACGAGTTCGACATGCAAACTAGTCAATAAGTTGCGAAATGGCGACTTGCGACTGAGCCGAAACCGAAAAACCATGTCAAAGTCGATCAAAAATTAAGGTTGATAGCTAGCTTCGAAGAATTCGCGGCGAGAATTGAAGCCTTTTGCGGAAGACGTGTTTAAAAAATTTTTTGATTATAGTCTGAAGGCGATATAATAAATTTTGAATAAATAGTTTGCAGTTTTATAAAAATGTTTTGGAGAAACGTAAACTACCCTTATAGCGTACATGCAGAGGAACATTCCCGACGTTGTACATATTGATAATAAAAAACAAAATTCCCTGCATGCCGTGAATCAAATTTGGGAGAACTGCTGCCTATTTTCTATTAGTTTTCTATTGCTAATTTCCGACCTTTTGATTTTTTTTCCAATTGATATAAAATATCTAATTTTAGTCGATTTTTTGAAAATTCAATTCTAAGTTTCATCTATCAATATTTAAACAAATTTAAGTTTTTGTGATAAACCGTCATCATTACGTTTATTCACAAAACAGGAGAATATAATATCAATTTAATTGTAAACATATGTCTGTATAAATAAACAAGCAGTTGTTGTCTTTAGCGAAATTAAAATTGAAAATAATAATAGAAAATTCTTATGCTAAAAACGAATTTTTGTGCATAGTTAAAAAAAAACAAAATAACGATAATAATATAGAGTTTAAATTAAATGCAAAGAAATATAAAGTTAATAAATTTACCAGTACCTTTGCGTGGTCTCCACCAATCCTCCATATATCCTGACAGAGGTGAGGAGTGGCAAGAAAGAACTGTATTTGTTATTTTATTTCACTACGAATTTCATTTTTAATTAAATAATGTTTAATATTTTCAATATACTCATAATTTTTGGAATAGTTGATATAATTAATAAGTCATGCCAAAGAAATAACAGAAATTTTTTATAATTAAGAGATAACTTACTTTACAAACTTTCTATTGGGATGTTAAAAATACGAGGTAGAGTTTGGATAAATCAAATAGGTTTTGGATGACGACATCAAATATAATAGAATGTGCCGAACAAATGTAAAAAGTTTTATAATGTAAACAGCGAATAGTGGTGTTATTATAATACATGTAACGTTTAGAATTATATAATTTGCCTTCATCACATTATTAGGATGTGAACAAATAGGTCTGCTTAGATAGATAAATGTCGGATTGGCAAGAACGTAAATTCAGTCTCTTCATAAAGTTGGTGTTTTTGTTCTTTTTTTAAAGTACTTAGCTTAGCTTTTGTGATATCTTACAACATTTACAGTGGCCACTTTGCTTTAAAAGCGCGTTGTGAATATGCAGGCACAAAAGAGAGGCAAAAAACCACATCGAATCTCATGATGGCATGAGTGCCTTAAAAAACGCACGTGCCAAACTTAACGTTCGACAAAGAAATTTTGATGAGTACGAAATCGCTTTGATCGAATCATGTCAATACGTTTCTATTCAATAAGTTGCTCACTTGTCGCGCACGAGCAAAGGAAACCATTTGAAACGGCTTGATCTCGTCAAGGAGTTCGATGTTTAACTTTTTTTTAGAACTCGTTATCACTGAGAATGAAAAATGGATTCTTTACAACATTGACAATCGAAGGAAATCCGGGTCCAAGCCAAATGTTCGCGGTCAAACTCAATCGAAGGCTGAATAGAACTAAAAAAAAAAAAATACGTTATCAATTTTGAGGGATTCAAAGACAGTGGTTTACTTTGAACCGATGAAGATAGATGAAGCACTGTAAGAAAAAAATTCCTGAATTGGCAAATCTCAAAATCGCGATTTTCCACCACGACAAAGCTGGGACTCGAATTTTAATTTATTTCGGAACTTGCAAAAGAAGAATGCAGAATGAATCGAATTGTTCCAGTATGTTGCTGGGGAAGATCATTCTTTCAAATTTGGGATTAAAAAAATTGAGGTTAACATTGCGGTGAAATTAAAAATCATTTTTGTCACTTATTGACCATTTGGACTAATTTTTAAACGACACATATTTGATATCAGCATTATAGCTATCTTCTTCTATAATTCCACAGAGACAAAAAATATTGTTCTGTTATCGAATAACTTTAAAGACGAATAAAATAAAAATTATAATTAGTTTTACATTAGTATACATACATTCAATTCACTACAGGAGAATGGTCTTTGTTGTAAGTTTATAGGTACTACTAGTATTTACGTGTGTTAAAAAATAAAAAAATATTAACGATTTAAATGACATGATATAATTAATCTTTGAAAAATTTTGCATCAATACATGACTGAAAGATAAAATGAGAAAAGCCAACTCCCACCCACAGAAATTGGAAGAAAATATACACACAATATTATTCCCTTTGTTTTTCTGCAAAAACGTGCACAACTAAAAAATTATTCCGCAATCTGTAATTTTATAAAATCCTTCAAAATCTGGCAGCAAGATTTGGCTTATAATACACAGGTCTCTTGCACACACATTAGAATCCCAGTACTGAAGCCCGGAACATTTGGATACGGCTAAAAATTTTTAGTAGAACCGCAGCGCTGTGTTGAATGTTTTCTGAATCAAACAGGTACTTAAAACACTTTAGAAATTATGTGTCATGTTCTTTCAAATTTGGCAGCAGAACTTTGACAAATAATTTCTTAATATTGAATATTCGTCAATTTTTTTGTTATGTTATCAGTACTGCTCAAAAGACTTGGTCATATCTTGTTGGTCTGGAAAAAGACAGAGGAAAACTCCCGACCATGGTTCCAATATATTTGCCAGAATCTTACCTTGAAAGTTGTGGTTGGTACAACTTGCTAAGGAAGAATTGAGCAAGAAATAGTGGTGGAGTCTTGGTCTTCATCTTTCAGAATCAAGGGTAGTGCAGATTTATCTCGCCTGCACATTAAATGTAGCAACGGGAAAGTTCGGAGCTGCCGTCATAGGAATATGCAACGTCATTCCCCAGTGACCAGCTGAACTGCCGAACATTGCCCTGTTTCAAGTATCTTTCTACAGGACCGTTCGAGCGTCCTTTATTAAATTGCCTAACGAACTCGAGGCAATGAACCAGACTGTGACATATCCTGCACAAAGAATGAAGAGGCAAACACCAGGGTTATGGGTGTAGTCACCAGCAGGGGCAGGGGGACAGCAGATAAACATAACGAGATTCGTCAGTCTATCAGATCTCGCAGATCTAAGAAATTCTATTTCAAATACTCGATGGTGGAATGATCGTTTTTAGTGACAAAACTTGAGCGATTCCGTAGAATGGTGGTAGATGCTTTCGCATACGGTTCATCAAACTGAGAAAGGTGATTAGATGCAATTTATAGTCAGAAAGCTTGCTGGAAGTAGCCGCTTTACAACTGAGGCCTAGATAGTGCAATCACCTTATTTCATAATGGGTTAGAAATCACAGTGCAACACCTAATAAATCAACCGCGTGATACCATCCAACTTTTGCCTCCAGCTCTGATTATGAAACTGGCGTTAAGCGAAAAAATTTAATCATTGCAGTTGCCAATTCTACAGCTGATACAACAGTAAAAATTTGGCTCAAGCCGCTACATCAATAATCGAGTAGGATTCGTTTTAGTAGTAATATTTCAGGACGATAATAAACAAACAGTCCTCTCCCGAGGTCATTAGTGGTTGTTTGAAATTATTACAACGTGTAGTGTATTTGCTTGAGTAGACATTTGGCTTGTGAATCCAACACATGAGATAATATATTGACATTTAAACTTTAAACGGTATTTAGTTTTGCTCCAATTCTTTCTGTATTACTTGAAAATTTTCTTATACAAATATATATCCAACTTTTTATTAATTTTTTTCTATACGATCATAACGAAGTCTCAACGTAACGTAAACTCATACTATTAGAAAAAGCAATGGCCTATCTCAATAATCCACGTAAATACAATTTCTAGTGGATTTTTTTAGCAGCCAGTGTGCAAGAATTTAGTTCAATAAGACGTTATGAAATGTTCAATTATGCTTCCAATCAGACAATCGTTTTAATGGTATATTTGAATATTCAATTTATTATAATGGAGATTTAATATAGTTGTACTTTGCCTTGTAAAGAACGCTCTGTATCTACCTGTTCAACAATGTTTCAAATCTGGTATTCTTAGAAACCTAAGCAATATGAATACATATTTTAACATTCGTATACATATGTGTGGCGATATGTGCGTTTTTAATTACACGAGGTTAAAAAAAGTTAACAAAATTGCATCACAAAACTGGTAATAGCATAAAATACGGTAAAATATATTCTATCTCAAAGAATTCATTCAGGGTAGCTGACGTATGGTCTATTAAATTTAATAAAAGAACGAACAGAAAACATTGATTGCATTGCGTTCATTCCGCATCAAAATAAGTTATTGAAAAAAGATATATTTTTCATAAAATAGTAACGCAAAGGGGGCTTCAAAAACATTTAACACGATATTTAATTTAAGTTAATAAATAATGATACGTACCATCACGCTCATGACCGCCAGAACTATTGGTTTGTGTTTGTTTCGAGTAAGTGAGAGTTTCTTTTGGTGGAATGTTAGTGGCTTGCACATTATAAACGCTCAAATTCAGTTGTTTCTTGCCAGCACTATAAAAAGTTCGAAAGACAACAGTTAATGTAAGTGATGTTGGTTAAAAACTGTACGAAATTATTTACCTGGGTCCATTCATGTTATTTTGCAAACTAACATCTGGTGTTTGAGTATTTGAATTATCAGAGTTTAATGAGTTCACCGATGATAACGAAGTTAAAACTTCCGAAACTGGCGCAACACCTAAAGATGATAGCATTTCATCCAAGTCCCTATAAATTCAAGGCAAATCTTGTTAGTTTTCATGTAGCCAACATATTTTATTATATATTACTTTCGTTGATCTTTTTCAGAACTTCGTACTGCAAGTTCTTCCATGTCTTTCATTTCCTTTTCACGTCTACGTCTATCCTTTTCTTCACGCAAAGCGGCCAATCTGGCCTTTTTGCGTTCCAATTCAGCTTTACGATCCATACCTCAAGCTTTTTGTGACAATTGATAATAGAATGGCTCTTTTTGTTCAGAAAGACCTCGAGAGGTTGGTGTTCTGCAATGAAAAATATAAACATCGATGTGCTCATTTTGTGAATGTAAATCATTTTGGTAGAGATGGTTAAACTGCGGTAGGAGACATTTAACATCGAAAGATGTCGTTTTTTAATGCGCAAATCAACTTAAAGCTAAAATTTACATTATAAAAACTACTATCAACTTTTTGTTCGAACCATCTATGACATTTTTTTCCATTTCATTTATTTTTTTAAGACGGAAATTGGAAATTGATAAATGATTGAGCTGCTTTAGCAAACTATACAACTGCAGATGGTTAGTACGTACTTCTCATATAGGTTATCTGTAACATTATAACATTTTAAATTTAACGACTAATTTAAAAACTATGAAAAATTTAATGCTGCTCATCCGTTACTAAATTCTGTCAAAAATATACAGTGAGTCCTCTATTTACAAAGCCCGCTTAAAGGGATTATCAAAATTATTTATATTGTTGCTAAACGGGCCCAACTGTTTTCTATATTGACGCGGGGTTTGAGCGCGATCTGTCATTCAGTTCGTTTACAGTGTTCGATTTTGTCAGTTCATTTAAAGTATGTTTTGCGGTTTTCCCAATATCGAACATAAAATTTATCTTACATTTTGTATTGCAAATGAAATGTTGTATGCCGAATCGCTGAAAATATTACAGAGTCAACACAATGTTTACTGTTACCTTCGATCACAACGGTTTTGTGCACTCGGAATTCTTGTGGGAAGGTCAGATGTTAAATATTATTTGTAGAGAAAAATTAACCGAAAAAAAGTCAGTTTTATAAAAACCAAATTCATGGATTTTGCAATACTATAACGTACCCTCTCATCTATCTATCTATCATTCAGAACGATTTTCTGGACAAAAACTCAACGAAAATCATTGAACATCCACCATGACATGACTCCGGCTAACTTTTTCTCTTTCCAAAATCCTGATAAGCATTTCGAGGCTCTCACTCGACAGAAGATATGAAGCCATTTGAAAAATGTTTTGATGATTGGATTATTATTAGACATTCGTTATTTTGAAAGCGATACAATATATTTAAAGAATAATAAATATTTTATGTTTCATTGTCCAACTCCCTATATTTTTCGTAATTCCAAATATATTTGTGTAATGTGTAATCATTAATTTCTTCAGTTATTTTCATATTCTTGGGAAATACTATCTAACACAGTTTCTAAGCAGAATGTAAAAAAAATTAGGAAATTACGAAGTAAAACACTGTATTATTTATAAAATTTGTGCACTATTTATTTTCGACATTACGTCATGTGTTTTTAAGGAAACAAGTTCCATAGAGGACAAATGCATATTGAGAAACAGTGCTTAACTTGCAGGCCTACTATGTCACAACGGTAAGAAAATGCAACTATCATGCATATGATAATGGATTCAAATTTCCGGCATCACTTCGAGTAATCAACTAATCTAGCAAAATTTTCTCAAGCACAGATTCGAAATTGTTGTTAAGCAATAGGCCCTGTCCAGATTTGACGCGCTAGTACTGATCTATTTTCATATTCTGTAGCAAATAGCCGAAGAAGTATTGTTTGAACTAATGTAAAACAAGTTCCAAAGCAGAGGGAAAAAGGGTAACAATTTTCGCCAAAATTTTACAGCTGAAAATCGATGCTGGTGTTGTATAATATTTTTTGTTTTGCTTTCCAACACCAAAATCGAAACATATATAATATATTTTCATAATTGTGAAAATGTATCTGTTTTTATTACTATTTTACTTTAAACATTTACAAATGTATTAATGAATACATTATGACGCAAATATGAAAAAAACGTCGTCGTGGCATATTAACAAGATTTTTCTCGTGGAAAAAACGTTGTGCCTGGTGGACAAATTTAGCTTAAAGTCCACAATTTTTAATATGGCACTTCAGCAGGCTGTTTGCCAATAGATGGCGCCAGCCATATTCTCCAGATATTGCGCCGTCCTATTATCAGAGAACAGGGAACTCAGTTGCGCACCTTATACGTGCCTATTAAAAATTTTGTGATTTTTTGTAGAGGCCAGAAGTCAAATTTAACTTCTGATATTTTTTTGATCACCCGATCAAAGTAAGAAAAAAAAAAAAAAGAAAATGGTAAAGAGTGACCCAAGATGCAGAGGATGGCGCACTAAAGAAAAAAATGAACAGCATATAAATTGCAATCTGTAAGATCTATTCACATAAAATTGCACGAGAAAGTAGCAGGTCAATCTATAGCAAAATTTTTACTGCAAAATTTATGCATCGCAATGCAATATATTTGAAACGGGGTCAAAATTATAGAGAGTTTTGTTATAGACATGGTCAAGTTTTTTATAGAATGGTATGGGTACACCTACGAAATGGAAAACATTTTAAGATAACACTGGAAATGCATTTTTCTTGTCCTTGTGTGGGCAAGAATTTTTAATCTGCTGGAACAATTTTGAACGTTTATGAAACCAGTGATAGCATCATGGATCATTTACCAATTTATAAGTGTACTTTTAAAAATGCCCTCTTCCAATGATATAGCAACATTGTTCGATTTTCTTTCTACAAAAGCATATGATTGGATAATTCCGATATCTATCAATCGCCACTTGACCAAAGTCATTAAAAGAAAACATGAAATTACAAAGGCCTGTTATTGCAGGGCTCCGTCAGCCGAAGATATGATAATTTGCATAATTTGAAGCAGCAAAAAGTAACGCCCAGAAGTAAATATTCGAAGTATTAAGTATGTTTTGACAAAATACGTGTCATGATTAAGAGACGTTCATCTGGTTGGCACGCTATTAGATATAACCGCCATCACAAATCTTTATAAAACTTCTTGAAATTTGTTGTACTTCCGTGATAAATTGTTCCACCTTTCATTTCCAGTAAATTTTTTATAACTTATAATTCATAGCGTGTAATAGTCTAATTTTTTGTCGATTGTATTTTCTTACAATGCTGAGCAAAATTCGAAAGAAACATCGACCGAATAACTAAGCCCTTCTTGTACTTTTTACAGAAATGATATCTTTAAGCAATGTTCTTAGGTCCATATCTTGTATATAATTAGTCAAATTTTGTACATTAAATATATGTACGTATGCTAGGATAAGGTCTGAGAGTGAAAATGGACAGCATAGTTAAGTACCTTCTGGTACTACCCATAAAAACTGCGCGATTTTAAAAAAGTCAAGTTTTCCTCTGTAAATTGTAATTAATAGGATTTACAACGCTTGGCAAAACCTGACACAAATAAACCAGTGCAAATTGACCGTACAAACTCGACCCAAATCGACCGCACGTACGCACGTACTTATTCTTAGCTTCATGTCTTCCAAGTAAATTCGCAGAAGCTAGGCAAGCTTAGTTCTAAGATTGAAAAATTAATGTTATCTCTAGCAGCTACAATACAAACTAATAGATTTATCGAAATGTTATGTTTTCCTGTAATGTCTAATCCGTACCGTACCGTACATCCGAAAACTGCACTGTTACTGCAGAGTGCAGTTTTCGGATGTTTGTCAAAATTTGAGAATATGGTGATATAGAACCTATGAGGCAACATAGTTCTGCGAACGATAGTGGCCAATTCATAGCGATGTCCTTTACGACATCACACATATAAATTGGCCGACCCAGCAGAAATAAATGCTTTCTCCATTAATTCAAGCGGAAGAATTTTGTGTATGCAGTTTTGTTTACAGTTTTCTTTTACTGTAGTTTTTCGATTAGCATCTAAAAATGTATTAATCACTCTTTAGATGTTCCGCATCTTTTACACCAAAACAAAAGGATGTTGGGTGAGAATATTAGGAACTGGCTGAATTTCTTTACCGGTTTAGTACTTTTTGACTACCACCACTACAAAAGTTGTTGTTGGATCATTTCGCTATCTTAAAGTTGCCACCTAACTGGTGTTATTAAATAAAAGTATCGAAATGCGGAACATTATTTTGTGGAAAAGTGGCTTTTATTAGACCAATTTTGCCCATTCTCAAACTCAATCTGCCTCGAAGACATTTAAGGATTCAAATCAAATTCTTACTAAGACCCAACTCTTTTCAATGGTGGTGGTAGTGGTGGGCATAAAAACTTTGTCACAGAGACTCTTTGCCACATGTAAGTGTTTTCCTTATACATATATAAGGCGTACAATAATCCTGCATCATGGATTTGCACGCATTGGTCGCTTCGTTTTTTGACTCTAGTCGTCATATTTATGAAATCTGTCATTTTCTACCTCCTAAAACAACCCAAATTGGTGTAAAGGTGTAACACTCACATATCAAGTCATCATCAAATAAGGCTTTGATGATGTCACCACTCAAAATCTTTTGTTACCAATAATAACAGCTAATAACATCTTTAACAATGATGCAGCTTAAAGTATCTCCCGGTTTCCAACCAATGTGGAAGTTTCAATAGAGCAGTCGGAAAAAAAATCAATAAATGTCCCACCAAGTCGTACATCGTAATCAAGTCGAGTTATATTCAGTAGTGAATTTTCTCGTCTGCTGCCTTCCGTGCTGCATACACAATGAGATGACCGTTTGGCTGTTTTGACAGAAATCGAGGTGAGGAAGAGGGCTGCACCTTTTCAGCAGTATAGTAAATTTTTCACTGTGCGCGATGTATGCAGTTTTTTCCACACATCTAAAATCGATGATTTCTACCCAGTCGAAATAAAACTTGATGCAATTATATGTTTTAACGGATGATTAATACCTTTTTAATTGTTTAATAGGCAATTTAACAAATTTATGGTGCGATTAAGTACTTAAATAAACATAATTTCTTCCGTGCACAATGTAACAAGTCTATTCTTTTGCGAGTTTTCGATTTTTAGTCACTTCTGCAGTGCTTTATCTCTTTCACTAGGTATATCTCTGTTTCATTTATTGATTACGGCACAACAACCCTGTTTTAAAGTAAGAATTTACAACCCGGCGCTGCCGACGAGGCAAGTCACATATAGATGGCGCTGAAAATAGTATTGAAACTTATTGTGATTTCGTTTCTTAGAGAAATATTGCTTTTTCAGACCATAGCTTTTTTTTTTAATGTTTCCCTCTACAAGTGATAACGCAACATTTTTTTCTTTTTTGCTAAAAAAGGAAACTTAAGTTTCAAGTTCTAAATTGAATTAATTAAATTCAAATCAATGCCAGCGCAGAAATTTTATTCAAGTGAACTGACTTATGTATATCTGTGGTAACAACCCATAACAGCCTAAGTCTGTTTTTCAATATTTTCAGTACAGGAGTTTAAAGTTTTGAATCTTCACTGAAAATCAGGAGAAGGTGTTTTTGGAAAACTTTGCTACAGATTCCAAGGAAACGAATTTCTTTACTTAGTTGTTAACAAAAAATAGTTGTTTATCCTCGCAGTCAAAAGATATTATCGAAAAAGACACTTAGGCTCTTATGAATTGTTGAACGAAAGAAAGTCAAAGAGTTCAAGTTGAGTTAGGCTATTATTCCAGATTAAATAAAAATTTTTTTGTTTATAGAAAGACCTTAACTCAATTTATGTTTATCAAAAAACGAAATTGTAATTCGGAATAAGAGCTTAACTCAAGTTAGGAAAATAAAATTGCTTCTTTATTTTTTTGGATTAACGACTCAAGTTGATTTAGGCAATGATGAAAAAATAATGTTTATATTTGTTGTAATCCTAAATTGACTTAGGCAGTTATGCCAAAACAGTCATTTAGAAAAATAACTTAAGCTATTAGGTTTTTTAGGATTAATTGCCTTCCCAGAAGAGATACAAACATGAAAAATTTAGAACAAATAAATTTAGATACGCTGAATACGATGGTGCTAATAACTCAATTGTGTCCTAACTCGAGTTAGGCTGTTACGGGTTGTGACCACAGGTATATACGTTCACCCAATGCTCTTCTGTGTCGCTCAAAAAATGCTATCAGTTAAAGTACAATAAAAGAAGCAAAATTGTAACTTTCACAAGCTTCCGTTTGGGAAATGTAGAAGGGCAACCTATTTTTACTAAATCGGCCAATTTGTATGTGTGGCACCTTGAACGGCGTGCAATCTATTTTATTACCAGTACTAAATTAATCTGAATATAGAACAATTGAATGCAACTGACGACATAATTGATGAGAATTTAGGCAATTTCAGGCTAATAATTACGGTGAAAAATCAAAACTCTATAAATCGCTTAATTCCGTAATCCAATATTATATATATTTTTTAATGCATCAGAATATATTAACAGGATATCAAAAAATGCATTATATTTTAAAATTTTTAAAAATAAAATTTTTGAAGGATCAACTTTTCAAATCAAATAAATTAGCATGTGTTTTGAAAATAGTTTTTTTTTTCAAACTTGTTCGGTAATTTGTTGAGTTTAAACTGTTAAGTAAAAGTTATTAATAAATAGAAAATTAAATTTAGACACACAACAATATCTAGATAAAAATTTCACTGGATGTAAAAAACCACTTCTCGCATTTGAAAAATATCGTACCCGAACTCCCAAAATCATAAACGTAAACCCACATGGACAAAAAAAAAAATTAATAATCTGCAAAGTTGTCTATGTAATGTGCAATATTAGCTCAAATTTACACGATTTAGTTCAGGGTTTTGACAAATCTGTCAATAAATAAAACAAAACTGTAAACTGTTGTGTTTTTACGCCGCGAATGTGTTTCTACACTAAGGGAAACGGAAGTGAACGTTACCGTACCGTAGGCAAGGTGATGATTGTTGATTGCCTTTCACAAATGAAAATAAAGCAAATGAAAGGTTGGAGATATCTGAATAATATATTCAATTTTACATTTTCAAAGGAAAACATAATTTAATAATAATTCTCTGAAAGCTTATTATCAAAATGATGGATATTCCAATTGCTGAAGAAGAGACCGAGGTGCCAGAAGATGAAAGAACCAGGTAAACTTGTAATTCTTCCCACAGAGAAAACGCGCTCTCAGCCACATAATTTGGATTTTTTCTTTAGATTTCTAAGAATCAATAAGAACGTATTGAACTGGAAAGCACCGGCAAATGAATTTGAACCTATGGAGTATTTCGACGTAGCCAAGGCCTGGGAGGCTTTGTTGACGTTGCCCAGTAGTGCGGAAATTATGATAAAGTAAAACACAAAAACGGTTTTAGTTCGTTTATATTTTTATCAACATACATAAATATGCGTATTGTTTTTTATAGAGAAGCAAACCAAAAACGTTTGAATTTGTTGGTGGGAGTTAATGTAACCCAAGAATTTCCCTGGAAACAAATACCCCTTCGTAATTTGCGTGATAATCTTTTCGATGACCTGCCCAATGGTCAAATGTTTTACAATGCATTTCAAGGTTTCGATATCGACAGCCATGTTTTGGTTGGCTATGTGCCAATTATAACACAAGATGCTGAAGATCCTCCGCCAGGTGATCCTTTTGTTTTATATATTGATCCGGCAGATGCAAAACTTGCTTTGGCTATTATACGCAACTTGGAGTCTTATGAGCGTTTAATGATCAGCAAACGTTTGTATAAATTACCACGTGTTTGGGCTTCATTGGGCAGTGAGGAAGAGGTTAATTTAACAATATCTCAACGTTATCATGAACCCGTTGAAGTCGAGATACAGGGGGTTTATCCTTTGAATATACCGGCTGAAAAGAAATTTACACTTCGTTTGACCCATGATGTGAGAGATGGTTACGTGGAATTAATACCATCGGAGAGTGCTCGATTCGAGAATGTGGCTCGCCGAAGGATAACAGTAGGAATACAATCGGCGATGCCACGAATAGACATTGAACAGCAAACAGACCCAACTTTCCCGACAAATGCGTGGGCCCAATACTTCTACGAAATAAATGAAGACGGCAAGTAATATAGTTTATTAGTTGTTTTACTCATATTTTTGAATGAAAACTGGAAAGCTCTAGTAGAAATGTTAATTACAATGACTCAGATTGTCGACAAAATCGCTAGTTGATTTGATCTATGCAGCATCTTTGAAGTGTATGAGAAACCCGCTATACATTGTGACGAAACTATGAAGCGTTGCTTAAATAAGCATTTATATAAGAAACCCCATAAACCATTATTCAGATTATCCCAACGATACCATTGATTAAAGGAGCATCTAAAGTTCGTAAGTCGTTCTGGCCACAAAGAAAAATCGTTTCCAACTAATAGATGATTTTCTAACCAACTGCGTTCCCTATGGGCTGGTATGATTAAAGGCGAATTCAGACTTGCAGTTACGTAGACAAAATTAACTAAAATTCTAAATTATTATAATTATAAACGGTCAGCGTGACTAAAATATTGAATGAATTTGTTATCGATGACACTTCTGGCAGAATATTCGCGGAAATATCCGTATATCAGAACGTGCTTTAAAGGCTGTGCTATGCTAACGTTTTGCAATGCATCTCCATATAAAAACAATGGTCGTGAAGTTTGAAGTTAAATGTTTCCACCAGACAGTACTGTTTTTTTGGCGACGAAAATTTTATTAAGTAGTAAGGCCAATTTTTTTTTTGCTCGTTTCCAACACTGAAATCTGTATAGCTTATAATACGTTCAATAACATACTCGTATTTATATTTATAAACTTGTGACATGAAATAGTAATAAAAAAATGAACAATTTTACAATTTTGTAAAATATATTATCGAACCATAAGTTGTTCCGATATTAGTATTGGGAACCAATAAAAAAAAACTGACAATGCCGCTATGTTCTTTCGCGAGAAAAACAATGTCTTGTTGAATTTTTTCCTTGTGAAAAGAACACAATATCTGGCTTAACGGTGTACTGGTTTTCCCTTCTAAAGCCTAGTTCACATTGCAGACGAAATCAAGTGTTTGAAGATATCGTAGCTTCCCATTTTCTGTTTCTTCACGTATGTGTTCTCCGTTTTGTCGATCGAAATTTCGATCAAGAGAGTCGGCAATGTGAGAGCTGTAAAAGGGTAGGCAGTTTGTTGGTTTGGGATAACTGCAAATAGATCTGTCATATCCTTAAACATCAGAAGCTTAAAATTTTTTTAACGGACAATTTATATGGACAACTTATCTTGAAAGCAATGTGAGACATTTTATACCTTCGCTCGGAGGAAATATTGCATGTATCTTTTGATATGGTCCAAAAGTAACTCCCTGGAATAAACATTTAAAGTAAAACGGTTTTAAGTCGATTAAGCTATGTCGTCCGTCTGTCTGGTGGGCACAATAACATTTTTATGAAACTTCTTAGAACTTGTCATAGTCTAATATTCGCTCAGATCGCAGCGAGCAAATGAACTATATCTGTCCCCTCTTTGGGTACCTTTTATACAAATTTACCGTTTTCCCGAAATCCATTTTTTTCCCATAACTTCTATTCGAAAGCTGCAGGAACATTAGTTCTCGTACATTGTACAATTTTATAATGCTTGGCAAAATTCCAATAAATCGAACGATCCGTTTTACCCCTTCTGCCATCTCCCGCACAAATGATCAAATTAACCTATATATTCTTAGGATCTTCCATCCAGTTACACTAAACTCAGCCCAATTTAACACATGTTAAGGTTTTATTAAGGTGGGTCTTACAATGGATTGGTATGGGAGGTACAAAGTTATTAATTTTCCGAAATCTAAATTTCGCCCTGTAACTCCCAATTCGTACATTGCTACAACCTAAAGTTGTGTTCACCCTATCGCTTCACAATTCCTGATAAAGTTTGAGAGTAATCGATCGAGTAACCACGCCTCTTCTGGTACATACCGTATAAATTACCGATTGAGACATATTTTTCTAGCGCCATGCCTTTTAAGGAGCTGCACATCATTCAGCCAAATTTGCCGTTTAAGAAACCTAGTTCTGCGAATGGAAATTGGAAATCTGGTACATACCGTACAAATTACCGATTAAGACATATATTTCTAGCTCCAAGTCTTTTAAGGAGCTGCACATCATTTAGCCAAATTTGCCGTTTAAGAAACCTAGTTCTGAGAATGGAAATGACCTTCATTGCCACTCCCATTCGGTTACCTCCCATATAAATTGATCAATTTATTGAAATTTAATTGTTTCTATATAAACACTAATTGGTAGGCAAAAGCAACTTAAATTTTTACCGCTTACATTAAATCGCAATGTTTGACGAATCTCAAAAATTAGACCAGATAACCAACGCCCGTTCTGTACTTCCCATACAAATTATCTGTTTTGAACCACATATTTCTAGACTCATATCTTTCATTGAATTGTATTAAATTCAAAATAACTTAGCAGGCGTCAGCCTTTTATTAAACTTAGTTCTGCGAATGAAAATTGCCTGCATTGCCGATCGAGTTAGGGTACCTTACGTATAAATTAGTCGAAAATATAGAGTTATAATTAAACTATAATAATTAAGTTCAGTAAGTTATAATTTATCATCATTTATTGTACGTTAGTTCACAGTATTTGATTAGTTGACAAGAACATAGTGATTTAACACGCTCCTCCTGGCACTCCGTAATCTTTTGTACCAACACAAAATAACACTGGGTGAAAGTGTATGGAAGTCAGTTCATCTGATTAAAATTTCTGTACTGGTTTAAAAATTACAAAGTGGGCAAATGATTTATAGTTATGAATCTGCGTTATTTTGTATCGTAAAATAAAATAAGATGCAATTTATCGGAATTGGAAAACGATGGTAAAATGTCATAAGCACCACAATTTAGGAAAATGCCCGTACTCTTTACAGGATTGACTGATATCAATGACAGCTATGAGAGTAATGGCTAACATCACCGACATTCAGGTGATTGGACGAGAAGCCTAATTATGGAATCTACTACAGCAACAAAAGACAATCCAAAAACATACTCGTAACCATATTTTGAGATCCAGAAATGGTTATAATTTGATTGCGAAACAATATATTTAATATGCTCCTGTCATGCTATTCTTTTCTTTCGACTTTTCGCATCGTGCTCTCTATGTAATGAAAATGTGATATTATTCTGAAGGTGTAATAAGTTGGACCAAGTTCATTAGAAAATATTTGAAAAATGCAGTATTATAACCTATTACTATTCTGACATCCATGGAAGTGACTGAAAGGAATCATTTTAGAATCAAACATTAAAAAAAA
>JAHXMU010000062.1:78390-136599 GCA_019455685.1 Philornis downsi
CCCATTATCACCAAATCCAAGAAACCATAAATTTTATTTTTCATTCAACTGCACTATATTCATTATAACTCAACTCGCATCAGACATTTATTACAACGAATGAAATCAGATTATATTGTCACGCTCCTTAGGGTACCATTTACCAAAAATTGGTAGCTGTTTCACAGTTCTCAAACGGAGAAGATAAAAATTGTTGCACCTTTTATGTGTAGTTTAATTTAGAGTATTTTTGCAAGCAACGGAAACAGAGCTTCAAATTCCAGCTCTTTCCTACGGAGTTCAGTTCACCATGTTCTACACTACCCATTTAGTTTGTTGTCGAAGACATTCCGTGCTGAAGCCTTTGGTACAACAGAACCCAGCAAATGCAATCGCCATATTTTAATGCGCTTGACAACCGCGATGTCGGTACGCACCTCATACAATTCATAGAGCATATGACGCCGATACTCTCTGATAAAATTGTTCTCTCGAAGGTTTCCAGAAATGATTCATCCGCTTGTGTCATAACTCAAGATTCATGGCTATCATGCAGCAAAATTGGTAAAGCTAATCTCTTGTACAGTTGAATTTTTATAAGTGGTGAGAGGGCCTTGTTATTGAATCGCTTGCTAAGTCCAAGGTAACATCTGTGTACAAGCAGGCTCTTAGTTTTCTGGCAGATATCATTAGTTTTGTTAACGGTGGTGCCGAGGTATGCATGAATTCATTAACTACAGTGTTATAGACTTCAGCGTTGGTACAGCGTCCCAAGTGAATAGATTCCTAGTTCTTTGAAATAAATAAGTAAATTAATTCTGTCTCATTTTTGCTGATTCCTTTTCAGTGCTGGAGAAGACTGCAGTAACATCTCATAGTTTTCTGTGAACAACGTCTATATCATCGGCATAAGCAATAGCATACGGCTTTTCTTAAGACGGTACCAACCGAGTTAACTGCGTCTCTCTTCATAATCATCTCCAATAGCATATTGAAAAGTTAACACGATAGACTGTCGCTGTCGAGTATTCTTAAGCTCGTTTGGTGTAAAAAGGCTCACTAAGATGTTCGTCTATCTTTACTGAAGATATTGTGTCAGTTGGCGTCACCTTCAAATACGTCTCAGCATTGCCGAAATTTCAAACTCGGCCTTGACTTCATACAGTTTTTGCGCATCATAGTGTCAAAGATAGCTCATATATTTATCAATTTTAGTTAAATTGGTTCATAATTGTGATTTGTATGACAACTCAGGAAGTCATTCTGAGTCTTGGCGCTATTTTGCACACTCAATATATCCTGAATATTATGTAGGGTATAAAAATCATTTCTAACGTTCGAAGGCCTGCATTGAAAGAACATTGATATGCACCTTTTTGAGTTTAGTATTGCTGAAATATTTCGGATTTCTAATAGCATTATTTGGACCAACATTTTTCAGCCGATATAGAACGATATTTTCATAATATTGCCGTAGAGATATATTTCTCTTTCAGTTATTTGTAGAATTTTACCCTGACTTATTTTAAATTTATAATTTTTGAAAATTGAATGGAGTTTAGGATTAAGGTATGCCTAAGTCGGTTTATATGGCTCACTGACTTTTGTCTTGATTTCATCGTCATGATACTTCTGAGAAGTCATTCTGGCTTCGTTGGGTTTATAATTAGGTTTAAGAATAAAGACTAACATTAAAGATATCTATAATATCTGTGTGCCCATTTTTCCAGGAACGATTATCCCTTAATATCAAATAGCTGTATGGTGCATCACACCACTCCAGTTCTAGAGGAAACTCTGTGTTTTGCCAATATTTCAAAGAGCCAACAGCGTTATGTTTGCGGTTATGATTGGTACCCAGCGCTGGCAGGTTTAATAGTGACTTCGTACACTTTCAGCACTGCGGCCACTGTAGAATCTGGTAAATAAACAAACCAATTACGCAACGATTCATTTAAGTTCAGTTTTACCATTTCTTTCAGTACAGTTCACACCAAAATTGATTATGTACAACGCGCTGTGCTGAAACCCAACCCCATCCTAATGTGGAGCTTCGATGACAATCTTAACTACAAGCTAGAGTTTGAAACACCGTTACAAGTGACGTCTTTATCCTTTTGTCCATACGATGCTAATATACTTTTAGGCGGTACCAGTAACGGCCAAATTATATTGTGGGATTTGCAAGATCGTGCCGAACGATTGGATTATTCGGAAATGTTATCGGCAGCGCAAATTCGTTATCGCGTGTTAATGAATGAGTTCATCAACTGGACGATACAAATAAATGAGGACATGCTAGTGTTTCCAGCCACGATATCACGACTAGAGAATTCGCAAAAAGGGGCCATAACGGCTATAAAATGGCTGAGCAGACATTGTTCTGTCAACAGCTTCGGCAAAATGAATGTGAACCCTCTTAGTAAAGTCAAATATCGGTTCTTCATGACGTGCTCACTAGATGGCACAATCTCATTCTGGGATTTGGACTCTCAATCAGGTAAAAAAGCAGCTACTTCCACTCGACGAGATTTACCCAAAGCATTGGCACAAAGTGAGTCATCCTATAAGGGCAAAGTAATGATGCCTATATTTGCGATCGCTTTCAATGAGCCGCTGACTGGCTTCGTAGCCGACACACCAGTTTTTAGAAGTTCACCTATGGAAGCCGCAAAATTGCGCAAAAATCTTTATAATTATCGCATTGAATCGATAGTAAATGATCCTCCCGAAGTGAGACAGTCATGCGTCGTCTCTTCGTTCTATGGCAGAATAGAGAGAATTTCTTGGTTGGGACTCTACGCGGAAGCGGATGGCCGTGAAGTAATTTCAACATCGGTGAACTTTGCTCGCGTACATGATGGACCCATCATATCTATGAAAAGGAATATTTTCTTTCCTTGGCTATTTGTGTCGATTGGTCGCAGTATATTCGCGGTGTGGAAGGAGAATTATCCTTATTCACCGATATTTTGGCGCAAATGTCAGAGTGATTTGACAGCTGTGGCCTGGAGTGAATCACGGCCTTCCGTGTTATTTCTGACACGTATTGATGGAAGCTTTGAGGCTTGGGATATTTTGTGTAAGCTGCTTTTCTAAAACGAATAAATAAAATTCTGTCACTGACTTGTTTCAGCACGCGATGATGATGCCTGCCTAAACGACGTTTTGGGCGGAGGAATTGTAACGCAGATTTGTGAGCATAAATTACAAGAACCGGAAAAGCTTTTAGGCATCGGAGACTACAACAGTAGCTTGCGTATGGTAAAGCTTCCCAGAAGTTTCTACCATATATTTGCTCAAGAAGCAGAGGTATGTTTCTGAAATTCTGTAATTAATTGCAATTGATTCCATATGACCCTTAATCTAGGATATGAAAACCTACATTTTAAACGAGGAATCTCGTAAAAAAGACATTCAAGCATGGGAACAGAAATACTATGAGCGCAATAAAGAAGTTATTGAAGCCAAGAGACAGGCTGAACGAGATGCCAATAAGGAAATGGAACGTCTTGAGAAGGAGCGAGTTTTGCAGGCAGCGAGAGAAGCCAAACGAGAAGAAGAGGCCAAAAGGTATTATAATTGTTATTACTTGATTTGTAATAAATTTTTATATAAGTTTTTCCACACACCTTTGTAGAGATGCTGCACCCACCGCCCGCATATCATTCACCGAACGTATGAAACGCCAATGGTATGAAGTGAATCTCAATCGTTTGCTTAATATTCTAATGACACGCAAGCGCGTCAATGAGAAACAGCTGAAGCAAGACACTGTTTTGGAGAAGGAGCGCCTAGCATATGAGGCTGCCAAGAAAGAATCTCTGGCCGAGGTACTGAGGAATATCGGGAATGAAGTGGCCTCAGTGCGTTTACGTATTTATCCTTCAGAAATCCCGGATGTACAACGCAGCGATATGATCGAATCATCGGTAGATTCGATAATGCAGACTGTAGAGAGTTACGAGATAATCGAAAAGGAAATTAGTGAAGTTCTAGCAGAGGTAGATGACTACCAACAAGTGGATTATCCCGAATTTTTATACCGCGGAGGCCAACGCCGTAAACATATTAATAAATCTCTGGGCGGCAATACGCAACGATCCTATTGGTATGATGCGATTCGTGAAGAGAACCAGCTCAACGATTGCGATTGGGGTTTTGAGTTGTATTCCGATTTCTTGCAAATGGCTGATGTGGGTTCACGTCCGCCATCAGATATAAATATGTTAAACAAAGAAGCGGAAGGTGACGAAGAGGCTGATAATGTAGGAGAGGGAGAGGGAGAAGGGTAAAACAATGCATTTAGGAAATATAATAAATATGTTATGTTTTGTTACAAGTTGGTTTCTATGATTATTTGTGAATTTAGCATGTCCCAGTTAGGTTTTCGGGTTATTCGAAAAATGGAAAAACTGTTAAGAAACTAGTTTTCTTTATCGAAATTATTACGGAAACCGGTACTACCGGATTTTACCTAAATCTACCGAACTTCTCTAGAAGACAAAATTTTCAGATTTATACATTGAGAATGACAACAAACGAGAGCGAGATTTTTTTAGATTTTTTCCTGGAATATAATTTCTTGATATAAATTTTCTTTATAAATCGCTTATAAAATATATAAAAAATTAAAGTAAAAAATATATAAGCTTCTAAAGTCCTCTGCTTAGAAATCATATGATTTCTGTTAAATCGCCCAATTTGTATGCAAGGTACCCTAAGAGACTTGGCAATGCAAATCCAAGTTTACAAATTGAGCGATGAATGCTTAATTTTACTGGAATATATTCTAGGAATATATTGTTTGAATAGAGCAGACTGTATAGGAATCACTAGAGTGGGCGTGATTATTCCGTTGATCTTTTAAAATTTTACCAAAATTTAATATTTACGCTGTGGTTGTATATTTGCTAATTGTGTTACATTAAAATAATTTATAATAAATAATTGAAGTCTATGAGTTGTGGTCTCTTATCGTCCCGAGTTAAGGATCACAGCGGAAATGTTAAATTTCGATAAATCGGGAGGTACCAAGAGTTGTGACAATGCAGTGCATTGTTATTCAACGTAATGGCTTAAGAGATATCATGTAAGAATTTGCGAGTTAAATCGATTATTTGCACAAAAGCTACCAGAGGGTGCATGATTACTTAGTCGATTTTTCTCTAGTTCATAGAAAGTTACAAACAAATACGACGGACCTCAAGCTAAAGGGTGTCCCAACAAGAACGCAAGTTTTAAATTTGGCGCCATTCGAAGTGTCATTATTTGACATTTGAACAATTGTTATTGTTTGCTAGTAGAAGGTACGAGGTTAGTAAAAATGGAACGCTGCACGAATGAACAACGCATTCTCATTGTGAAATTGTTTTACCAAAACGGTGAACGTTTTGCGGCTGCAGTTTGCAAATTGCGAATCAATTTGGGGTCACAATAATGCTTCAAAAGAGTCAACTGTTAAGAGATTAATGGATAAATTTGCCAAAACTGGGTCTGTTAGTGATGTAAAGACAATAACGTGCCTTCGACCAGGTCGATCGACCGAAAATGTCGCAGCTGTACGTGATGATGTCGCTCAAACTCCATCCACCTCAATTCGACACCGAGCTCAGCAAATTGGTGTCTCCAAATCCACTATGCAGCGAATTTTGAGAGAAAGATTTGCATCTTCATGCATACAAAGTTCAATTGACTCAGGAACTGAAGGCAGCTGACCATGGACACCGAAGGGAGTTCGTTAATTGGGTATTGGAGAGACAACATGAAAATGCTGATTTTGCCGATAAAATCATCTTCAGTGACGAGGCCCATTTCCATCTTGATGGCTTCGTCAATAGGCAGAATTGTCGCATTTGGGGTGAGGAAAATCCTCGAGTGATTCAGCAGAAGCAAATGCATCCTCAACGTGTGGATTTTGGGCTGGAGGAATCATTGGACATTTTTTATGAAAATGAGGCATGTCAAGCGCAAACAGTCAATGGTGTTCGGTATCGTGGTGTTCGGTAACCAGTTTTTTCGTGCCTAGAATTGAAGAAATGAATGTGGAGGGCATGTGGTTCCAACAAGACGGCGCCACATGTCATACAGCCAGATCAACATTTCAATTGTTGCATTAGTCATTTAAATCTTGCGTTCTTGTTGGGACACCCTTTAGTTTGCTCCAACCTACTAAATAGGCATGATAGAGAAAAGAACCAATTTCGGAAAATTTGTCAATGTGTGTTTCTTGAGTTGGCGTAAAAGTGTGACACAATAGAAGAATAGAAAGTGTACCGATGCAGTCTATTGTTGTTCGCAGTACTAAGTTTACTAAATGTCTAATGATGCAACGGAAAAATTAAAGTTCGGAAAATCTATCAATTTGTATGAGATGTACTGTGAATGGGTGTGTCGATGCCCCCTATTCGTTCTCCGAACATAGCTGGCGAAACGAGTGCTATGTAACGAATTTCACATTCAGTAGAACTAATTGAGAGACATGGAGCTAAGGATATGTAGGTTAAATAGGTCATTTGTATGGATGATGCGTGAAAAGGCTCGATTTCTTGATTGATTCTTCCCATTTTTTACAATGAATTATAATTAAAAACAATGAACAAAATTGTAAGCTATTGCAGCCTGCTATCTAGAAATTGTAGGGAATAAATAAAATTCCTGAAAATTTGATAATTTGTATGAGAACTGTCGGAAAGACCGCGCGAATGCGGCCGGTTCCCACTCTAACAAAGAAGACACGAGTACACAAAAGTTGGTAAACATTTTCTATATTTTTCATCACAATCTCCTTTTAGATCGGTACACTTTTTTTCAGCGATATTCGATAGCTTCTATGCACTGTTTATAGTAAGAACTGTCAAACTCTTTAAAATAGCCATTAATGGCTGACTCCACTTATTCATTGTTGGCAAATCTTTTACCACCGAGTCAATTTTTCAAGTTTGTGAAATAGGAAATAGTCCAAGGGGGCTAAATCTGACGAATAATTCGAACTTTAATTCATTAATTTTGGCCATCGCAATAGTTGATGTATAAACTGAAGCATTGTTTTGATGAAACAACACCAAATGTGGCCTTTTTCCAAAAGTTTTTTTTGAAGATAATGAATAAAAGTGATCCTAAGCGCAACCCAAAACAAAACGCAATGACCCTGCCTACAGATGGAACCGTCTTCACATTCTTTGAACACGATTTTCCCATTCCAGTCCACGGCTTTGGCTGCTCCTTTGTCTCAGGTGTGAGGCAAAAATTAGGCTCCATTGCGGTGAAACATCGCTAAACACTCTACTGAAACTTCTTCACGGCGCTGTTGGTGCATTATTGAAATCAGAGCGCGGCACCTAATTTGCGCACATCTTTCTCATCTTCAAATTTTCGGTTAATATACGATGTATAGTACTTTTTGAAATGCCCATCATTTCAGCTAGCTCACGCACCTCAGCTGACGATCATCGAATACCATTTTGTGGATTTTCTTAACCGTATCTGGCGTGGACATCTCAATTGATCCACCACTACGGTGTTCGTCTTGGCAGCTCGTACAGCCTCGTTTAAACTCTGCTACCTAATATTTTACTGTCGTAAACGAAGGAGCAGATTTCCTCAAAGTAGAATCTAGCTCGTCTTTAACATTGGTTAGACTAAGATCTTTTAAATCGAAATATTGGATTACATAACGATAACCATTTTTTGCCGTGTTTATAAACTCACTGACATCGTTCATTTTGATGGCTCAAATAAAAATACTAAACAATTTGGTGCCTTGAAACTTAAAACATATGCTTTATAAGGTTGTCTCTTTTCACCAAAATAATTTTTTTCAAACTACTGGCATCAGGTTCGCAAACGCTTGGTGTGTACTACAAATTACTTAATTTAGATATGGACTTAAGAATACATCACATTGGTCGTCTGTACGCGAAACACTAAAGAGAACGTATTCAATCATTCGATTTTGTAAAATTTTACCAAACATTATGAACCAATGCAATGAAAAAAAAATGCAGGTTACTACAGTCTGAAAATTTGTCGTTTTGCATGGAAGGTGCTTGAAGGGGAGGGGTTTACACTCAGAAGTTATGACCCAGCAAAGTAGAAGTTTTGAGAAGCTTCATGAAGTTTTACTATATTTGTCTCGTTTATCTGCCAGCTAGCCAGGCAGTCGGACACAACTCAATGCATTTATAAAGCCATGAAATGCATTTGGACAAAAAATTACAGTTACTTTAAACACTTCCTTTGTGTTATATTTCTTGTCATACTGAATGACATATAACTTCATTCCTTCTGGTGAACTTAGGTATTGGTAAATTTCAGGTAATTTAATTAATATGATTAAGCCATGTAAGCCATGATACGAATCTCGAATAAATCTTTATCGATACTTATGAAAATGTGGGTTTTAATATTTTGCAGCGCTTAATACAATGTAATAAATATTACGGTCGGCTGTGGTGCTACGATTAGAACACGCGACTGTAGTGCACATTTGGTCGTGGGTTCGAGCCCCGATAAGAACATTGATCATTTTTTGAGCAGCGGCCTCCTCGATGTGCCGATGAATACTTCAAGTAATTAGCAAATCTCAAACTAACATTCCTATATTCCATTTTTAGGATACAAGGGAATTTGTTACAAGGGACATTTGCCTAATATTACCTTGTGATATTGGTACCCATCATAGAAATGATCTTAAACACTAAAATGTGTTTTTTCTATCAAAATTTTAGAAATATCATCACTGTCTACTGAAATGCAATATATTTTTCTTGATCCTCTGATAAGGACTGCAGTTGGCCGAGCTATCGATGGCAGATCTAGAATTAATGTGTGATCCTGGTCTAGTACAGAGTGTCCGTCGGGAAGGTATACTACTTTGTTTGTTTATAATTTTTGATTAAATGAAAGAGAATGGATCTTATATTGATAAATGTTTTATTTAATATCGGCAATTATGTATGGAATACAATATCAGATAAATGTCCTCCTCTGTTAGCCTCATAAATGTGAGCCCTTTTGAGCACATTTTTCGTTACATTTTCACACATTTTACGCGGTATTTCAATGATTTCATGACGAATATTTTGTTTGAGTTGCTCAAGCGTTTCTTTTGCTTTGTTTGCATAAACCTTGCTTTTCAGATATCCCCGCAAAAAGAAGTCCGGAGCAGTCAAATCAGGCGACCGTGGAGGCCAATCAACATCACCATTTCTTGAAATAACTTGTTGTGGAAACAGGTCTCGCAGTAATTTCATTGTAATCATGGCTGTATGCGATGTGGCATACAACCAAATTGATATCACATGTTAACCAAGCCCAAAGCATGCAGTTGTGGCATTAAAAAGTTTTCAATCATATCACGATATTGCTCCCCATTGACAGTTACCGTTACGCCGTTTTCAGTTTTAAAGAAGTGAAGTCAAATGATTCCTCCTGACCAAATTGCACACCAGACTGTCACTTTTAATGGATGCAAAGGTGACTGATGAATAATTTGAGGGGTTTCCATTGCCCAGAACCGACTATTCTGTTTATTCACATATCCATTCAAATGAAGGTGTGCCTCGTCACTCATTATGATTTTTTCATTAAAATTGGGGTTGTCACGGGCGAGCTGTAACATCCTTTTAGCATATGTACGGCGGCGTAAATGGTCTTGTGGAAGAAGTTCTTGTATCAACTGAATCTTAAATGGAAACAGATGCAAATCCATGTGGAGAATTGTGGCCAAAGTTGTTCTTTGAAGACCAAGCTCCTGAGCACGTAGTCGAATTAAG
Organism: Philornis downsi; assembly: GCA_019455685.1. Taxonomy (NCBI): domain Eukaryota; kingdom Metazoa; phylum Arthropoda; class Insecta; order Diptera; family Muscidae; genus Philornis; species Philornis downsi. The sequence continues at coordinate 88,146 of JAHXMU010000062.1, forward strand.
GTTGATGGATTATTCTGAACACTTTCTTGAGCAGCAGTAATGTTTTCAGCCCATCATGCAGAAAGTTGTGGTTCATACCTGGCCCTATTAGCTATAGACCCTCTTTCTTCGAAATCATTCACTGCACGATAAATAGTGCGTTTTGTTGGCACGTTGTTTCTCCCAAAAATTTCACGTAACTTTGTCATCGCCACAGTAATCGATGATTGATTTTGATAAAATGTTTTAACAATTAAAACACGTTGGTTTATCGAATATTTTTCCATAATAAATTTGCCACGTCTCTACCAAAATGGCAGCAAAACCGAGTAGTATACCTTCCCGACGGACACCCTGTGCTTAGTTTCGTTTAGCACAATAGTTAACGATGTAAATGACGTTACATCCCAATAATAACGTGACCGTCTGTGGCGCTATTGTTAGTAAACGCGACTATCGTTCGCTTGATCTCGGGTTCACCTATCATTATTTGGGCGACGGTCAACTCAAAATACCTGAAGAACACTTTGAGTAGTCGATGAATCCACAAGTCAAGTAAATGCTTCTCAAACTGTGATGTTCAGAATTGTTGTTAGATTGTTGGTCCCGCCGAATTAGTCTAAACATAGAATACGTGTAAACACACTGAACGTGGGGAGCTCTCCCATATCCCATTCATGGAATGCAAGGGAATATTTCCAATTAAACTGAATATAACACAATTTGGTGATATTGAAAATTTGCAAAGGGTATTTTTTCCAAAACTTTAATCCTAGGCATGGTTAGCTCGTCCAGTTACGGCGGTTACGAGGTAATAGCGTCATTTTCATACTTCACTCGTAAAATAGTGGATTAGACTAGAAAATCCTAGTCTGTTCATTGTATCATTTTTATAACGATGAGCCAAATTTGAGGAACTCGATCGACTAACCACGCCCATTATTCTACCTTCCATACAAATTACCGATGTAACACGGATATTCTTAGGTATACGAGATAACTTTTATTCAGCTAACTAAATTCAGTCAAATTTGATGCATGATAAGCGTTTTTTTACAAGTAATTTCTGACAATGAAAATGGATCGCAGTGTCGCGCTACTTCTGGAAACCCCTATGGAAATTGGTCGATTTTCCGAAATTCTTCTTTCCCTTTTAATTCCTACTTAATAGCTTAGTAGCAGGTGGCCAACAGACTGCAGTAATTAACATTTTTTCAGTTATGTTTTATCTACTTCGAAGAACCTTCTTGTTTGGTAAAGAAGTGTCTGAGTTTGCGGCCTAAATTTGTGCTTGGTAAAACATGAGAAGTATCGACCAAGAACCCGCGTCCATTCTGCAACATCCCATATAAATATCCGATTTTAATATTTTACTGCTAGCTTCATATGTTTCAAGTAGTCAAACTTAATTCTGAGAATGGAAATTGGCTATTTTGTTATGCCCATTCTGTTATCTGCCATACAAGTTCGTCGATTTAGGTTCAAGATTCTAAAGTATAATGATTAAATACAGCAATTTACAAATTTCGTTTCTTTTACTGTGTGTTAATTCAGAGTATTTCCGGCAATCCAACGAAGGTATACCTGAATCAGTTCACCTGACTCGAAATTTCTGTACTGATTAATTCCAAGAATTATAAAGTTTCAGTTTCTGTACTGATTAATTGTAAGAATTATAAAGTTTACTATGTGTTGCAGTCTCGGCAAGAACAGTTGAATATCTAATATTCCAAGCGTATATTTGTGTTAAGTTGTCGACCAAAATATTTTAAATTTTCGGCTTTTCTAGATAGCACCCTCTAAGTCAATCATATAGTTTCTCCGTTAATTGGAAATGAAACAGCTACAATTTTCCTTGTCAAATATTTAAAATTATTTTTATATCGTCGAAGGAAGAGAGACGAATCGGTGTCAATATTTCGAAAAATATAACAGGATTCAATAAATATGATTTACCGTTATTTAAAGCTAATGCCTAATTCTTTGAAAACTTCTAGAGTTATATGGATGCGAAATATGACCAAAGCTGGTAATGAACCCCCGAAAAGCCAACCAACAGAAGCATCGGCAGCAAAACCAGCTCCGACAGCTAAAGCTGACCCGACAACGGTAAAAGCTGCTAAAGAGCCCAAAATAAAAACTGTACAAATTTACCGTTGGAAACCAGGAGATAAACCAAAAATGCAGAGCTATAAAATCGATTTGAATCAATGTGGTCCCATGGTTCTGGACATTTTAATCAAAATTAAAAACGAAATGGATCAAACTCTCACCTTTCGCCGTTCCTGCCGCGAAGGTATCTGTGGTTCTTGTGCCATGAATATTGATGGCATCAACACCTTGTCTTGTATTTATAAGACCGATACAAATCTTTCTCGGACCTTGCGCATCTATCCCCTTCCACATATGTATGTTATACGCGATTTGGTACCTGATCTCTCGCAATTCTATGAACAATATCGTTCGATACAACCATGGCTACAACGCAAGAATACCAAGGAGGTTAAAGGACATGCTCAGTATTTGCAACATCCCATGGACCGCGACATATTGGATGGTCTGTACGAATGCATTTTGTGTGCCTGCTGTCAAACGTCTTGCCCCTCATATTGGTGGAATAGTGATCGTTACTTGGGTCCAGCTGTTTTGATGCAAGCCTATCGCTGGGTAATCGACTCCCGGGACGATGCAACCGAAAAGCGTTTAAATAATTTGAGGGATCCGTATAAAATCTATCGCTGCCATACTATATTGAATTGCACAAATACATGTCCGAAGAATTTAAATCCAGCCCGAGCTATAGTTAAATTGAAGCAACTACTGGCCGGTTATAGCAAGAAGCCGAAATCTAAATTGGATACTGCGAAATTGTTTAAATCATAAGTTGGTTGTTGTTGAAGAAATTTTGATACAAATTTTAGATTTTTGAATAAATATCTGGCGTTACAACGAAGAGGTTAAGTATGTTTTCAGAAAGAAATAAGCGAATTTTTGTAAATGTACAAATAGACAGGTGAGCAGCTGGAATTTGAAGTAATCCTTTCCTGTGCTATAGTCGATAAGATTTAAGTCAATTTATTTGAAATATAAAATGGGCCCAAGTCGCTAAAGAAAGTGATGTTTACATAAAACTATGCCTGAAGTAAATATAGATGACATCTCTCGATACAGGGAGCTCAAATTTTTGTTGGAGGCTGGTATTGACCTCAATCGGATTTTTTTTCCTAGAGCAAAAAACATGTAAACGGTATTCCGCTTGCATAAATTTTTCGGCGCCATTTTATTTTGCAATATTGACATCAAGCGAAATGGGGAAATAAGAATATAAATGTAAATGTAAATATTGGAGACATTTTTCATTTTCCAGCTTTAAGTCTGGTATTGAACTCGAATGCATTTCCCGTTGATCAATGTTCGCATCTCTACGAAATTGCGTCAAGGTTGATCAGCATAGAAAAAGGGGATGTAAACAAAATGGATAACATAGGATGTTCATAGAAATTCGACTTTTATTGTTTAATCAGATTTGATGGATAATGTATCAAGTAACAAAATTCCTGTACCAAACATTTACTTGGACATTAATTTCGATTCGAGACAATGAAAAATGTATCAAATAATTACACTAAGCGTAAAATTTTCCGTTTGCGCATTCCGTTTGAAGTAAGTACTGAAAAAGAGAATGGTGACGGAAAGTCCGTGGAATACCGATGCAGAATTTATATGCAATTTTTATGGGAAAAGGAATTTCGTTTGATATCAATTTAAGCGTGAGCTATTTTACATATTCAGAAGATGATACATTAATTAACGCCTCAATGAATAATGAATCCAGTTGGTTAATTGACAGTTTGTAGCACGTGAGTACACGTCCAAGCTGCATCGACACTCCCAGATTCATCAAACGCACACGATATGTGTTAAAAAAATAGGGTGAATTTTCATTTTTCTCAAAAAATATTTATTTACTCATCAATTTCTATTCTATCTCCTTCAAAGTAGTCCCCCTCAGATACAATACACTTGTGCCAGCGTTTTTTCCAATCCTCGAAGCAGTTCTGATATGCACTTTTTGGTATGTCCTTGAGCTCTCTCAGTTTTTATCTCCTCAATCGTCACAAAACGCCGTCCTTTCATGAGTCTCTACAATCTTGGGATCAGGAAAAAGTGGCAGGGGGCTAAATCTGGTGAATACGGTGGCAGAGGCATGATAACGTTGCTGTTTTTGGCCCAAAAATCTCTCACAAGCATAGATGAGCAGGTGCATTATCATGACGCAAAAGCCATGTATTTTTTTCCCCAATTCCGAGCGTTTTTTTTTTTGTGTTACTTTACGCAAACGGCGCATAACTTCAAGGTAATATTCCTTATTTACCATACGACCTTGTGGTAAGAACTTCTGACGCACTACGCCATGGTAATCGAAGAACAGTGAGCAAAACCTTGAAATTTGATCGACTTTGGCGTGCTTTTTTTGGTCTTGGCTCTGCTGGACTCTTCCATTGGGACGGTTGGGCTTTGGTTTCAATGTCATAACCATGTATCCATGATTCGTCATTAGTTATGACCCTTTTAAACAAATCTGAATCATGGTTGACGTCATTCAACAATTCCTGAGCGATGCTCATGCGATGTAGTTTTTGGTCAAAATTCAGCAATTTTGGAACAAACTTCGCTGCCACATGCTTTATGCCCAAAATTTCCGAAAAGATTGCATGGCATGCGCCAACTAATAAGCCGACATTCTCAGCAACTTCTCTAAATGTGACTCAACGATTCTCCATAATAATTTTCTTAACTTTGTCAACATTTTCATCGGTTATTGACGTGCTGGGGCGTCCAGAGCGAGCGTCGTCATTCACATCTTCTCGACCTTCTGTGAAAAGCTTGTACCACTTGTAAAAGCTTGTGCCACCCGCGAAATTTGAAAATTTCTTCTGGGCTTAAAATTTTTGGTTTCGTTCCTCCGACTGCAGGAATAAATATGCCAGTCTAGTTTGTATGCATTAATTTACTTAAACGAGCTCTGTAGGGTATTTGGTCTTCTGCTCTAATGAAACTGCAGTAAACGACCACTTGAGTGTTTTAACGTGATAATAATTTGTAATTACAGTATATAACTGGTTAGTTTTTATGTGGAAAGTCAGACATCCGCATGAGGTGAATCATTAATAGCGATTCTATTGCTTTAAACGATTCACAAAGACAGAACATTCGACTGTTGAAAATTATGTATTCGAAGTGCACAAAAGAAAGTTAATAAGAATATAGGCAAAACTTATTGCCTTTTACAGGTTGGTTGCCGATAATTGGTAGAATATCGATTGATTGAAATTTCAATTTTCGTTTTAATTGTAATGGTAATAATGAGAAGTACAGGGTTGTGTCACAGTGCAAGTCTGTAGTGACCTATAAAATTATATTTATGAAATATTAGGACACATTTCTTGAACAATATTTTTAAGCTAAAATTGTTAACAAAATATATACATTTCATTACATAAGTTCAGGTTAAGGATGGCCATTTATATTTTTATTTAAACGCGTGATTGCTTCTCAAAAGTGTTCATTCTGATTCAAAGATGTGCACTCATAGGAAGGAAATAATTGTTTCCGTTTATCAATGGAGGCTCTTGTATTATTTTAATACTAACAAATTTTTGACGCCACAAAGTATTAAACAGGCAGTTGAGTAAGTCCTACATTTTTCAAACATGCCGAATTTGCGATGTAGTTGTGAATTTTTAGTACAGCGTGGTGCACCAATTGCAATACAATAAAAAATTGAGATATTTTTGTTTAATCAATGTATTTCATTTATTTATTTCTTTTTTTATCGTATAGAAAATTCAATTTTATTTTACATAACTAATTGGGTGTGAAGATGATAGACCATAAATTCACGCATATGCGACACCTGATCAGAAAATTATTCATTCGGCATCGCCTTAATTATGTCTGGTGCTGTCATGTCAGGTGACCATAGGGGCCAGCGAAAAGTGGAGTTTCTGGATATTAATTTGTTTGGGAATTTTCGTTGGAGCTCCGTTATAACCGGTCTGCCTATGTGTGCAATTGCTCCATCTTGCTAAAACCAAATGCTGTTGAAACGGTACAGTTATGGGCACAAGAAAATCTTTAAACAACGATCCTCATTGACGGTTGACAATGGAGCTAAATGCGGCCTTTTTTTTCAAAATTTCATCATCTAAACGCTGCAATAATTTAGCATAATATTCAACGTTGATAGTTTTTCCTTTCTGACGATAATCATCAAATCAACAAAATAATCCCATACGCATCGTAAAAAACAAACGCCACGACCTTGCTTACAGGTGGAACCGTCTTGGCCTTCTTTAGACACGATTCTTCCGTTTCAATCCACTGCTTTGACTGTTGACTATCACACCTGTTTGTCTCAAGTGTGAAAGTGTAAAGTGGTGGACTTATGTCCCATCCATGGTTATAAATCGACGCAAAAATTCGGTTTTATTGCGTTGAAACATCGCTAAACACTCTACTGAAACATCTTCACGACACTGTTTTTGCTCTGTTGAAAGCAAGCGCAGCACCCATCTTGCGCATAACTTTCTTATCTCCAAATTTTCGGTCAATGTATAGCACTTTTCGAAATGCCTATCATTTCAGTTAGTTCACGCATCTTCAGCCAATGCCATTTTGTGGATTTTCTTAACCGTGTCTGGCGTGAACACCTCAATTGGTCGACCACTGCGGTATTCGTCTTGGCGGCTTGTACAGCCTCGTTTAAACTCTGCTACCCAATATTTTACAGTCGTAAACGAAGGAACAGATTCCCCAAGAGTAGAGTCTAGCTCGGTTTTAATATTGGTTAGACTGAGACCTTTCAAATGGAAATTTTGAATTACTTAACCTTGACCAGTTTCTTTCATGTTTATAAATTCAGTGAGATTGTTTACTTTTGATGGCTCAAATAAAAATACTAAACAACGTGGCCCCTTTAAACTTAAAACATGTGTTTTATAAGGTTAAACTAATACATTTTTACATCTAATTAGTTAATAAAAGTTTTTCCTGATATACCAGTTTTCTCCAATTTCGATTTTATGGAGCCTTCCAGGGAACACGGGAACTGACCATAAATCGACAGAAGTCTACGAGGGTTTTACGTGAGTCTCGCCGTGAAGGCCTTACCCACGGTGTGCAACACACTGGGCATATTACAATGTGATTGCCAACGCCCCCTGGGACAGCCAAGTAAGACTTGGACTATCTAGAAAAAGGGGCTGACAATTTTGGTACTACCGCAATTGTCAACCCTTTCTTCGCAGCCAGGAGATACCAAATTGATTATGCTAGTATGGAAAATAATCCTCATCTTACCACCTCTGCTACTCTATGGGTCTGTAGTACCCGGTTGCAATGCAACTTCACATTCCAGCACAAAGTCTCTACCAGCGATTATGGTATCAACCACAACCCGCGTGATGCTCCCACTAGGGGGCCTACACCAAATGATCTGGCGGGAACTTAGTCCCGGGACCTCCTGATCTCTACGACACCGGCCAAACTCACCGGTTGGAGCTGCGTAGCAAAGCAAAAATCACAGCTACTACCCTGTGGCAAAAGAGTACAGACTGGACATTTTTGCATACCTGCAGGCACGGAGACCCCAGGCAGATGGAACGGTCGATACTACATTGTAAGTATGCAGTACCCTCATCGGTGGTCCACAAATCGACTCTAATTTTTACGACAATCCAGGGTACACGAACTTTATAGAATTTCACATGATTATTTCAAGGTATTAATAAAGCCTATTAGCCTATGGAACATGGTACTCTCAGGCGTACAATCGTGGGCTCGAACCCCCCTAAAACCACCTCTCATTATATGAGCGGCAGTTACGTGGTGTGTCTGACAGACATTTCGAATAGTCGAGTAAGTAAGCCTAATAAATGCTTCCCAACTGTGATATCCGGAATTGTAGTTAAAATGTAGGTTCCATTAAGTGAGTCCAAAAAAAATTGAATGCTTTTAAGCTCACTGAACGAGAGAAATATTCCCATATCTCATTCATGAGAAGCAACGGAATTTGTTGTTAATGAAACGCAAATCTTAATTTATCCTTCTTCTTAAGGTAGTGGGTATACAAATAAATAAATAAATAAATAAATAAATGTTTATTACACCATTTTTTCGTTTAAGATAAAAGAATTACTCAAATCAGTTAAGAATTATGGACACCAAATTGATATATCAAAAAAATCACATTTTCCATCATGTATTTTCTGGTCTTGATTATATCGCATTCATTGAAGGGGAGGATATCTGGTCTTATATTTGTCAAGGATATCCGCTAATTGGCGAGAAGTACCTTCTTTGTAAAGAGGTCAAACATTCCATGTCCAAATATGTAGGTATGTACGGTATCCTTATAAGATTTACCTGTCAGTATTATTAGGGATTTTGTTGTTGTTGTGTTTTCATTGTCTCCATGGCATCCGCAGAGAGTGGTCATTCCAATCGTTAAGTATTTTCCTCATATTAGCCGCTTTTTGTATATCCACACCTATCACAAAACGGCATTTCCATCTGCAGTTGCTTGGATGCCTTAAAGTTAGTTTAACTTCCGAGTTTCACGGTGCGTCTCCATGCCACTTTCTACAGAAACAATTTTTATATTTGAGTATGAAAGTAATTATCTCAAAACATACAAACTGTCATCGTTGTATAACCCCTGTTAGCTACATCTAATAATTATCCACACTTGTCAATAACCATTAATTATAGATTTAACTGTTTCAATCAACTAATTAATCGATTTAATGCGAAACGAGTCAACTATTAGTAAATGGTTATGTATGAACCATCAGTTCATTCTCCAATTATTGCGTGTAAATAATGATAGAAAATTTCAAACCGCACAACAGGGCAACCAAAAAAAAAAAAAACAAAAAATAACCGACATCGATTTTATTAAATCTCTGCAAGAGGAACTTATAAAATTTTGAAATTGTTAACAGATTTACAAAATCGCTCACGCAATGCCACAAGCATAATCTCAGGCGGTTGTGTGGAGAGTTGTGCAGTGGAGTTGTAAACCTTGAAATAAAAGCGAAAATCATCAGCGAGCAGATAATTTTCGTAAAAGTTGCCGGTTGTATTTGGAAATCTGCACCCGTAAATCGATCAGTGATGACGATCACTAGATGGGTAATGCATCCGTTTTAAATTTGAGGCTACTACATGTGAGTGGAGTTACACGAGGAGAGAAATCACACCCATGGATGGAGAACAGACTTTACTTATAGACTTTATACAAAATAAAACAAACTCCTTTGAATTCTACATCAAGTGAACTTACACGCATTCTCTTTTTCGACCCAAGCGAGATGCATAGTTTAACGATAATTTCGGACGCCAGTTTGAAAAGCATTTGCTAGGATTGCCGCTTACTCTCAGTTTTCGAGGTGACTGATCTTCACATCGAGGTGACAGCCTCTCAAATAATCATAGATGGATTTTAGATCTTCTTTGCGTGAGAATCTTTATTTCAGTATTAAATACATTCACCATATAGTAAATGAAGTTTCTCGGTCAATATATATGTTTTTAATTAAAATTTCCTATGATATATTTAGAAAAAAATTTAAATTTGATATTTACATGAATCCGAGGAACAGAACGTACGATATTTATTAAACATTGCATAGTCTTAAAACAAGGGAAATAGGCAAGACTCAACAAACATTCAAAGTTTCAAATATTCAAATGAATATCAGAAGTGTCGCTCTTTAGTTCCAATTGCCTATTTAGGATGACGTGCTTAGATAATGATAGATGTTGACTTTTATATGAAATATTGTCATCTCAGACGCATATATCAAGTATGACAGGCTCTTAATGCATAAATACTAATAATTATTTTCTACTATTAGACTAATTGACGGTGGAGGATATGTTTATCAATGTCCATGGAGTGTTCAAAGCAAATACATGTTTTATCAACGAATTTTTGCTGCTTTATTTTCAATGCTTAAGAGGACAGTAGTACCATAATGGATTTTTGGAGCCAACATCTCCTACCTTCTATACAAATGACCATATATTGTGGCTTCATGTCTCATTTGCACTAAATTTAGTCCTAATTGGCACACGTTGAGGGTTTGCCAAAGTAGTAGTTCTAAGTATGAAAACAGAGCCACACCCATTCTGGTACGTCCTATACAAATTGAATTAAATCAATACTCAGTAATTTCTAATTTGCCGACTGCAGTAGTAGATTTTTATCCATTACATTGTTTTATGATTCCCAACAGTGTTTGAGTAAAATAGATCAAGTATTCACTCTCCTTCTGCTCCCATATAAATTACTAATTTGGTCTATATATTCATATATTATTTTCTCCATATCTTCTAATCAATTGCACTAAATTCGACCAGTTTGCCATATATGTATATCATGCCTTTGGTAATATAAGTTCTGAAAACGAAAATGGGTAACGTTGTTATTCAGATTCTGGTGCTTTTCATACAAACTAACCGATTTAGCGGAATTTAATTTTACACCAAAATTCCTAATTCGTAGCTTGAATATACTTAAATTCTTGTCAATTATGTCGTGAATAACATACGCCACGCCTTCTCTGGGATATCTCCCACACAAATTATCTTAATTAATTATCTATCCTCTGCATCCCATAAATGAGATATGAGAGAGCATCTCACATTCAGTCAGTTTACGCGCATTCTATTTTTAGACTCACTCAACGGGACCTACAGTTTAACGGTGATTCCAAACGTTACAATTTGAGAAGCATTTACCAGAATTATCGATTACACGACTACTAGAAGTGTTCGTTAGACACATCGAGATGACCGTTGCTCAAATAATGACAGGTGGCTGTGTGCGGGATTAAACCAGCGATCATGCGAACGAAAGTCGCTTGTACTAAACATTGGATTACGGTCGGCTACAAATTGCTATGTATTGCTAGATTCGTATCTTCCATTCAATTGCACTATATCAGTATAATAGAGTTCGCCTTAGGTACTTAATATAGTAACTGAAAATAGATTATTGTGCCACGCCCCTTAGAGTACCACACATACAAATTGTCCGATTTAGCGAAAATCGCTGGTCGTTCTACATTCCTGTTATGAAAGACTTCAGAAAGTCATATTTTTGCTTATTTTATTGGTCTTTAATTCACAGTATTTTTTGGCACGGCGTACACTTTGGACCAACGCAGTAGAACATTGGGCGAAGGTATATGTATGTAAGTCAGTTCATCTGACTGAAATTTCTGTACTGGAAAAGGCGTTGTGGATTAAAAAGAACGTTCGTTAAATTATTATTAAACCACATACTGGATAACCCTGTATATTGTGATTGAAAGCAACCACATATGTATGTGCGATTTTTCTTTAATCTTGCTATTTAAAATTAGTGAATCACAGATGTGAGAAGCTTCATGAATGCCAATCATTATATTTGCATAATTCTCAACTTTGCTCTTGCATAAAACAATTCTGTTTAAATATTTTAATCGATCTATTTTTGGGGAAAAAACAATCGAGCCATCATATCGTAAAATTCACAAATATTTCGTCGATGTTAATTTTCGTTCTATGTATGACTTGTTAAGCTTATCTGGTCCATCGCATTACTTAAAACAGCAATCCCAATGTTTCATGTTTGTCTCTTTCTCTATATCTCCCATCATTGAAAAGTAAAAGTGATGTGCCTCAAGTTTCGTTTCATTTCGGTGTGAGGTTATGTTATAGCCACCATACGAGTGACTACAACAAATGACCGGAGCATCACCAGTTTATCAACCCATTTAATATTGTGCCGGTTTCCATTTTCAAGGACATCGAAAACGAGTTGCTTTGCCGGTTATTTTAATTGCAACATCATATAGTATGTCTGTATATTTGTATGTATGTATGTATGTATGTATCCGTACGTAGTTGATTGACTTAGACTGAAGCTGATGTTGCCATCCATCGTTAATAGTGATGGGGGCAGTGGAGTTGCTTATGCTATTTTTTGTAATTTATTATAATCAATATGTATTTATTTCAACCACTTTTTATTATCACTTACTCTCCTTGTTAGATTCTGCTTTAAATATGAATGAAACATTAAAAAAATATATCATCACCAAACACAAATGATGAATAAAAATATTAATGTTGGTTACAGTCACAGCCATCCGCTAAGATGCATCAAATGCATATAATAGAGTTACCAGTTTGAGTTTTTTTTATAATCATCTTTTTACGAATTTCGAAATCAGGAGTTTTTTTTTGTGGGCTTACGATTTTATCGAGAAAACAAGTTGTCAGGTGCAAAGTTGGATAGGAGCATATTTATCGCATGAGTGCCTATTTATGTCCTTGCTTTCGCAAAATAATTCGCTGGTCTAAATTGTCTCTTGATTTGCAATCCAACTATACACGATTGTTTTGTTTATTTACATATTAATGAAATGTAAAAATTTTTCCAACAGAAAAGACCAAATTTACCATCTTGTCGCGCAAGTGTTTTAATAATTTTCTTCTTTCTAGGCGAACAGCCTTTTATGCAGATGTTAACTCTTGTAGATGTTAATTTATACTAGTTAAGCTATTTTTTGTAGGACTATCCATTTAGTTGTTTCAAAACCACCTGTCTGGCAAGGTTGTCAGCATTTAATTTCTGTCATCTGAAGTGTTATTTATTTAGCGTAAGGTTTGCCATTTACGAATATGAATCGTTTAACTATTGAAGAATACGTAAAAATAGTTAAAACTTACTGCTATACAAAAGTGGTGGTTCAAATAGGGGGCTTTCAATTGAATAAAATTTTCTTCAACGATGAAGCTTATTTCTCACTCGGTGGTTAAGTCAACTAGTAAAATTGGCGCATATGGGGCTCGGAGGATCCAGAAGTAATTGTGGAAACGCCTGGAGGTGTCAATGGGCCGAATTTTTTTTTCGAAAATGATGATGGAGTAACCTCAAAAGGATCCACGGACATTTAAATGACATTGTATTTTGTATATAATGGCAAAGTCCAAGCATTATAATGCAATACAGGTTTCATCGAAATCATAGCTATATGTGCGTTTTATTTAACTTTACTTGAAAACGAAACATGGATAACCCTCTATTTTGTAGGGCTTCAACTGTTGTTAATTTTTTAATACGAGCCCCATGCTACGAGCAGATACTTTGAACTTTTTCGCCAATTGTCGATATTTTCTCCTCGGACCTTGAAAATTTATTTTGGGGTCAAGCAAACTTGTCAGCAGGCCGTACCAATGTCTGCAGCTGGTCTCCAAGGTGAAGTGTCTCTAGTTCATAGAATAATGTAGGTAAGGGAAGTCGGTAAATTTGATCCGCAGCTTCGGGATGAGGATTGGCTCTGAAGGTTGAGATAGTAGGGCTTGATTGGGAAACAATAACATGGTTTATGTGCTCGTTCTGGATAAATACAGATTTTCGATTCTTCTTCCTCGGATAGTAGCTACGTGAAGCCAAGGGAAGAGCTGCCAGAGGAATCCTAGAGAAGGCCTTTCAGCTCTTACTAAGTGCCAATTAACGTTATGCAGAGCAATTTGTGCAACGGGTAAAAGTAATGGCTATACAGAGATTCCTTGGGATTGCCACCCCCACCGAATTTCTTTAAAATATGTACGGCACGAATACAAATCATGATACTTTAAATAATAATCCTCTGGTATCGGCCAGGGATACCGTTACAAATAGCCAATTGATTGAAAACCAAATGAATCTTCGATCAAGATCGAACAGATATCCACCTCTCAAATATTAATTCAAATCTTAACACTGCGGTATCTGGGAGTAGTGCTCCGGTTGCCGTTAGTAACTCATTGACCACTTCAAACACTACATCAATGGATTTTACGGTTATTACACAATAAATTACGTTGAACAACAATAGTGCGGCACCTAGTGTCCCGGGCGTCCATACATCGGACAGTAGAATGACACGTGTGCTTGGAGATATCTAACCGGGGAGTATAAATGGTTCATTTATCTGTGCAACTTACAATCGCTCTTTCACGATTAAGACGGGTAGGGGTCTACATGCCAGAAGAGCACATTTGGAAGTATTCGATAAAAAGGCAAGATGGAGAGATCACTCACAGGGGAAGAGTGCGGTTCATGAACGTAGCATTTCATGATCGTTTTCCTCATCGCTCAGCTGAAGCCATTAAGAAAGTTCGTCAGCGGGTAGTAAAACGAAGGTCCAGGCTTATCTCGCTCCGCTTAATGAGAACAGTATTGGACAACCCGATATGAGCGTTGATTCGATCGCGCCGACAATCTCTGCGCCTCGTCCATCGATAAAGTCTACTTCTACGGAAGTGGATCCTATCTTTACCTTTCTGACCAGTCTAGGCAACGTGAGATGCGGTAGATATATTGCTTCCTTGATCAACTCCATTGTCAGTAATATCAGTGGGGGAGACAAGGACGGTGTGTTCCATAGACTGTCGAATTACGTAGATGGGATTTTTCCTGTACAGCCAAATCCCAGGGTTCGAGAGATAGTATCTCAATCGCCGAGAGAGATCATGGGATCATATTGGTCTGGTTACCTATTCATCCAGAAGGGATTAGGTCAACCAGACCCTCACTTGCCACTTCGCCCGGCTTAGATGGGATGACATCCAGGCAGATTCTCAATACAAAGAAGCAAAAGCCCTTGCTTCCGGAAGACTATCGTCCTATCACTGTGAGTTAAGTCCTGGTCCGTTGGCTCTATGCTATCTTGGCAAGGAGACTGTCGAAGTGAATCCTTTTTTAAGGGAATGAGAGAGGGTTCATGCCTACGGATGGAAGTGCGGATAACACGACATTGATCGACCTTCTGCTACGTGATAACCATCAAAGTTACAGATTCTGTTATACAGCGGTCTTAGATGTCAGCAAAGCTTTTGACTCAGTGTCGCATGCTGCGTTGCTCAGCACACTGAGGCCATATGCTGTGCCGTTGGAATTGACACAATACATTGCGAGTCTGTACGCCAATTCTTCAACTCGATTAATCGGTAAAACGTGGGAACCCGAGTCGATGGTTTACCCCGGTAGAGGGGTTAAACAGGGAGATCTTCCCTCCCCTGTCTTGTTCAATATGATCAGGACCGACTGATTCGGAAGCTCCCACGCGATATCGGTTGCACGATATCGGTTCGTCCCACGATATCGGTTCGTGGGAACTACAGCACGAATAATACAGCTTTTGCTGACGACCTGGTCATCTGGGCATCTACTGCTCTAGGTCTTCCCTGTATCGTATGGACTTCGGATCAACAACACTAGCTAAACAGAAGCGCACGGTGATTGAAGACAAATTTTTTTCGCTGCAGGAAAGGCTATCCCAGCGTTGAAGAGGGTGTGATATTCACCGCTGACGGCAGGACGAAAGTGAACTTGATGGATGAGATCGTGCAGAAACTAGACCGGTTGACTCCGGTCCCCTTAAAGCTATAATAGAGACTGTTTGCCTTAGGGACTGTCTTGATCCCGCAGGCCTTTCATTTATTTTCCCTAGGGAATGATAGGCTGTTTGAACAAGATTGACAGGACGATTAGGAATTACGTACGTAAATGGCTTAGTCTGCAAGACGATGTTCCGACCGCGTACTTTCACGCATTCGTAGAGGATGGTGGTTTAGGGATCGTCTCTCTCAGGTGGCGGGCACCTCTGTTGCGTTACAACCGTATGCAGAATTTCCAATTGCCATTTGAGGGTGGGGCTGTGACAGAAGACACGTTCATCGCAAATGAGGTCGCCAAAGTTGAACGACGTTTGATTTTCGATAAGGTTAGGTGCCTGAGTAGAAATGATTTAAGGATTTGTTGAGCAAAGCTCCTGTACAGCTCCTTCGATAAATAAATAAGGGAGTCCTCCAGGTTCTTATCTGGTATGGACTTAGTAAATTGATGTTTTTGGAGTAAATCGGGCAGGACAGAGATGCACGACAGTGTCATAAAGTATGTAGACCGTTGGTTGAGGGGGGTTGGATTTAAGATGATAGTTGAGCACAGGTGACAAACAGTCGAAGGGCTCAGGAAACCTGATCTCGTGGCTTTAAGAGATGGTCGTGATATTTGTGAAATGCCCGGAATAAAGACGGACTATTACAAAACACCAAGGACAATTAGGGCTATGACCGAAAGATGTGATAGATTGCACTTTTGTGCAATCGCATTGACCTATAAAGGAATTTGGGTTAAAGAATCAATCTCAACACTGATTCATTGGGGGGAGGGGGAATTGATTCCAAACTGTTGATCGGATACCGAAGATTTTTCAGTCTGCGTAACGGCATTGGGTGAGCTAGTTGCTATGTCCCAATGATACACCTAGCGGACAATTTACACTAGGGATATCACCGGGCACAACTTAAAGTGCTGCCTGTTCTTTCAGGCATAATTTTGTCAAGATGGGGCAATGATAAGATTTGATTATGCCTAACTTGTTTTATTATTGTTGGAATGTTTTGTTAAGATTTGAAAACAAAAGGTCGCTCCTATTTATGGGTTTACAGAACTCCTTTTTTGTATCCCTGTTTATAGAGGTATTGGAGCTTGCACCGACCGACAATACAAAATAGCCAAATGCCTCGTCATATGAATAGATTAACGAGATTTCTACTGTCCCTATCTACTATCTAGGGGAAGCACAGCCAAGGGAACGGGCTTGGAATAATTAAGACCCTGTTGAGCTTGACTCTAATCTGGAGACATAAGAGGTGTGGAATAAGTGGGAGATATTGATTCTTGCGGTCTTTATTGCTAATGAAATACCACTACTCTTATTGTTTCCTTACATGCTTGATTAAGTGGAACGTGTATAATTTCTTAGCCATTATACGGATATATTTATTTATCTTATCGTATTTGGTTTTGATGCAAGTTTCTTGATCAAAGTACTAAGAGTTTGTTACATAATCGTAAACAATTTTCGATGAGACGATGGCATTTCAGTGCTATTGTTAATATTTAAAATTTTGTATAACTCCCAACACCCAGGTATGATCCAATTAAAGGATATTGTCAGGTAGGGAGTTTGGGGGTACATCTCTTAAGTAATGACGGAGGTGTCCCAAGGCCAGCTCAGTGGGGAAGGAGACCATACATAGAGCAAAAGGGCAAATGCTACTTGTTAAACCATTTCTGGCTATGTTGCTGTGTTTGAATGTCCACCTCCATGGCGTTTTTTGATGCTACCAGTACCGTTGTAACGTGTATTTGTCAGATACACAAACATTTTGTTCGTTGACAATTCGTTCATTGAAAGGCCAGATATTCCATTCGATAACATTTTTAACTGCGATGTAATACGTCAACAAATATACTCGCTGTCATTAGCCGCTTGTTTGCTACAGCAAACGGCCTTTCGAGCGCTTATTCCTGATAAAACAGTCAAAGTGGAGGTGTTGGTGGCACAAATGTTTTTTATTTCTGTCGAAAATTTTTGATTTTACCCTTATATACGTATGCTTTCGTGGCCCGTTATCGAAAATATCTGGTCACCACTGGTCTATATAGTAATGTAACAACTTTAGAACTTTATATCTATCCTGATACCTATGCCTGTTCTCTTGCTACTTTTACTATTTGTGATTTCCAAATTTCAAATGTTTTTTATTTGTGTCGAAAATTTTTAATTTTACCCTTACATACGTATGTTTTCGGCGTCCATTATCGAAAATATTTTTTCACCACTGGTCTATAATATAACTGCTTCAGAACTTTATATTTTAATATTTTATGATTTCCAAATTTATTTAATATGATCAAATAACGGAGTTTTATGAAAAAAAATACTTAATGGGGTTAATTGCAGATTTCTATATTGCGGTTGAATAATAAAATTCCAATTAATTCGTTAATAATTAAGGATTCCTTTTACTGTTTCTTTTTAATGCATTTAAGCTAATTTTGTACCTTATTGGGTGGTCAAAATCCCATTCAAGACTGAATAACTTTTGGTTATTTATAACTGGATCTGCTGACTAATTGTACAAGATGAACAAGCTGTTAGTGTCCAAATTATATACAAAGTTAAATATTTTAAGTTAATATTACATAAGACAGAGACTGCAGAAATATATTCAATTTAATACGACTTTTTCCGTTGAAATCCTGATACCGAACGCCAATCACATCGAAAGAAAGAAGAAATGATATAAAAAGAAAACTGTTATCGATTTTAATTTCCCATGGAATTAAATGCAAAACACTTATTGAATACGAAAATAACATAAATGTAAATACTCCGTAGTGAATGCAAACAAATGACATGGATTCATTATTATGCAAAGAATGTTGGCGGTATAAAGAAACTATAACAGTGCTTTTACTGCTAACGTAAAAAAGGGTGATCATTTAGATAAACTGTTTGCTAAAAAGGGCGCGCAGTAAACAGACAATTTACTACACGTTCGCAGTTTCTTTGTGTGGTACTAAGTGTTATCATAAATTTTTGGGCAAAACTAGTCGACCTGATGTATAGATGGTGCCAGTAGTTTGAAAGAATTCTTTGGGTAAAAAATGGCAATCTTATAAAAAATATGTTTTAAGCTTCAAGTGGCGCCTTGTAGTATTTTTATTTTAGCCATCAAAAGTAAACGATCTCAGTGAATTTGTAAACATGGAAAAAATTGGTCGCCTTTATGCAATTCAATATTTCCATTTGAAAAGTCTCAATCCAGCCAATATTAAAGCCAAGCTAGATTCTACTCTGGGGAAATCTGCTCCTTCATTTACGACTGTAAAATATTGGGTAGCGGAGTTTAAACGAGGTGATACGATCTGCCAAGACAAACACTTTAGTGGACGACCAATTGAGATGTCCACGCCAGACACGGTTAAGAAAATCCACAAAATGGTGTTAGATGATCGTCGGCTAAAGGTGCGTGAGCTAGCTGAAATAATAGGCATTTGAAAAAGTGATATACATCGTATATTGACCGGAGATTTGAAGATGAGAGAGGAGTGCGGAAGATGGGTGCCGCGCTTGCTTACAGTAGAGCAAAAGCAGCGTCGTGAAGATGTTTCAGTATAGTGTTTGGCGTGTTTGTTACGCCACAATAAAGCCAAATTTTTGCGTCGATTTATAACCATGCATGAGATATAGGTCCACCACTTCACACCTGAGACAAAGGAACAGTCAAAGCCGTGGACTGGAATAGGAGAATCGTGTCCAAAGGATGCGAAGACGATTCCATCTGCAGACAGTGCCATAGCGTCTGTTTTTTGAGATGTACATTGGATTATTTTTATTGATTATCTTTAGGAAGGAAAACCCATCAACGGCGAATATTATGCTAATTTATTGCAATGTTTAGGTAATGAAATTATGAAAAAATACCGCATTTGGCGAAAAAAAAGTCTTGTTTCATCAAGACAATGCTCCAGTTCACACATCCACTATTGCGATGGTCAAAATTAATGCATTAAAGTTCGAATTGCTTCGAATTATTTTCTACTTCCAAACTTGAAAAAACGATTCGGCGGTAAAAGATTTGCCAACAATTAACAGGTGGAGTCTGCGGTTGATGGCTATTTTAAGGAGTTTGATAGTTCTAAAAACGGGGCATAGAAGCTTTAAATATCGCTGGGAAAAGTGTATCGAGCTAGGGGAGAAAATTATATTGGAAAATAAACATTTTTTCCAATTTGTTGGGTCTTCTTGTTAGGTCGTAAGTGTTATCATAATTTTTTGGCATTTGTATATGCGAAGAGTTGTTCTTAGAACACAATTTTGTCGATTTACTAATTTTGATGTGGAATAATAGATGGCAAGAAACCTAGTCGAGAGCTTTAGTTATGAAAATGACCGAAGAGCCCCAATCCGCTTCAGGGAATTATTTCTTTAGTAAGCTTTGTTAAGCACTTGCGACATGTGAATACAAACATGGTGAGACCAACGAAAAGATTTTTTTAGCAGAAACACACAAAATGTTTCAATACCTATACTAAATAGGAATAGATTCTTGAAAAATTTAAACTTTAGTTAATTTTAAAACCAAAGATATTCATAAAGCGACTTTCGTATGTTATGTTCAGGATATCAAATGGTTGGAGTGCCATAAATGCCGGGCAAGCATAACAAAGAATCTAGATCATTACAAAGTTGCATAAATCGACGAAATTTTAAGAGCACCAGAAAGTTGTGATAAAATTTTACTGCTTACAAATACAAATTTAATGATGCTGATTTAATGATGATGCTTTTCATGGCACGCAAATGTGGACAGAACTTTTCTGCGCATTGACGAAGCCAAAAGACGTGACTTTGATTTATTTTCTCGTTTACTTCAAATCTTTAAGGTAAGGCTGATTGGTTATTTAATGCCATTAAAAACAGCTACTTGGTGGAATTTACCAAACAAAGATTACGTGTCATATAATTGGGTAAGTAAATAAGTGTCCACTGCTGAAAGCGCTTTGACATTTTTATGATACGGTTGCCCTTATTTTACAAATCAAATAGTTTTCGTTCGAAATGTCCCAAATGATAATTTCCTTACCTTAGTACTATTGCTAAGGAAGATGATTGGCTACAACAGTTTTCATTCATATTGTAAGCAGAAAAATGCGTCACCACTTCCAACTTGATAACAACTTTTTGCTGGGTATCTGAGTTGTTAAATGACCGGTATTTTCAGAAAGCTGGTTTGTCGGTTTGTTCGAAATTGTTCTTTTCGAATAATTTACAACCATTTATTTTCGGTTGTTCTTATAGCTGGAAAAATATGCAAAGAAGAGTATAATGCTGTTGAGATGATTATTTTTTTTTTTTATAAATTAGCTGCCAAATAATTTTTCCATGTAAAATATTGTTCGATTTTTGTCGATTATAGCCAAGTCAAAATGTGTTTTTCCGCGTTACTGAGAAGTAAAATTCTATTAGCAATGGATTTTAATAAAGTGACAATAAATAGGAAACTGGTACAGAAACTTTACTCAGATGAATTGACTTCATATAGAGGTTGTCCATTCAGTGGTTTTTAAAACCGTCGGTCTGGCAAGGCTGTAAGGTGTTAAATACCTGTCATGTGAAGTGTTATTTATTTAGTGAAAGGTTTGCCATTTACGAATGTGAATTGTTTAACAACCGAAGAACGCGTAAAAATAGTTAAAACTTACTACAAAAGTGGTCATTCAAAAGTGGGCTTCCAATCGAACAAAGTTTTTTACAGCAATGGAGCTCATTCTCTCTCGGTGGTTACGTCAACAAGCAAAATTGTCACACATGGGGCTTGGAGAACCCAGAAGTAATTGTAGAAAAGACATTGAATCCGGAAAAAGTGACTGACTGTAAATCTTTACATAATGGCAATGTCCAAGCATTATAATGAAATAAAAGTTTAGTTGAAATCATAGCTTTTTGTGTGTTTCATTTAACTTTACTTTTGAAACTTTTGAAAAATGGATAAGCCTGTATTCGAACTAAGTTGAACTAAACCGAATTTTATTCAGTTGAAATGACTTTAAATGAATGCATAATAAAAGAAGAAAAATTGTAACTGACAGAACTTTACTATTATAAATATGTTTCTTTTTGCCAAACCGATTAATTAAATTTGTGAGGTAAATTAAGCGAAGCAGCACTGGCGGAATTAAGTTCTGTCTGAAGCTTGCTAATTGTACTGAATTTAGTACAATTGATTGAGATATATTAATCTAGGAACGCCCGGCCTAAATTAGGTAATTTATATGAGAGGTACCAGAAAGGGCGTAGTTATCCGGTTTTTTCATGTGTTGCGAAACATTATAATTTAAAGTACTTTAGAAAAATAAATTAAATTGGTTTAAAGGGAAAAATTACTTTTCCATAAATCGGTAAATTTGTACAAGAAGTACTCTATAGACCCATTAATTTTTATATATCAGACGTGTAGTAAATTTCAGAGTAACTGTTTGGAAGATATGATGATAAGAATATATATAGACTAAATCGGTCGTTTATGTGGGAGGTTCCATAAGTGGCGTGATTGCTTGGTCGATTTTCTCAAGTTTTACCAGATACTACTAAGGTGTGCAACAAACAAAGATTTAGGGGTTAGAAGTTCCGGGAAGAAAATTGAATTTCGGAAAATATGTACATTTGTATTGGAGGTGAGAAAGGGGATTTTTTAGGAAGAATATAGAAAATAAATAGACAGAAATAGAACCGTTGAATCTGAAATCAGTAATATTAAAATGTATATTCCTCTTAAGATATATAAAAAGGGATCGATGGAAATCAAATTTTTGAATTTCGTTTATTTTGGGGTATAAAGGGAACAAAATGGCATCACAATTCAGAAACATAGTGATGGATTTTTTTTTTTAATTTCCAGAAACTTACTCTTAAAACTGGTATTGTAATGGGATTTCACTATGAAACTGTATATAATATCATTATACAAATTTCAGTCCAGTGATTTGATTTATATATACTAATAAAATTCAAACAGAAACCTTTTGCTTTGCTGTAAAAGTGTGAGGGACGCTACAATGGGCGTTTTAGTTCACTAGATTCTTATCGAAAACTATTCTCAATTAAAGTTCAATCAAAGAAGTAACAACCGGTGTATGCTTCTAAAGGAGAAGACTGATTTTTGCCAAATTGAGTTTGCCAAAATGAGTGATGTGTGCTAAATTATAGTGAATTTCATGGAATTGAATGAAATTTATGAATTTAGGAATCTGGTGGTAACGTTTTTTAATCTGTACGGAAGTTATCAGAGGCGACATGGCCATTCGCACGATTTTTTAAAATTCTAGTATACATTTTGCATTTGCCAAAAGTTTGGGTGAACGCAGTCTACGATTAGGGATTAGAAATTACAGTAGAAAAAAAAAAATTTAGATAAATTGGGAGTATTTGAAGGATTGTGGCAATGCCTTCATTTTGCATTCCTAAAACTTTGCAAAATACATAATCTGTGTCAAATACGACTCAATTTACTGCAACTGCTTGCAAGATAAGAATATTTGAGTTAAATCGCTCATTTGTATGGGAGGTACAAGAAGGGGCATGGTTACTTAGTCAATCTTTCTTAAGGTTTACAAAGAAGTATAAATCATGCTGTATTGGACAAAAACTCAGTCCACTACAGCGTACCGATTAGAAGCTTAAGAGAAAACATAGAAAACTTCGAAAAACTGGTCACGATCTACGGTTACGATCAGGTAAAATATTGGGCTGTGCCAAGTTTCAAGAAGTTTCAGAAGGATTTACGACAGTTGTAATGTCCACCAGTCAGACGGATAGCCAGCTTCGAAAAGTTGGTCACGATCCACGGTTACGATTTGGTAAAATATTAGGCTGTGCCAAGTTTCAAGAAGTTTCAGAAGGATTTATGACAGTTGTAATATCCACCAACCAGACTGACATTGCTCAATTGTCTTAAAAAGTTGTGGAACACATTTGGTCGAACGAAGCTTGACGTTAGACGCTTTCTTCTGGAGGTTATATTTTTGCTATATCAGATAACATATATAGGGTTATCTATTTTTCGGTTTCAAAAGTAAAGTTAAGTAAAAGACACATAGGGCTATGATTTCGATGAAACCTTTATTTAAATTATGCCATTATGTACAAAATACAACGTTATTTAAATGACCACCTCTGGGTTGGTTGCAGTACGGGATCCTTTTGAGGTAGTTGTCGAAAAAATAGGGTCAAATACACCTTCAGACCATAATGGGCACCAAATACTTACTTCTTCAGGATCCAATGGCTCTCCAACAATCACTTTTGGGTTCTTCGAGCCCCATATGTGACAATTTTGCTTGTTGACGTAACCACCATGTGGGAAATGAGCTTCATCGAAAACTTTGTTCGATTGAAAGTCAACGTTTGACTTTCTGTAGTGAGTTTTACCTATTTGTACGCGTTTTTCGGCTGTTAAACAGCCCATATTCGTAAATGGCAACCTTTTATTAAATAAATAACACTTTAAATGACAGACACTTAACAGCTGATAGCCTTGCCAGACTGGCGGTTTCCAAACCATCAAATGAATAACTCGTTATCTTCATTCCTCCTGATGAAGATATAAAGAGCGATCGTGAAATTTGAAGCTAAATTGTTTCACGAGAAAAGTTTTCTCAAGCAATATTGCCAACTATTCTGTGTTGGTTTTCAATACTGAAATCGGAACAGCTTACGTTGGGGGAGAAAAGAAACATATATGATGCCATCGTCCACAACTACTGAAAGTGAAAGACTTTTTGGAATTTTAAAAGTAGACACCGCCCGGTTAACCGGTTGAAGTCAGAAAAGTGAAATTTGGCAAAAAGATTCCCATGTCATTCCCTTCCATTTAAAGTTTGCTCCAGAAAGTAAAATGAGGCCAACAAAGTTTTGAACTCGTCTTTTATATTGCGGAAACTATTCATATTCAAATTAATTTATGTCGATTTATTTGTATATTGCAGGATTTCAAACTCACGTAACTTTATGCCCTACAAACGTCAAGCCACACACAGAGTCACACGCACACGTGTTTATGTACCATTGGAATTTTTATGTAAATGTTTTAATTATAAATTAAAATAAATGTTTCATTTCTACGATAAACGGTAGCACACTTGAAATCAGGAAATATTTACTGACGTTATATTTCTTCTAAATAAACGCAAACTTGATTTTATTTTTAATTTTGAGACATACAAAGAATATTAATTAGTGTTAATGGCACTGCTTGAAATAGATTTCTTAGAAATAATCAGAATAAGAAGAAAGTTTCTAGAATTCACAGCAATTTAATCTTGTTCAATAATGTTATGGCCAATGAGGGCTCGCTTGGGAGATTCGTTTTTGTTTTATTTTGGGCTTTGTATTCTGTAAAGTGAGAAGTAGAAATTATTAATGTTAGAGTGTAATTCTGAAAAATGTAAATTTTTCAAAAGGTGGATTGAATAAAATTATCTTAATCGTGACACTTGCGGACCACAGTGTCATGGATGGTGCACCGACTAATTGCCCGATAACTTGACGCCTGAAATACGCTCTCTTCTCATACTCTGTATAGGTATATTGATTTTGCCCGTATTTTTAATGGTATTTCATATTTACCGATAGTCGTGGCGGGATGGTTAGTACATATGACTACTGTTCGCATCATCGTTGGTTTAATCCTGCATACTGGTGTATGCGACGAACACTTCGAGTAGTCCAGTAATTAGTAAGTCTGCTAAATACTTCTCAACCCATGACGTTCGGAATTGTCATTAAATTGTAAGTCCCACTGAAGAGGTCTAAGATTATAATGACTGTAAGTTTATTGAATGTGAGAAACTCTCCCATATCTCATTAATGGGATGGAGGGGAATTTATTTTTGATTTTTTTTATACCTGCACCCGTGGGAATGAAGGTACAGGGTGTCCGTCGGAAAGGTATACTACTTTGTTTATAATTTTTGATTAAATGAAAGAGAATGGTTCTTATATTGATAAATGTTTTATTTAATGCCGGCAATTATGTATGGAATACAATATCAGATAAATGTCCGCCTCTGTTAGTCTTATAAATGCGAGGCCTTGTGAGCACATTTTTCATTACATCATTACACATTTCACGTGGTATTTCATTAATTTCATCACGAATATTTTGTTTGAGTTGTTCAAGCGTTTCTGGTTTGTTTGTATAAACCTTGCTTTTCAGATATCCCCACAAAAAGAAGTCCGGGGCAGTCAAATCAGGCCAATCAACATCACCATTTCTTGAAATAACTTGTTGTGGAAACAGGTTTCGCAGTAGTTCCGTTGTAATCCTGCCTGTATGCGATGTGGCACCGTCTTGTTGATACCACATCTTAATCAAGCCCAAAGTATGCAGTTGTGGCGTTAAAAAGTTTTCAATCATATCATGATATCGTCCCCCATTGACAGTTACCATTACGCCGTTTTCAGTTTCAAAGAATAAGGTCCAATGATTCTTCCTGGCCAAATTGCACACCAGACTGTCACTTTTAATGGATGCAAAGGTGGCTGATGAATAATTTGAGGGGTTTCCATTGCCCAAAACCGACTATTCTGTTTATTCACATATCCATTCAAATGAAAATGTGCTCGTTCCTCCTTTTTTTCAGGAAAATCGGGGTTGTCATGGGCGAGCTCTGACATCCTATTGGCATATGTACGGCGGCGTAAATGGCTTTGTGAAAGAAGCTCTTTTGTCAACTGAATCTTAAATGAAAACAAATGCAAATCCTTGTGCAAAATTGTGGCCAAAGTTCTTTGAAAACCAAACTCCTGAGCACGGCGTCGAATTGAGGTTGATGGATTGTTTTGAATAATTTCTTGAGCAGCAGTAATGTTTTCAGCCGATATTGCAGTACGTTGTGGTCCATGCTTGGCATTGTCAGTTAGAGACCCTCTTTCTTCAAAATCATTCACAAATCATTCCCAAAAATTTCACGTAACTTTCTCATCGACACAGTAATCGATGACTGATTTCGATAGAATGTTTTAACGATTAAAACACGTTGGTTTATCGAACATTTTTCTATAATAAATTTGCCACATCTCTACTTCACGACTGCCAAATATGAACTGTTGAAACTACTGTTTACCAAATTGGCGGCAAAACAAAGTAATATACCTTCCCGACGGTCACCCTGTATTTATCATGTGATACCCAGAAGAAAGCTTGTGAAACTCAAATTTTCTTTAGAGCAAATGTGAATTATTACCTTTTAATTTAATTGAACGGTGGTTGGCAGGCAGATACAATAACTGTCGTAAATTTGTATGGAGTTTCTTAAAACTTGGCACTGCCTAATATTTTGCCTGACCGTAGTCGGGCATTGAAAATGGACTATATGGAATCGAACGTTCTGGCACCTTTCACATAAATTGACCGATTTTTTGAAATACTGTATTTTCTCCTGTAATTCCCCATTCGTACATTTCAATAACATAAATTGTTGTCCATTGTATTGTTTTATTATGATTTTAATTACTGTCCATACAAATGACCGAATGAACTTACATATTCTTAGATTCATTCAAAAAAACTGAGCTCATTACCTCGTCTATTGGCCGTTTCTCCAAAATTCAATTTTTCCGGTGTAATTTCCATTCGATAGGCTGTAGTAGCGTGGATTTTTGCACGTTGAATTGATTGAGGATTCTCTGAAATGTCAAGTAGCCACGCCCCTCCCGGTATCTCCCATATTAATGACCGGATGGGTGAATCCATGTATTTATAGTTTCACCCGGAGGAACGTAAGTGGCAAACTTTTCATTAAATAAATAACACTGTAGATGGCAGGTGCTTAACAGCTGACAGGCTTGCCAGACCAGCGGTTTTGCAAACACCGCTGTGCTGCCACATCACTGCTGGTACCTCACATACAAACTGATCGATTTTCCGAAACTAAAATTTATCCCTGTAACTCCGTATTCGTAGACTGCAGCAATCTAATATTTTGGTTATTGTATTATTTCATATTTCCTGGTAATTTCGGAAAATCGATCAGTGAAAAATTAAATTTGTATAAATCGATTAAGAGAGAGATAGCGGAATGGGCGCGGCGTTTTTAGAAATTAGTTTACCAAACGTAAAATACATATATGAAAAATTTGGACGAGGTTGATACAAATAATTGAAAGATATGGAAGTATGAATATGTTGTTAAAATCGATCATTTGCATGGGAGTTACTAGAAAGGACACCTTTTCTCAAATTTTATAGAGAATTACGAAGCAAAGTAATGGACAGCAATCTAGACTACTACAGCTAACTAATTACAAATTACAGAGAATTGGTTGCAGTTCGGATTGTGTGGAAGGTACCAGAATGTAATTCCTTCTGAGAATCTACACTCAACGTGTGGCTAATTTTGGTTATAGTTAGTGATACCTATTGGAGGATGTTAAAACAAAAATATCATTTGTATAAGAAGTGGGTGTGGTTAACCGATTGATTTTTCCAGATTTTACCAAAAAAACTATATATTAAAACAATGGAAAAGAGTTCAGGTCATTGCAGTATACGAATTAGTAGTTGTAGGGGGGGAAATTGATCAGATTCTACATCAGATCGATCAGATTGTGTAGGACAAGCCAGAAGGAATGGGCCGATATAACACATTTATTACCCCCTACAATGATTTACAAAATATTAGGCTTTATAGAGTTTTAATTAGTTTTAAAAATAGTTACGACATATGTAGTTGTGACTGCCAGCCAGGTAGGCAGACAGACATCGCTCAGTCGACTTAAAAAGTGGTATTTTAGACGCTTTCTTCTGGGTGAGAAATATAAAAATGCAATGGATTTCAGCAATGTTCTCGCCAAAACATGATACAGTCTGATATCGACTTCATAAAACATTTAAGTTTTCTTTTTTTTTTTGTTTTTAAATAGTTGGCTATTTTCTTATGATCTACAAGTACATTAAGCTGGAGGCTATTGAATATTTATTTGCGGCAAACACGACAGAATGTGACATTGTAAAAGCATACAGGCGGCAAATAATTTAGTCCTGTCCCACCAGGCGACATTCCCGCATGAACTGAAAAACCACTAAAATGAACACTCGGCTGAAATCACCCACTTATGAAATGCAACCAAAATGTTTATGGAACTGATGAAGGTACGAACGTATAAAGCAGGCAAATCAAAGATATCATGTATTCGTATAAAAGTAACAAATGTCAATAGCGTCAAAAGGCGAATATTTGTTTTTTTTTTGTCTTGTTTGATTACAAATGCAAACACTCGTCAAAATAAACCTATAACATTTTGTGGTAAAAATTTGCATTTTACGTGAACATATACAAGCATACATGCAAAACGTACATAATATTTATGTACAATGACTTTTAACCATCATCGTTGCTTTTACTCTGTCTCTTTCTAAATTGATTTTTATATGTATTTTTAAACTCACATTCATTCACTCACTCACTTACTATTCGAACGGGTACCGGGCCCCATGAAACAAGAAAACCCAGAAAATTGACTGCCTCTCATACATACGTATATATTTACAGATGTAGTCGCATAAAGCCACAATGGCAACAGAAATCCAGTAACAACTACTACGGCAATAATACCAACAACGATCATCCCAAACGACAGATAATTAAACCCGGTATTTGTGTGTTTTTTTTTTCAATATGCGCATGCGCAGCACGCGCAACCCAGCTTACACCTCATGGAAGCAAACTAACCGGCCGCAGCGGCAGCAACAGCACCGGGGGGATTTAGTCTTCAAAAGTAAGAGTCGCTTAAGTTGGGACGATAGTTTCAGTTTAGCCAGCGTTCAGTTAAGTCGCAAACTTAGGCTGATCCGTGCAGTGGTAGTGTTGTGATCTTACCATAAAATTTAAGGATAAACGAACGCGATTTCGTAAAAACAGCAAAAAATAAAACACAAAACATGAGGCAATTCATTGTGTGTACCATTGTTGCTGCTTTGTGCATTGCATCCGCAAGTGAGTGTTAACGATATTTATTTATTTTTTTTCGAATTACATTCGAACTACTATTAGTTTTGCTTAAAAAATGATGAAACAGAGAGAAATAAAAACATTTAAGGTATCGATTAACCAGAGGTGGAAATATTGTGAAAAAATTGACTCAATATAGAGTAATGAATTTTTTGTGCAACTGTTGAAATTGAAAAGAAAGACAATTTATAAGACGGAAAGTTGTAAAGATTGCAAACATAATAAACGAATTTAGTAGAACATATTGCAAATTTTCGATTTCAAATAACATTGTCATGCGTGGACAAATCGTAAATGAACGAAATATTCGTATTATTATTATCGATTACATAAATAATAACATAAGTTATAAATTATACAACAAATTTGTTAATCGAAACCACGGGAAAGATATCTCATTTTAAAGCTTAACATACAGGTGTTACCATATTTTTCGTTAACCGAAAGTGCGGCCACATATTCCATTGTTTGAGCTGTCGCAAGAAAAATTATATATCACAAATACAGATTAATTTGCGAATGCATCTGAACACAAAGTCGTTTTGTGTATATTCCCAATGTACAAATTTTTGGTGAAAATCAACATCCTCTTTCATTACGTTTCATTATTAGATTACCAGTCTAATAACTAAACATTAAACATAGGGCTGTGTGTGATAATTACACCTTCATCCGAAAGAATAAAAATAGATATAGAATAAAGTGTTTAAAGAACATATTCAACATAATATTTCATTACGTATCGTTATTAGATTACGAGTCTTATACTCAAACATTAAACACAGGGCTGCTATTCAAAAATATACCTTGTGTGTGATAATTACACCTTCATCCGAAAGAATGAAGATCGATATTATTTGCAACACCAAGAATAAAGTGTTTAAAGTATAGTTCGACAAAACTAGTTTTATGACGTTTTCAGTTCGGACAATGTTCGCCTGTCGACAAATGTCGTAAATCTTCGTAAAACTTCTTTAAACTTGACATAACCTAACTGCAGCCAGACAATGCCAATGGGTAATGGCGACTCATCCATTTTGATATCTCCCATATAAATTTGAAGATTTTCTGAATTAAATTAGTACCTTGTAACTTTTCGCTCGTAGAATTCAGCAACTCAAATTTTTGTCCATTGTATTGCTCGGTAGAATTCGTCCATTGTAGTGTTCTGATACCTCTAATACAAATTGCCCATTTAACCCATTTATTCCCAGATTTATACCTTTTTTAGTTGCACCAAATTTAGTCAAATTTGGCGAATGTTAAGAATCTGCCAAAGCAGAATTTGTTCCTTGCAAATCCTTGCTCGTAGACTACAGTAACTCAAAATTTTGTTCATTGTATTGCTCTGGTACCATTTAACCCATATGATAATGCGAATGGTCTGTATAACCCATATATTCTAAGGTTCATATCTTTGTTAGTTGGGAGGTACCAAATGGGGCATGGTAACTAAGCAATGTACTAAGTTTGCAATCTAATTTGGCGAACCCCAAATCTCCCATCTCCCATACAAATGGTTCAATTTTTCAAATTTTCCTCTTTCCTCTCTAAATTCTAATTAGAATGCCGCAGTATCCATATTTATCCATTATATTGGTTTACAATCCTCTGAAGAAGAAAAACTCAACCAGTTACCATACCCCTTTTTGTACCTCCCATCCAAATGATCGATTTAACCAGTATATACCTAAAGCAGTGTAAACAAACTAAATGACAGATCGTGATCACACTTCGCATACAGCATAGAGAACAGTTATGTCAAGTTGCGGCAAAAAGAAATTTGAATACTTTGATCGATTTGTGCAGTACATTTTTAGAGTACTTTAAACAAAATAAACGGTAGATCGTGGTCAAACTGCGAATGTGGAATAGAGAACAGTTGTGTCAACTTACGACAAAAAGAATTTTGAGAATCTCTTCGAGAGGGGCTTATAAATTATCAATTCCCGGTAACAGAATATATATATAGACGAATACCGGATTGTGGAAAACAAACAACAAATGATGAAGAATTTTCAATACTCTATTGCATACAGATATTTTCACTACAATCTCCATTTTTGTTTTGTTTTTTTTTTTTTTTTTTTTTTTTTTTGTTGAAATTACTTATTTATAAGATCGGTTTAGTATTAGATTTGGTTTTAGATTTTATTATACTGGAAATGAGGATTCCAACAACATAACAAAACATCTAAATTACGAATATCATAATCAATATCTGCATAAAATAACTGCTGCTATTTGCTTATCAGAAATGTAGGTTGCGTAATCAGTGGACAGATTAAAATATTCATAATATTCAGTAATGTTATTTTAGCTTTTATAACTATGTTTTGTTAGTTAATATTAATCGACGCATTCCTCGGGATTTAATGGTTTTTTTTGTGAGTGTTCTTACTAACCGATTTTTAGCAATATAATATTTTTCTGATAAAAAGACGTCAAGGTGTCTACTTTTCGGTCGAAATCTAGTCTACCTAGAATTTCTTATGCAATTCAGCTGTTTTTGATAGTAATAAATAAACAGCATAATTAAG
The DNA here is from genome assembly GCA_019455685.1 of Philornis downsi. Classification (NCBI taxonomy): domain Eukaryota; kingdom Metazoa; phylum Arthropoda; class Insecta; order Diptera; family Muscidae; genus Philornis; species Philornis downsi. The sequence goes on from JAHXMU010000062.1 coordinate 120,132, forward strand.
TAGTGAATTAGGAAATGTTACTAACTGAATTTCAACATAAGTCTAGACTTTGAATATTTATTTTTGCGCATACCATCATTGACTGATTTTTAACAATTTGCCTTTTATCTGATATATGTATATCGCATATCTATACCCTTCGCTCGAAATGTAGTCTGCTGAGAATATGCAGCTGACTATATTAATAATAAATAATCAGCGTAATTAAGTAGAGAATCGAGCAATGGTACCCATAAACTTCAAATAAAAGGCTAGTTTGTTTAACTAAAGAACTAAGTTTGTTTATTATTTTTATTTATATTTATTTATTATTTATTTTATTTTACTTTTTTTATTTTATTTATTATTATATTACTGAAATGATGTTGTTGGCTTGATTGTTTTGCATCTCAGAATATTTTTTATTACGAGAGTGACATGTGCTTCTCCTAATTCTATATATTTTGTATTCCTCTTGTAGATTTTTAATAAGAATTCATTTTTTTCCGAGTTTATTGTAAATAGAGAATGTTTGCCATTTTAAATATGAAAATTGTTTTAGAGTTTATAGAAAAATGTATAAATATAAATATGAAAACAGTGCAGAACTTACATATAATTTCAGTCAACATCTCTTTGAGTTAGCGTTGAAATACGTGGCGTGCGAGAAGTGTTGAAGTTCTTTTCAACAAGTGGGTGAACGCATAGTAAGGCAAGCAAAATTATAATTTACTTATAACTTACCTACTTACTGCTTTCTGCTGAGAAATTATGGAGAGAAACTATTGATTTTTGGAAATTCTCTACTATGAATATAAAGTACGTTAAGAAGCCCCTTCAAAGCATTTTTGTACGCAGAACTAAGTTTAATAAAAGCCTGATGTTTGCTAAATAACACTGAGTTAAGTTAATTCATATAAATTTAAGTTATTGCAATCTATGAATCAGGGTTTAAAGGCGGACAATTAAGCCAATGTCGTTCGTAGTACCCGAATGGGCGCTGCAAAGCATTCTATTCTAATAACTAAGTTTATTTATTGAAATGAATTCTGCTTGCCGAATTTGTTTTTGAGATTTGTCTCAAGATGTCCCTGGGGTTACAAAACAATGCAATGAATAAAGATTTGAATTGCTGCATTCTTTGAAGTACTTTTACGGGAGGTACCAAAAGGCCTTTGACAAATCGGCCGATTAACTGTATAACGGATATGAAGGATACATTGGTTAATTCGACCAAGGTACATGATTACTCGTTCGTTTTTCTCAAATTTTATAGAGCAATACATTAGGATAAAAATTTTGGATGACTGCATTCCGCATACTTCAAGCGCTTCTTTCTGGGCGTTACATTTTTACCATGTCGGTTGATGGTATAATAATTTGTATGTGAACGAAATCAGCATAGAGCTCTGAGTTTAGCAAACTTTTTGCAAATGTGAAATTCAAAAACGAATTACAACAATTTTAACGGAATCTACAACATATTTTAAAGACATTACTTTTCTCTCATATATTTGGAAAATTTATAAAAAATGTTTACAGCATGTCGATATAGTTTGGACAGTTTGGTTAAAAGTAATTCTTAAAATTTAAATTTAAACTCCTTGAAGATATTTTATGATTAATTTTTAATCATTTATTTGAGACTCAATGCTTTAGACTTAACAGAGCATCGTTTGCATTCTGGTTTATTCCATATTCTATGTAGAAACATGTATTTACAAACCGGCTTCTCACTATTCTTGCAGTCTAAAAATATTATTGCACTGAAATTCGTCTACAGGCAACATTTCATTTTATTTCATTTATTCATACATCGTGATGCAGGGAAGCCAAAAAGGTCATCATCATCATCATCACAAATAAAATACAAAATTCTTTAATACAATATTAAATATTAAAAAAAAAGATAATAATAAATAAATAAAGCCAATTCCAAGCTCTGCAAACGACCACGGTAAATGATTTTAAGAATATACAAGAGCATGATATAAGAAGAATTACAAGTTTTGGATTTCTAGTTGATCTAGTGAACCTGAATCTACTTCGCAGTAAACGTGGTGAACCAGATACTACCAATTTATAATATATAATAATGATTCGAAATTCAACATAATTCTTAAAAGCAACACGTAAAAAACGTATAGCATATTGTGATATATGATCATAGCGAGTCAAACTATACACATACCTTACTACTATATTAAAAATCCTCCCAATTTTCCTGAGGCAACCAAGAAAAAACCGAAACCGAAAAAACTTCAATATGATTTGGAAGGATTATATTCATATTCTACAACTTCCGCAGCATAAAAAGTATCTTTGAACATGAAGAATCAATATGAGCATGAAAATCAAGTCGTTTGCTAAGTGTTATGACGAGGCACTTCATTTCATCTACAAACTCAAGAATGTTGATGTCAAAATTCTGAAAAGATTGAATTGAAGGAGACAAAAAGCATAGCTTTAGTTTTGCCACAATTAATATAAAGGTTATTTTCATTTAAGCAATTATTTATAGCCTCAATGTGTTATTGATACTACATTGTAAGTTATTTACTGAATTCTGATCCTAGCTAATAAAATCTGTTAAATGGGGCAAATGGATGGTGGTATTAAAGCCTCTTCCAAATCCATATTGCTAGTCAACAATCATGCTCTGATCATTAACATCATTCAACAACTTTAGAAAGAGCTGGAGGTATGCTAATTGGTCTTAGGTTATCAAAATTGTAGGAATTGCCTACTTTAGGGATAGAAACTACACGCGAATAGATAATAGAATTTTAGCTTATATGTGGTACAATTTGTGATATAATCCGCAATTTATTTACGATAAGTGGAGTGAACTATTAGCGAAGTCACCGTATTTCCACGATGCCCAATATTGTATACATTATCACAAAAATATGGTTAACATTTAGATCTTATTTGCTATCAAATGTCACTAAAGTGCTGAACCGATTAAGATGAGGTCTAACACAGCTTCCACCTATAATTTTTTAATGATATCCAAAAATATCAACAACTTAAAAAAAAAAATACCCGCAGACAGAAACAAAATATCTTTCGCAATATTGAACTTGAATATTTAACTTTTTGGTTAAATGAATTCAATGAAATTTATGTTAATCAGATTGGCATTGGCCTCAATAAACATGTGAACAAAAAGACACAATTGCAGATGCTAAAGACATCTAACTGCAAGAAATAATCAAAAACAATGACTACAATCCCACATAATTATTAAAAAAGAAAAATTCCACAGTTATTATAATTAGATAATTAAGGTGCAGTTAATAAGAAAACGTAAGAAATCATAAGAATTGCATTTTATCGCACATCCATTCAGTAAATGTCAGATTATTTACATGGCTTAAATGCCAATCTAATTGCAAAAAAAAAAGTAAAAGTTTTATGAACTCTATTTCATATAATCATATGATTGCAGTTGCTAAGGCATTTTGTTGTTTACTCATATAATTTCTTGACTATTTGCTTTTGTTTTCAAAATGCCACAGTTCAAACAATGTAGTTAGACAGCAGACGTTGGCTTAACATTTTGTAAACAGGTTTTGCAGACAATCAATCGCAGCACATATCGTAAGTAAACGAATTGTCGTCTATAGGCGTTTTGGAAAATAACAAGCTAGCTTAGTAATAAAAGCGCAAATGATGATTAAGCCTTAATCATATACTGTTGTTCTAAAGCACTGGCGAGATAGAATTTATATTATCCCTATTTCTATAGCAAATAATAAAAATACTCGTAGCAAATCGTACACATTTTTTTTGTTAAATTTGGGTTTAAAAAAACAAGTAAAATCTTGCTTACGTTCTTGAGACGTGTCTGATTTGTAAGGTTTTGTGACAAATTAATTTGTCAGTATTCTTCTCCATTTTTATGCCATTATACATATATATATATCACAATCGTTAAATTCAAGATCAAAATTGCTCATCAGATTTTTGCAACACTTAACAAATATAGCATCTAAATTGTTATCTTTTCAAGATAAAGGTTAGAAAAAAGTTTCGTTTTCCATAAAGAGTGCATTTTTACATTGTGTATCAAAATTTTCTGCAGTTGAAAATTTTGGCAACATTTCGTACGGTTAATACGCAGCTCTTTACAAAACATTGATTTGTTAATGCTATTACAGGGATGTTTATGCCACAGAAAGTAAATGTTATTCCTTTACTTCGGACGAAAATCGATAAAGGTTAGAAAAAAGTTCCGTTTTCCATAAAGAATGAATTTTTACATTGCTACCATACCAAAATTTTCTGCAGCTGAAAATTTTGGCAACATTTCATATGGTTAATACGCAGCTCTTTACGAAACATTCATTTGTTAATGCTATTACAGGGAAGTTTATGCCACAGAAAGTATATGCTACTCTTTTATTTCGGACGAAAATCGATGTTTCAGGATTTTTTAGGCACATTCATGGTTATATTTTCAAGAAACAATTATCAAAAATGCAAAAAGTACAATTTTTCTCACAAGTGTCTTCCTCTGAAGAGATAAATACACACAGGGCAAACGAAAATTGCGCAAGAATTGCATACGAGGCTTTAGCAGATGAAAATTTATAAGACATTCACGATTTTGTACAGATTGTATTTATTTTATTTTTTTTTTTTTTTTTTTTTTTTGTTAACATTAAGAAAATAGTAAGAATAAACATTTGTTAAGTCTGCAATTATCTCTCCCTGTTTGACAATGAAACGTATTTGCAATAGCATTAAACTTCAACTAAATTTCGTTTAGACAATTTTTCCTTTATTACTTTAAGAACAAATCAGTGTTGTGTTTCTTTCGAATTATATAGCTTTTTTCTCAAAAATATATAAAGATTGGTGTTGGCCTTAAATGGAAATATATTTGAACTAGGCATATACAATCCCGTAGCATTAGTGTTAGGTTAGGAACATCTTAAACGATATTTTATCACCGAAATTTTGTTTGAGAGTGCTATTACAGGTATTTTTATTCCACAACTGTAAAGGTTTTTTGGTGTAATTTCACACGGAAATTGACTTTTTGGTAACTATTACCCATTATAATGGTTGTTGGTTTGAAAACGCAATAGTTTTCTGCATTTTGAACTTATATAAGTTTCCAAAAATTGTTTTCTATGTAGAGATAAATGGACAGAAAGTAAGCAAAATTTGCGTTAAAATTACTTATTATTCATTCGAATTTATTGTAAAGTAAGCTAACGAATAATCCAATAATCGAAATATCATTCAAACGCATTTTTCGGAAAAAACTGCGAATTCTTGTCTATATTTTCTATCGACAAAATTGGGTACCTCGAAGTGTTACTATGTATTTTGGATAGAGGAAAATGCCTGCCGGAGCCATATCGGATGAATGAAGTGATTGTTCGGTGATATTTGTTAATTTGTTTTTTTTTTCCAGAAATTCGTTCACTACTATAGCTTTGTGAGGTTATGCTTTGTCCTAATGCAAAACCTATTGCTCCACAAATCTGTCATTTTTTGATTAGCTGTATCATATCTCGCATAACGTCCGGATAGTACATATTATTTATTTAACGCCTGATCTTGTGGTACAATAAGACAACCGTACAAAATATTCAATATTACCTTGATTTTTGATCGACTTTGACAATTTTTTTTAGCTACAGCCCTGTTGGTAGTTTGCAGGTCAAACTCGTAAATAGACATAATGCATTTTACAAATATGCAGTCGGATTTGTCTCTTTGTGGCTTGTCTTCCATAACCTTTAAGCGATTGAATTTTTAATAAAAATGCAGCTGTTTCGGAACTAGTCCATTGGTTTCATATCCAAATACTCATGCAAAATATCACAAATTGGTCCATGAAATACAGAGAGTTAACCGAGCATCTCTCTCAAACTTGTCGATGCTCACTTCAGTTGAAGACATTGGTGGCCGACCAGAGCGGAGCAAATCTTCCACCGCATCTCAACCACTGCATCACTCATAAGCACTTATTTTCGATAAAGTCGATTCACTGTAAGCCTTCTGGCACATTTTCGACGATTCGAAATTTTATTTGTAGTAGAAAAATGTAAACAAATTCTTTATTAGTTAATTTTATATATTGTGCAAATTCAAAAGACACTTGAGGTGAACTTACAACATTAAGGACAGTAAACAAACTAAGTGAAAGATCGCCTTCGAACTGCGATTCAAAATACGGAGCAGTTGTGCAAACTTTGCGTCTACAATAATTTGGATAACCCCCTTTAGATAATCTTTAAAATACTTAACCCCCTGCACTCTCCCGATACTGGTTTTGATAGCGGAAATCTCTTGCTTAGAAGTAATAAAATCACGTACACTTACGTTAATAAAAATATTTTCTTTTAAATCGTTTAAAAATAATGTTAGTTCGCCTCACGAAACAACTGGAAGCCTAAAGCTAACACGAAATTGTAAATGATTTCAGTTCGTTTAACCCTAAGATGCAGAAAAGAGTTGAAAATGTAACCCATGTAATCATTTATGTGCTGTTTAAACTATTCAAATGCCTTAAGAATTTTCCAATGGACCATTAAGGCAATTAAAATTCTGTAGTTAGTAGGGTGTGCCTAAAACTCGCCTCTTTGTCTCGCAGATCAAGACGGGTTTCTGGTTTTGCTCTTAGCTGCTCGTACTGATGTTGTTGATGTTGGCAAAGTTTTAAACGCGGTCTGGTATCGTTATGCAATTTGGAATAAGCCGCAATCAACTGGTTGTTTGTTTTTCTTGTTGTCTTTGTCATAAACCAGCACCACCTTTAAAGTTCAAAAGCATAGAAATTGTTTCATTAAACTATTTAATTAAACCAAATACACAAAACGAATACAATTGAAATGAAAATCAATTTATGCAGCTTCGTGTTGCGCAGAATTTATGTAGCAAACACGCAGCTTTGACTTGCAATTATTCATTATTAGTCACCACAGACAACACACCCGGTAATGAATATGAAAGTATGGACGTCGAGTATGGTCATATGTAACTACCCACCTAACTGCCAACTTCTCTTTTGTTCATTTACAATTACTGGCAGCCAGTCGGGTTGCACACACACCAACATTTGGCTCTGAGTTTCCTGTAGTTATTTGTTTGCATAAAATGGTTATTGTAAACAATTGAGGTTAATGTACTACTTCTTGCCAAGAGTGACGTTAGGTTGAGGTGAAATAAAAGGCACCACGTGTCTTGCTCAGTTCTGGAAACTAACACAAAATGTAAAATGCTATATCATATGTGTATTAAAAGAGTACTTTTTGTGGCTAAGAATCTGAATTTGAAATTTCTGTGATTTGCCGTATTCAAACTGCGGCTGAAGATAGTTTCTACGTCTCCACTTCATGACTGCCAAATATGAACTGTCAAGACTAATGTTTACCAAGATGGCGGCAAAACAAAGTAGTATACCTTCCCGACGGACACCCTGTATATACAGAGCAACTTAACGATTTAAGAAGTTTCACTTCTTGTGTGGCTTTATGTCCGTGAGGCTCACTCATTTTTATTTTGTTATTTTTTTTATTGATGAATATCATATTCTAATACATATTATCCTATTCCCGAGGAAGACAAATCCAAAAAACACAAAAATCATAAAAATTGGTCCAGACGTTCTTGAGTTAAAAATGGTGTAACAAACACGACTTTGTGTTTTATTTGTATGAATTCAAAAAGTCTTTAATTATTCTTCCAAATCGATTTCATCGTTTTCAATGTAATCATTATGGACACATTTTTCCAATCCTCTAAGCAAGTCAATTAGTCACCTTCCGGTAAAGCTTTCATAACGCTTTGCAATTCACGTTGCCTGTTTTCAATCTATTCAGAAAGAATTCGCTGGAGCGCTATTTGAAGTTCAGGAAGTGGGCAGAAATCACAAGAATCTAAACCAGCGAATCCGGTAATTGTGAACCGATGTTAGTTGAATTTTTGTGGTGAAAACTCACAAAGAGTCAATGTAATGTTAGATGGTCCATTACTGCGGTGCAAAAAAGCAAGTGTTGTCTGAACGGAAATCCGTCCTCATTTTTGTGAACAGCTTCACGTCAAACTTCACTTAATACTGAAGCAATAATCCTTGTTGATAGTTTGACACGACACGCAGTTGAATATTTTCATATAAGCTGCAGCATTAATTAGAAGGAATTTAAGAATGGCTTCGAAACTTGTATGATTAAAATAAAATCTATGCAAAAAATTTTCTTTTTTCGCCCACAACCACGCCTACTTCCCTTGCAATATGAAAGTATAAAATGCCATATTTCGCACACTATCACAAAAAAGCGAATGGCAATGGCTCAAATGGATTATTTTTAAGTGCTCGTATTTATAACAGTTTTAAATTTTTACAATTTTTGAAACCATCATAAAAATCAAATGAAAATACCTGGTCATTAAGATTTCAGACATGGCTCTGTTAAGTACAAATTCGGTGTATTTATCGGTATTTATCGAAAATTTTAAAACTATTTTAACAATGAATTAAACTCATAGGATAAGGAACAGAACATATAAATGTATCCAGCAAGAAATGTACATCCAAAGAAGCGAATATTCATCACAACTTGTGATTGGGAAGTATCGAAAAATTGCGTAATCATCAATGAAATGAACATAGAGTTGTCATAAGAGGAAATCACTATTTTATGATGCTTCTTCCCTTTATATTCATGAGCGACGTGTGTGTAATGAAAATTTAAATCAAATTTTCATTTGTTCTAAGAATTGATTTTTTATTGGATTTTCTATTGCAATTTTATTTATATTAAAAGTCAGTTTCCAAAACAACCGGCCTACGGACGAGGTACTTTCTATAAAAAAGCTCTGAATTACCATGAATTTTTTTATCGCAATAGCAAAAATTTTTGAAGGCGATACGATTTCTAAGCGATTTCAGCTGCGGTTTGAATAGGCCTTAAATCACTAGATCACTTTTTATAATGATAATCTTTTTTTGAATATTATGTAAAATTACATTTCATTGTATGCAAATAAGAATACGATTTGAATTTCTAACAAGACACAATCCACCACTTGAAACTTAAGCAGTTTCTGTTTACTTGACTTAAGCGGTACCTTTTGACCAAAATTTAAAGTGGGTAAGAATACATCAAAATTGTCATATTCTATTCTAAATGCATATTTCAACAGTTGAACATTTCGGTCACTTTTGGAAATCGTATTACGGGGTTGTTTGGCTCGTAAAATGTACAAGCTTTTACTATTATTTTCCACGATAATTGATTTTACGCCTCTTATTGAAATGAAAGAAATTTATAGTTTCGAAACCGAAATATTTTCAGACGTTTTAAATGCAAAATTGGAATTTGTCCACTTCAATCTCTAAAAATTGTTTTCCGTATAGAGATAAATGGACAAAGAGCATACGAATGTTTAGTATTCGTCCACGCGAATTTCTGGAACGAGTACAGATGAATAATCTTAACGATTCTGCAAACTTTTTTGTTTGATAAATATATTTGTAAAATGCGCTGAGTCTCAAAACAAATTCGAGAACTTGGAAAAATTAGAAAAATTCCCATATCTTGGAAACGTAACGTCTAAATAACTTCATTTTTGGGAGTTTTTAAGGAAGCTGTACAAAGTGGATGTCAAAATGTGTATCCAAAATCATGAAAATATAAAAAATTGCTAAAACATAAATACATGAATAATACAAAACCAGAGAGTTTAATCGCTGGTGAAGTCCAAACCGGCATGGTGAAAAATAATTTTTCAACTCGCCTATACCTTTTTTATAATATTTTCATTTATTTTTAAATTTACTTACGCATTTCCGTTCGTTTACTTCCTTTTCAGATGCTGCTGATTTCCAATGTCCTAAACCAAATGGACAATTCGAAGATGAAATTCAATGTGACAAATATTACGAATGTGACGATGGTGTTGCCAAGGCTAAATTGTGTCCTGATGGTTTGGTATTCGATCCCTTGAATCGCAAGATCAATAAATGCGACCAACCCTTCAATGTTGACTGCGGTGATCGTGTTGAATTGCGTAAGTTTGAATGACTAAGTCTTAGTTTAACTAAAGTCGTAACAGGACTGCAAACGAAATAGAAACATTTAGTAAACTCAATCTAAGGCTGAATTTATGCTAAGCATGATTGAAGGATTTTTCCGATTTTGGTTTTCATATAATTGCTGTTAAGGCTAGCATTGACTTCAAACGGAATTACTTTTCCCACATAAAATTCAAGTAACTCATGCAAACGGAATTCCGCTTGTACGATTTGGTTGACACTTTTCCGTTTTGATTAAATGCAAACGGAATTCTTATATGGAAAATTTGATGTTTGGGGCAGGATAGGGTTATTTAAAGTAAATATTACAGAATGCAATTAGTATTGCGATAACAATTTGGTATAGAAATTCTTTGATTTGGCTTATTGTATGTCGAATTTGACTAATCGAAGGTAATAAAACATAAAAGGTAGATTAAAAATCGCAGCAAAGTGAAAATCTATGAATATTTTTCCTCTGTTTACAACCACTCTTTTTCCGTTTAGAAATAGATTCAAAGGTGATTAAAAGAAGTTCTGTTTGAGGTCAGTAGCAGCCATTAAGGGGCCAGTGTTTACATGACTACAATTAGCAGTTACAGGGGGCGTTATAGCATAATTCTATTCTAGTTAACCTAATTTACCAAACGATTTGTTGTCGGTGATGTTGGAAAAGACATCAAAAATGCTACATCTGCATATAAGCGGCGACTATTAAAAATACATCTGATAGATTAAAACTTTTAACCAATATATTTCAGAAAAAAAGGAAAATATTTACTAATTAATTTAATGCACTTCTTAAAAATCTGTAGAAGAACCCAAGGCTTCCAAGTTCTGCCCTCGCAAAAATGGTTTCTTTGCCCACCCCGATGAATCTGTATGCGATGTTTTCTATAACTGCATTGAAGGCGATGCCTTGGAAATGAAGTGTACTGTTGGCTTGCACTTTGATGAATACAGTGGTACCTGTGTGTGGCCCGATACAGCTAAACGTGAAGGATGTGGCGTTGTAGAAAGTAGGTTCCAAACAAAACTCCTAAACTCCGCTTGAAAATCTTAATCACCCGTCTGCTTTACATTTTTGCTACTACAGAGAAATCAGAAAGTGGTTTCGTGTGCCCTAAGGACAAGCCAAAGACTGATGCCCGCGGACAGGCTATAACTCACCCCAGATATCCCCATCCCACCGATTGCCAGAAGTTCTACGTTTGCTTGAACGGTGAAGATCCACGCGATTTGGGTTGCCAGACTGGCGAAGTTTATAATGACGAAACTGAAATGTGCGACGCTCCCGAAAATGTTCCCGGTTGTGAAGATTGGTACAAAGATGCCGATGAAAAGAAAAACTAAGTTATCTCTCTTATAGAAGAGATTAAGTGGGACTACCCGTCTCTATTTTCTATCTACACAGCCAACGTGTGTAGTAGTCATTTAGGTTATTCCTATAGTTTGTAATTTAATTTCAAATGATATATTCCACCTCATTGATGTGCTGTCTTACTACTGCATCGCAGAGTTGTGCTAACATCTTTGAATTTCAGAAAATATCTCATTAAGATTGATAGTTGCCGGCCTTCAGCTGAAGATAAACCTCATTGTCTTACCGCGGTAGAGTTTATTTTTGAAATTAAACTTTGACTGATGATTTTGTGTTAATGTCTATCTATTTTTTTGTTCATTATTTTATGATATTTTTTCCTTTGGAACGTCAAAGCTTTTGTATACATTTTTTCTATAATTTTTTGTAAATATTTAAGACAAGAAAACAACAAATCTCATTAAACTATTTAAAATTAACCAATTTCACTTTCTCTTTATTTTCCGTCTTCTATCACTTGCTATGGCAGAGTTGTTAAAGCAGCGTTCACATAGCGAAATTTGTCGGGTGAACAATACTTGAACCGCAGATTGGTCAGAGTAGATAATTAACAGTGAGCTCTCGAATGACCGACGAATCATTAAGTGTAAGCGCTGCTTAATAATTTCCTAACTAAAATATTTGTCACTCTTGGGACTTTTAGAGGGGTTACTTGATTACATTTCTATGACATATCTATCATTTTACTTTTGCTTTGTTTTTTTTTTTTGTCATGCCAAGAGGATCATATATTTGTCTAACTTGATCATGATTATCAGTAGTAGCTATATTTGCAACTCATTTTATTATCAACAGCTGCAGTTTATATTCTTAATGTATTCAAATTAGATGCACTGGCCACACTATTGCTTAGGTATGACAAATGTATGATCCATTTTAGAGCTGTTGTTTTATGCTTTCATTCCCCCCAACCTTTGATTCACATTTCAGCTTAATCTGCACTATACGATAATTATAGATATAGTCGAACTTTTGACACATTGTTAAATCCTAAACACATTATTACCAAGATTTTATAGTTATTAATTAGGATTTCTTAAAATTGGTACAAACTTATATGTTTGCACAAATGACTTTAACATATTAACTTGCAGACTATCATGTTTGAATGATGTTTTCCCCGTATACTATATAAATTCGCATATGGATCATGGTATTTACAATACTCATACATAACTTTAACATTAATTTGTCTAAATTCCTCGGGTTAATTTAAAAGATTACTCACATTATTCAACTTTTCTTTGAATTTGAATTAACGATATAGCCTTATGTAAGGGATTTCACGTGAAAATATTTATTTAAGCATCAAACTGTGCTGTAATTCCGGGGATTTCCAATTAATATTGGATTACTTTAACAAATTATAGCATCATAAAGATGGAACTCTTTTTTCGTATATTAAATTAAAAAAGTTTTTAAACTCTACATAAAATTTGCAATATGTAATCCTAGTGGCCGGGATATTTTTCTTCAATCGTTGTCTGTATTTAATTTAACTGGATTTCCGACCTACTTTCTGAAGTTGAAACAAATTTTCTCCAAAAATGCTCTGCATTTAGTAGAAGTACCGGAACACTTTCTGAAATTTAGGCGATTTCACGATAAGATGGTAATCTTGATAGCCGATCTTGAACACAAGAAGTAAAATTTCATTTTATAAAAAAATTACTGCAAAACTGTTGAATTAAATTCTGTGGTATATAGGTGTATAGGTATACTTTCAAAGAACACGGCTAACATGACTTAACCAACTTTCTTACTTAGCTGAGGAATATAAAAAGACGATATTTCTTCAATTAGGCCTTGAAACAACATGCAAACCAGCGGATCCAATGCTACAAAATCTTATGAAGTTACATAAGCTTAACAGGGTTATAGAAGATCAGAGGAATAAGAGCAAAATAAGTGATTTCTGGAATTAAACAAAATGGAGGACAAAAATGTTATATTACAGGATTCCAATCTTCTCTCCAAATTTGTCCAGTATCTCACATATTTAGGACATTAGGCGATTAGAAGTAAAAAAAAACTCGAAACTATTATAGTTCATTGCCAGGTGTTAATTATACCTATTTTAATTGAACTTTTTTCCGAATTTCCTTTGTTTTTTATATTTTTCGGTCCATTATTTGGAAGCTAAATAAATGATATACCAAAATTCACGCAAAGTTTGAATAGAAACTATTTTTGTTTTTAATTGTAATGCATTTATTGAATCATTAAGTACATAGGATAGGGTTATGTATTGAATAGCATACCCGAAAAATGGTCTCCATGGATTTGCTGGCACATACGCACTGCTTTATCATCAATTTCAATGACTATTTTCCTTAACAGAGTATAAATTTCGTTGACGCAGCGTTTAATCTCCTCCTTCATTGCGCCAGTGGTTGTGGTTTTGTCGGCACAAACATTTATCTTCAAATTATCTAATAAAAAGAAAGACAGTGGCTTTAAATCACGTGATCAATTCTGATCATCTAGACGAGAGAGTACACGAGCAGCAAGTGGCTTATGCAGTAATTGAATATCATCCAGTTTTGGGGGAAAAGAACTCAGTTTCCATTTCGCAACATAAAGCACCAATAATGGTCATTACTTGACCTGCCTCATTTTCGGAGAATTATGATCCAATGATTGCTCCAGCCCAAAATCCACATCAAACAGTGACACGTTGTGGATGCATCTGTTTTTCGACTACCACATCAGGTTTCCCTAAAACCTAAATGTGACAGTTTTGGTGATTAACGATGACATCTTCATCGTTTAGCGTGAATTTGCTTGGAAAATTGGCATCCAATTGTTAATGTTCAATAATCCTTTCAACATACTTTCTTCATTGTGAATGATCATTTGGCTCTTAAGCTCTTGCGTTAACTGAACTTTGTAAGCATGAAGTCGCGTCCAGAGAACTAAAAATTTGCAAGTCTTGCCAAGGTGCCGAATTGATGTTCTTGGACTCTCACCAACAACCTAACACACTGTTTCGATATCAACGTTTGAAAGATTTATTATTAGACGGCTAATGGGTTTAGCATCGCCAACTCAATTACTCTTTTAACAGGTAACGAATACATTTTGAACGAAATTGTGGCTGCCAAACACAATACTTTTGAAATATTGTGCAACAAAGAAAACGCGTTGTTCTCCCGTGTTTCGTTCTTACTAATCTTAAAATGTCAGCTGACAAACGTTTGTTTTGTTTGACTCATTTTGGTTAGCTTTATGATATCTACTCCCGATGTATTTATATATATCTAGATTTTGTTTCATCATTAGTTTTGCAAAAAAAATGTAGAGTGGTTTATGAATTTTTCTTTCGTGGTGTCTCGTAAGCCAAGATAGTGCAAAAAAACAACCATCATTATTTAATTACTCATATTCAAAACATTTAGGATTGAGTAAAGTTTCTTATGGTTACCGGAGAAATACTCTCGTTTAGAAGTACAAAACATGCCAAATTTGCCCGTTTTGTCAACTTCAAAGCAAATTTCTTAAAAAAGCGACGTACAGAATAAATTTAGAAACCGGATTCAGATTCTAGACCAACAATTTTATAGTTACGTCTAATTTGTGCGTTAAATTTATTGAGGACGGATGCTAATTTATGTAAATTTTATCAATAAATTTCACTTAGTTACTACGTATAGCTTTCCCTTTCCAACGCTGTATTGAAGATCGAGAAGATAGAATGTAGTATTCTTACACAAAGTTACACGGTATTTCAAAATTCCGCCCAGCTTTCTCAAAATATCTACAACTACAGAAAACAAAACTTTAACGTTCTCATATTGTCCATAAATTTGCCCTTCTTTTACAAAATATATTTTTATTTTCCATAAGGCATTTAGATTCTGTTGCCCACTAATATTATTGGTTTTAACATACTTGTTGCAATCCCGGCTAAACGTTTTTTTCTTTTCAAATAATTATCAAATTCATTTATTTGATCATTTAACTCAAAACAATTAGAATTGCTGTCTCTATATCTCTCTCGCTCTCTTTTATGAAAACTAAATTTTGTTTAAGCTTTATCGATTCCATGGGAATGCCAACACTTAAATGTCGGATTAATATAAAATAATTTTCTAAACTTATTTTGCTTGCATTCGATTTTACAAAGTTTCCGCTTCCTATAAAATCTGCATTGAATTGATGGTACCAACATTTTTGGCAGTTGAAATCTGCGACTGCATTTAATTTATGTAGTTCATATATATTTTTTGGTATTTATTCGCACAGAAATTTAGTAACTAATACGCAATTACAGCAAATTTAATAGAAAATGCTTTGAATGTGACATGAATATCTTCGTAATTCTTCTTACGATAACGCATAATCGATTTTATATAAAGCTCATTCTTTTCATCAAACACTCTTTCTTTCCTTTCTATCCCTATCTATCTATCTCTTTTGTGATGATAGTTAGCACGTGCGACTATTGTGGCTATGATACAGTCACCTATCATTGCTTGAGCCATGACCATTTCATTGTCCTGCGAATACTCCGAGTGGTGGAATATTCGGCAATCAATGTTCATTGTTGTTGTGCGTATGCTCGCATTTGATAAACTCTCCCATATCTTCTTCATGCAAGGGAAATAAGGAAATTCTTTTACTTACCACGGACTTACCATGTTTACACTGAACTTAATTTTTCAGCATTTCCTTTTTAATATTTTCCTAAGTTTTTTAGTTACAAATATAGACTATTTTGTACATATATACAACATATATTTTGAAACGAAATTGGTGAAATGTTATAATAGTTAGAAAAGACGTGCTTACCCTTTATCATTCTGTAGACTTTTGCATCTCTAAATATTTCCCACAATTATTTCATTTGAATTCTTCAAAAAAGTATTAAACATTCTTTCTTTTCTATAACAATTTCTTACATGTTTTACTAGTGCCGTTGCATAATTTTTTTCTAATACGTAGGTTACGGTTTATATTGCGAGAGCAACAACCGTATAGATTTGAAATAGCTTTATGCTTTATCAAAATATTTCCTTTCATAATTTATTTCTATATATATATATATATATTTCTATATATATATATATATA
>JAHXMU010000062.1:137651-158481 GCA_019455685.1 Philornis downsi
CTTGAGAGTACGGAAAATATACAAACTATGTTACATTTACAATGCGCTCAGACTCGCGACTTGCGGGGAAGCAACCAACAACTTTTCACATTTATTACTCCGGCTAAGAGCGCACTGTGGAAGATTTTACAAAATTTGTGTGAATATTCAGCCGTTAAAAAAGAACTTTCATCAGGACGATGGCAGTCACTTCGAAAAGTAACTGCTTTCTCAGGTCTAATTTTGCCCTGTCACCTTTACAGACCTTTCGAACACATATACGAGGGCGGTCCCATAACTAGCCATCCTGATGTATAGATGGTACCAGTAGTTAAAAAAAAAACATATTTTGGTGAAGAGTGGCACCCTTATAAAACATAAGTTTTAAGTTTCAAGGCGCCACGTTATTTAGTATTTCTATTTGAGCCATAAAAAATATACGATCTCAATGAATTTATAAATATGAAAAAAATTGGTCACCGTTTTAAAGGGTGATTTTTTAATCGTAGTTTTTTTAAAAATCGAATAAAACACTCAAATTTGCACCATATATTACAATTTTTTATTGGAATCGATAAATTGGCCTTAGCCACTTAATTTTTGAAGATAATTCCATGTAAATGTTGCCCGCGGCTCCATCTCAAAATGTCCATTCGGAAGGTCCAATATTTCGTCACTTTTTCGAGCATTTCGCTCTGTATTCCACGAATAACGCGTGATATGTTATCCTGTAAGGCTTCAATAGTGTTCGACTTGTCCACATAGACTAACGACTTGACATAACCCTACAAGAAATAATCAAGAGGCGTTAAATCGCAAGATCTTAGGGGCCAACTCACAGGACCAAATCGAGAGAGATACGCTGCTCACCAAATGCATCCCTCAACATATCCATTGTTTCACGAGCAGTGTGGGATGTTGCACCGTCCTTATGAAACCACATGTCAACCAAATTCAACTCAGCCAATTGGGGCAAAAAAATAATTCCTTGTGCTTGAGTAACACATGCCCAATCGTCGAGAACGCTGAAGAATTGACATTTCACGATCGTCATTAACACCGGTCACTACGGCTGCAATATTTCCTTCGGTACGCACTCTACGCATGCGAGTTGATGGTTTTATGTCCAACCAAGTAAATTTGGTGCGAAATTTGGAGATAACAGTACGATCTGTTGATTCAGCAGGTCGATTCGTTTATGACGACCATAAAATGGTCGTATCAAACGATGCACATTTGTCACAGAGCACGAATTTTTATAATAAATTTCAACGATTTGCAATCGTTGCTCGTTTGTTAGTCTTTCCTTGATGAAATGGCAGAGTATACTGTACACTTTTCACTCTGACAGATGACGTTTGGATGCCATTACCAACCAGTGCTGCCAAGCTGAAAAACTTAAATATTAAAAAATCACCCTATATAAATTAATATTTCAATTTGGAAGGTCTTAGTCCAACGAATATTAAAGAGTTAGATTAGACTTTGGGAGAGCCAGCTCCTTCGTTTATAACTGCAAAATATTGGGTAGCAGAGGGCAAACTAGGCCATACATGCTTCCAAGACTAACACCGTGGTGATCGACTAATTTTGGTGTCCACGCCAGAAAATCCACAAAATGGTATTGGGTTATCGTCGGCTAAAGGTGAATAAACTAGCATTTCAAAAAGCTATACATCGTATACTCGTATTGACCGAATATTTGAAGATGAAAAAACCGTTACTAATATGGGTGCCGCGCTTGCTCTCAATAGAGCTAAAGCAGCGTCGTGGAGATGTTTCAGTAGAGTGTTTGGCTTTGTTTCACCGCAATAAAGCCAAATTTTTGCTTCGAATTATAACCATGGATGAGGCATGGGTCCGCCACTTCAAACCTGAGACAAAAGAACAGCCAAAGCAGTGGACTGAAATGGAAGAATCGTTCATAAAGAAAACAAAACGGTTTTTTCTGCAGTCAAGATCGTGACGTCTGTTTTTGGGAAGCGCATGGAATTATTTTTATTGATTATCTTTAGTAAGGAAAAGCCTTCAAAGGCGAATATTATGCTAATTCATTACAGCGTTTAGCTGATGAAATTGTGGAAAAAAGGCCGCTTTTGGCGAAAAAGAAGGTATTGTTTCATCAAGACAATGCTCCAGTTCTTGCATCCACTATTGCGATGGCCAAAATTAATGAGTTAAAGTTCGAATTGCTTCATCGCGCACCTTATTCGCCAAATTTAGCTAGTTCGGACTTTTTTCTATTCCCAAATTCGAAAAAATGGCTCGGTGGTGAAAGATTTGCTGACAACGAAAAGGTGAAGTCTGCGGTTGATGGGTAGTTTAAGAAGTTTGACAGCTCTTGCTACACGAGTATCAAAAGTAATCGTGTTTTTAAATATAAATAGGTGGGAACTAAACATAAGTTTTGTGTTAAAATTTTTGCTAAAATAAATATAAATCTGGTAAAATGTTTGTTTTTCAATTTACTGTCGATCTTCAATGTAATCTGATTTTGGTTCTTTTAATTCGGTTTATGATCGCTTTTTATTGTATTCGCTATTATATTAGAATATAATTCAAAAACCTGCGAAATTGATTACACTGACACAGCTGGCTGGACGAGTAGCTATTTGGGTATTCCCTAAAATACCATTTTCAGCGCTCTCAGCCACCTTAAGGGTCTATAACTATAACTTTACAATTGAGAAGTTTTGCCCATCGGTATGAAAATGTTCTCAATGGGTTGCTGTAAATTTTTATAATATACATAGTCCTGCCATATGTTCTGTTACAAATATAAAACGCGATAAAAAAAAACCAATATTCATATTGTATCCAAAATTATTTCATTTATTAGAAGACAATATTGGTTATTAAAAAAAATTTTATTCACTCGAAATGGCCGCCTTTTACTTTAACACAAGCTTTCAAACGGTGTGGCCATTGGGCTATAGCCGCACGTACGATTTCCATGGAGATCGAGGACGCTGCTCTGGTTAGTTAGTTCCCAAATTTCTGTGGGGAGTCTTGTGGGAGTCTTCTCCAATTCTGACCACAAAGCATAATCCAGTGGATTGAGATCTGGACTCCCTGATGGCCAATCTTCTGCTGCTATAAAGCCAGGAATATTGACTCTGAGCCACTCCTGCGTGGTTTTAGCTTTGTGCGCTGTTGGAAGATCCATCTACGTCCATTGAAAAGGGTATTGGTCAAACCCTTCACAACACCCTCTAACACATCTTTTTGGTAAACCTTTGCACCAGTTTTTACACCCTTTTCACAGAAATGGAGCGATGTGACACCATGGTGGGAGACCCCCCACCAAACCATTACGGAAGAGGGATGATGGCCACGTTGAACCCTTGGAACAACTTTTTTCGCTTCCTTAGATGAAGTGGCATAATTCTTGTCATTTTGTTTGTTGAAAACTTCTTCCACGGTAAAAATTTTCTCATCCGTAAACAGAATGTTTTCATGGCCATTGTCCGCGTGCCACTGCAAAAGTCGCTTGCATCTTTCCAGCCTAATTTTTTTTAGCTGAGGAGTTAGAAGATGCCCCGTGGACCGACGATAGGCTTTCATATGCAGATCATCCCGAATCAGCCTAGACATGGATCTGGTTGATATATCCAATTCCTTGGACATGATTTTCTGCTTTCTAAGGGGATTTCTCCGAATTCTTTCACGCACTGCCTTTACTACCGCACTCGTACGGACAACGCGCGGGCGACCACTTTTTGGCCTGTCTTCTACTCCAGACAATTCGCCGAAGCGAGCAATAGCACGATAGACGAACATTCTTGATATTCCGAGTGGTTTTAGCAACTCGAAAATTTGGCCAGCACTCTTTCCGCACTTATGCAACGCTATTACGCCGACTCGATTCTCTTTAACGCCCCACTCCATGTTAATAGATTGCAAACTGAAACCAAACTGACTAGTATTCTTCACTAATCAGTGCATGTGTTCTGAAAAAAAAAGTTAACGGTTCTATTCCCGAAAGAAGTTTTGAACGATAAGCGCTGGAAATTGTGTAACAGAACATATGGCAGGACTAGGTATATTACCAGTACAGCATCAATGTTTTCTGACTTAATAAACTCAAAATTTATCTTTGATCTAAGGACGATCGCGGTTAAACTCGCTATGCCAGAGTTTCATGATGACAACGGAGGGAGCTTCACACCAAATGTCTCGATAGTCCGCATTAAAGACGTTATTGAACGCAAAACATTTCCAAATTAATCCCTTTTTTGGTAAGACAAAACTTTTGTGTAACAGTAAACAATAGAACGCTAGGATTATTAAGGCTCGTAATATGTACGAGTATAGTTATCTCCGTATTATACATATACATATGTATATATATAGATATATACATATATATATACCTATTTATATAGGTATAATATTATATAATATTGAAGATAACTATACATATTGCGAGCCTTATATATATAACAACTTGTGTGTGTTTGTGATCATTTGTCAAAGAAATTGTTCAAACACGGCATAACATCTAAAAATTTACTTCTCTACATTTTTCCATCTCCGCGAAAATTTCTAGCACCGTCTACTTTTTATTTCTCTACACTCAATTCAATTCTACTTTTCTAAATTCTATTCTACTTTTCTTTTTATATTCTATTTCTTTGCAATGATAAGTATATTTAATGCATTTCATCTACTATTGTTACTTTATCAATTTATTTTCATTATGACATAATTTCTCTCCATTCTTTTTAGTTTTATTATATAATGTCGGTTTATAAACAATGATATAAACTATCATATTAGCTTTCCTTCTTCTTTCTCTTTCTTTCCTTCCTCCTACTATTAACACATTTTCTTCAAATATTCGAAAAATTCAATTCTGCTTGCGTTTTATTAGTGTCCTATATAGGGTACCAGCACACGATAGCAAGAAAACGCATCTCACCGTTAAGCAAAATACGCTACATTTACTGCCCATATATTTTCGTGAACTTTTTTCACTTCTCTAAATTTTTCTATCTCGACAAAAACTTTGAGCATCATCTACATTTTATTTCTCTACATTCAATTCCATTCTACTTTTCTAAATTCTATTCTACTTCGAGTATAAGTATATTTAATGTGTTTCTTCCACTATTGTTACTTTATAAATTTGCTTTTCCCAATTTTATTCTATTCAAAATATCCTCAATCTGATATATTAGTAATATCCTCCCCTCCTAATATAACATCCTTGATTCCTCTTTCGTTTTTTCTTGACATTTTTCTCATTCAGAATAAATTCCTTCCTTTATTAACAATAACTATCTACGAGTATATTGGTGCGATGGCTAGTACAGGCCACTATCGTTCGTGTGATCGCGTGCCCAACCCCGCACACTTCGAATATTCGAGTAATCGAAAAATCTGGTGCGTTCTTCTCAAACTGTGACTTTCGGAAACGTCGTTAAACTGTAGATCCCGTTGAGTAAGCTCCCTGAATGTGAGAAGCTCTCCTCGTTGATTTTTTTTACATTTACCTTTCTCTATTATTTGTCTCTTTTATTATTTTACAAGTTTATATTCTTACCACCCCATATGGTATTTTTCAACATCCTTTTCTTTCGGTAATACTAAACTTTTTTATTATGACTTAATTTCTCTCCTTTCTAGTTTTATCATATAATGTCGATTTATAAGCAATGTTGTAAACTATGATTCATGTGTAATTTTAGCTGTTAATATCTTCTCTTCCTTTCCTTCCTCCTGCTTCTAACCCATTTCAAATTTTCCAATATCTGCCACTGGCGTCATCATTAACTTTATTTTTAAATTGTAAGTTAAGTGAATTTCTGCTTACCAAAGGGCCGAGTTTACTTTTTGGCGAACTTTCTGTCTTAGCCAAGGACCAAATGTTCAAATTCGAGAAATTCAATGCTGGTCCCGTTTTTTGGTATCCTATATAGGAGCCAAAAATATAATACAATAAGCAAAATAAATTAGGCTGCACTTTAAGCGTGTCATTTCTTTGTTGCCATTTTTTATTTGTTTACATGGCATTTTTGTAAAAAAATTTCGCAAATTACATTTACTGCCCATATATTTCCGTGAATTTCGTTTTAAATTGTCCTTCCTTTCAATAAAATAATCAGAAAAAAAAGTGGAAGTTACTCAAAAATAATCACATTTCCATCACTTCTAAGGATCCAATCCGATAAACATACTTCGCTTCTAACGAAGCACTTTTAAACCACTTTCTAAACAACGGCAACAAAGTACTTGAAAATATTGGTTTGTTTTCCGTTTACAATACTTAACAATTAAAGCAAAACATGTTAGCATGAAATACTCCAAAATCTACTCGTCTATTGCTGTGAACACGTAATGTAAAGAAGCTACATTTCAAATTTTTGAGGAAAACATTTGTTTATCCTCCTGTACATGATGACGGGTATACTAAGTTTATCATTCTAATTGTAAAAATTACAAATACTCATAGAATCTATATCGCTAATGGCTGTCCCCAATATTGTGGACTGCAATTAATGGTATGTATAAGCTTCGATCCTATGGAGCATTGGGTGCCTTTTCAGTTCAGTGTCTGTGTACTGATTTTATATGAAAAATATTAAATCCATTGAAATCAACGGACGGACGGACGGACAGCCCTTAAGGATGCTTTTCTATAAGCAATTTTAGTGGATTTATTAATATTGGGGTAATACTTTTCAATGGAACTTTTTTTCTGACGACATATTCTGAAGAAACTTTTTCTGGAACAAAAAGTGATTCTTTTGAATAATGAAAAATTGCAACCAAAGATTTCGATTTTCATATGTTTACATCACTCATGAATGTATGGAAAAGATGCATCATAAAATAGTGCTTCTCTCCTATAACAAAACTTTGATTTGATTTCATTGATGATTACTTCCCCATCACAAACTGTGATAAATGTTTGCTTCCTTGGAAGGATTTTTTTGCTGGGTAGTTATCTACATATATATCCGCGGTGTCTGGATTAAATCTAGTAAACATTTCAAACGAAATTCTCCTTTGCCATAAAGAGCGCATATTTCTGATGCTACCTAAATTTTCGGTGAATTTTTGTTTGGGTGATACGCAATTCTTTGCAAAAATTGCAATTGGAAATAAAAAATGTTCACGCCGTATAAGACATTTTTTGTTTTATTTCCCACGATAATTAACATTTCTAATATTTCTACAACAAGGGAACCAAAATTGAAGTGTTAAAAAATATAAGCGTTTCGAAATAAAAGCCGACGTTTGAGTAATTGAAAGCCAACTCAATTCGCATTATTAGAAATGTTTCAAAGCGTCACCAATAATTTTAAATTTAGAATGGACCATTTGGAAAAGTTAATCTTTAAAAATTAAGTGCAGGCACATTAAAGATTGTCGACAAAGTGTTTTTTTTTTCATTCGTGAAAAATTATCTGTAAGTGAGTTATCCTATTTCTATAGTACAGAACTCGTACAAAAGAATAAGACAAAGTACATTTAATTTCAATATTTATTTCATTTGAATTCTTGAAGATTTTATTTACAATTTATTTCCTCTACAGCAATTTCTTTCTTACCTTCTCTTTTAATATTCTATATAAAGGCAGATATTGATTTCAAACATTTCTTTTTCCATTCAAAATGCATGCAGTATTGCCACACACATTCAAATACCTCCTATACAAACTGAGCGATTGTTCAAAATTCATTTTTTTCCGCTGTTATCCTTAACTTGTTGACTGAAGTTATTGCTTTGCGTCCTTCCTCTTTCATATAAATTAAATAATTTAATCCATATATTCCCATATTGGTGTTCTTCATTTAATAACATTAAATTAGTTACAATTTAGTACGCATCAGTCATTAGGTTACTACATATAAAAACTGGACGATTTATCCAAAATCACTGGTCTTCAATAATTTGTAATTTAAGGACTTCACACACAAGGTTATAAGTTTCCTTCCCAGCGATTTACACCGCCTTTCTGCCCACTACACTTTTTTTGTCGTTTTGTTCAATAAACTAAAATAAGCTTCAAATTTCAGATCTTTTTAATTCGTCTTTTTCGACAGTTTTCACATTACAACATAATTGAATTTTCTAAAATCTATGATTATTTCTTATGTCTTATATTTAAAAAAAGGTAAACTTGGAACTCTTATTGGTCTGGCGATATCATTCAATCTTCTAAAAAGATTTCGCAAATAACATAAATATGGAAATATCTCTCTTTTTTAACTGTTAGATTTTTCAAGATATAAAGCAGGATCTTAAGGAAAACCTGTCAATTCAGATCAAATCAGGGCTCATTGTAAGATCAAAAACTTTAGTTTTTATTCATTGCCTTTTTTATTAAATCATCCTTCTTATGTTTTTATTTAAATTCTTTTTTAATTTCTTCTATTTCTTCAGTTCTTTCAGCTTTTATCATAAATTTCGTACACCGATAATAATAATAATTAATAATAACAATAATTTTTTCCTTTCAATTCTTCTGAAACTTACTTTTCCATATCTATAATGACTAATTTTCGTGAAATCTATTTTTGAAGTAACTCACATGTTCTTTCATTTACACCGTGCAGCAGTAACCAAACAATAATTTAAAGGGAAAAATTTCTTAATTATTTATTTTATGACTATGACTATCAAACTGTCATGATATTTCTGTTAATTTTTTTTTTGACATCTCATCACGGAAAGAGCGTCTAGATTATGTGAAAGAAGAAATGGATTAATCAAATAGCAAGCATTTGCTAGCAAGCTAACTATTTGCGTTGATTATTACTATAATATTATGGCGCATGAGGTTAGTCATAACTGAGAGACCAAAACGACAAAAGCGTTTGTTATTGATGACGCCGCTGCAGACGCTGTATTAACCGTGCTCAATTTGTTCAATTGGATTGGACGACAAACTTCGATATTTTCCGAGTCGCCAGCGGGATTGATGGTATTTGTAGACCTCAATTAATCATCATTTAAATAGGCCTAATATATTATCAATCAATTTAATACATTATGATTGATAGTTTTTCCGCCTTAATCTAAAGCTTCCTATACTCAGGGTAACTATTGGTGTTGATTATCTTTCCTATTACCTTACTCTCTATCTATACATTTCCTTTCAATGCTCATCACCTCCTAATTCATCCAATTTTTCTATAGTTTTATACATGACATTTTTTCGATTACTCTCCATTGGTTTGGCAATTCTCACCCCCGGTGAGAATGCGGTTCAAAAACGTTTATTTTGATTGCATTTAAACAATAAATCGCAAGTGTTTATCCATTTTGTTAAATGGATTTCGTTTACATTTTGCGAAATCAAGTTTTTTGACGCTTTTAAGCCATTTAAAATGTTTTTTAACGGTAGTATGCGACATTTTCAATTTCTTTGCAACTTTCTGAACAGAAAAGTACCGTTTCGACTCGATAACGTTACACACACGTCAAATACGGCTTTTTTTCATTTCTGAAATAATATGCCTCGGTATTCAGAACGCGATTTAAGAGAAAACTGACCACTAAAATGTCGTGACGTTTGTATAGCAGCTGTGTGACGATGTAGTGACAATTTGATTAGACGATCTAAAGCGTTTCAAAAATAACAAAACCATCATCTGTGTGAATAAACCGAAATTATTGCCTTAACAACCTAATATTAAGAATTCTTTGTTTCTATAGCAATTTCTTTCTACCTATATTGATTGCTGCTATCGTGAGTATGAATACTATTAACATTCTATATAACGAGATATTCTTCAATTTATCTTTCAACTTTATCAGCACGTTCGGATGTATCATCACTAACGTTGCACTTCCCTTTCCTAAAATTTTCTATCTTAACGACTGCTTTTCCTACACTTTTCTAAATAATTGATAACTATATTTAATAAATTTTTACCACTTATAATCTCAGTTTCTGCGTTTCGTTCTATATTATTCTATTTTGAGCTATTTTATTCCATAAGCGCGCAAATTACTCAAATTAAATATTTTCCGATTCTCGAATTTGTTAATTGCATTGTTCACTTTATATAATTATCGTTTAAAACGATAAATTTAAAAGTTAATTTCAACCTGATAAAATATCTTTGGTGTTCCCCTCGCCTTTCCTGTAATTTTTTTTCTAAACATTTCGATTTTATAATGATTTCTTTAGTTTTAGATTATAGTATTATATTTCGCTTCACTTTCCATTGTTTCTTTTCCAAAATATTTTAGTAGATATCAATGAAATTCAGTAATGTGAGTTAAGTCTCAGAACTAAAAACAGTAAAAGTTAATAAGTATTTTCAAAAATAACAAAAGTTTTGAAAAGCGAACATAACAAACGGATATTGTCCTGGAAAGGAGATGTACGCAATGCGATGTAAAATTGATATTGTCAACACCAGATTGCTCTAAACAACCCTGTGCATAACTGTTTGCTTTGATAGCTTTCACTAATACCTTATTCCCCGCTTGTACATTTCTCTTCTATGCTCATTGTCTTCCATTTCTTTCTCATTTTTCTATATACTATTCTTACGATACTAGAAGTAAATTTTGTTTTCTACCTTTCCTCAATACTGTTCCCATTAAATTATAAAAAGTTGTTAACCATTCCTTTTCACATCTATTTATGAAACCCACATTATCAGTCAACAGTGACAGACTTATCGACCGATCGAAATATGTGTTAACATAAAATACCCTTCATCAAATCGTTAAATTTCGGTAAATATTAATAAAATTAAAAAATGGGCATTGAAATTACCACGCAGAACAAAAAAAGAAAAGTTTATGAATACTTCTCATAGTTTTCCTATTATGCCGATTCCTGTGACGATCTACCAACATTTCATTATCGGTTAATACTCACAAATTTATCGTTCTGTAGAAATTTCGTTAACATGTAATATGCACTGTAAGACAAATAGTAAAATTTTTCAATATAATTCGATAAAAAATTACGAGGCAGAGAGAAAAAAATATAAGTTAATAAAAAATACCAAAATTTGATACTGTAGATTTGCATAATTGCTCATTTCTGTGATAGTTTATACCGAAAAATGAAAGAAAAATTTAAACTTTCAAACATCCCACCAATAGCACAGCCTCACAAATTTGTAAAAAACTAACGAAAACTAACATTTGTCATTTACTTTTCCAAACTAAACGGCAATTAAATATATAAAAAATATTTTGTTCATATAGATTTTATTTTGTTAAATTGAAATGTATGTTGTTTAGTCTATCTTAAGCCCATAGGTGGCGTTCACACCCACGGACATTCAATGTAAAAACGTATCTGCTGTTATAAGGAATAAATCCGTGTTTTAATAACGACGAGGAAATTCAAGGAAATGATCCTGTGTACATGTACACTGAGTAGATATAAATTTCACATTATGGTATTTTAATATTTGCTTTTTCTTTTATTTTCATTTCGTTCCTATTGTGATTACTTTTGTTTTTTCGTTATTATATATATTTCAATCCAATCGAATTGTAATACTTTGTATCACTTACCACAACTAACAAAAGTGGGACAGTTAGAACAACCTTTCAGGTACCTCTGTGCCGTCATCATCATAACTTTTGGAATGATCATGCGAATCCGTTAAAACTTTGAACACTGTAATTTTATAATGCACTTTAGACATATATTGATTAAGCTAACGACTTCGATCAAAATTACAATTTCGCCTAGAGTATAGAATTTATTGCTTCATATATTGTGGAATATAATGTTACTTGTGAATATGGACTACTTGTCTATAATTTGTCCAACCTCTTATTGTACTCCTTGCACCAAAACCTAAAATACTTTTGCCGTACCTTCCCAGGCTTTGGAATTTTGGACCTTTGCGCTTAGAAATGAATTACAAAAATACTTTCGAGTTTCGGTAAAGTGATATAAAGTGAGAGTAAGTCAGTTTAATTGACTGAAATTTCTCAATAGCTTT
Source organism: Philornis downsi (assembly GCA_019455685.1). Classification (NCBI taxonomy): domain Eukaryota; kingdom Metazoa; phylum Arthropoda; class Insecta; order Diptera; family Muscidae; genus Philornis; species Philornis downsi. The sequence continues at coordinate 149,565 of JAHXMU010000062.1, forward strand.
TTATCTATTTTAATTATAAGCTTTAGCAAGAACTAGAGTATTGCTTCTCTCTACATAAAACTTTGACTCACACGAATAATATTTCGAAAAATATATAATAACAAACACATTTTACTTCTAACTTCTATGAAAGCTTAAAATTTCTTTCACAACTCCTCAAATTCCTTCCTTTCACTTTTCGTCAAATCTGAAAACAAATCTCATTACAGACATTTACAAAGTTTATAACAAAGCAGATTTTTTTTTTAAATTTAGTACCCAGCTCAAATGAAATTTTCTGCTAAAGATTTCAAGTCTGAAATCAAATTTTCACTTGAGTGGTACTCAACTATCCACAAAAATTTCATTTAAGAATGTTAGTATAAGATGGTACATGAAAACTGATGTTTAAAGAACTATTACATGTAGAGATTTTAAAAGTAAAAACGCTCTGAATTTTAAAAATATAAAAAATGGGAAATTTTTTGTCTCAAACGTCCAAACAAATATTTTAATAGTTTCATTCTATACGAGATTCCCGCATGTTCTGTATGTTCTTGATATTTCTTTTGAAAATGTATTCTTTTGATTTATATATTTAATATATTTTATATAAGATATTAGATAAGAAGACTATGATGGACTTTTACCGCTGCCATTTAGGGAAGTTTACTTGTCCTTCTGTTTATTTATTAATCCTGAAGACGATTCTCTGAGAGGATCAAAATATTGAATAAAAAACGTATAAGTTCCGAATATCGAGTTTGAAATATAAATAAATATAAAGTGAAATATAAATAATAGGAAAATGATTAAATTAAAAACAAAAACAATAAATATTAAATATGTTACATAATTTAACAATCTTTAAACACTTTTCGTTTTATTTTTGACTACCTTCAATTAAAGCTTGGAAATTAGCAGATTGTAAATGCAGTATCATCCTAAACGTTGAAAATCACCCATTACAACATTATTATATATTATATCCATTTTTTATTTTCAAGTAAAGCTAAACAAAACAAACACAAAGTTATGATTTCAATTAAACTTTTATTTCATTATAATCCTTGGATCTTGTCATTATGTACGAAATACAATGTCGTTTAAATGACGTCTATGGATTGGTTGCAGCAGTGGATACTTTTGACCATAATGCACCCAATAATGCACCGGCTGCAATGACTTTCCCACAATCACTTCTGGATTCTTCGAGCCTCATATGCGACAATTTTGCTTGTTGATGTAACCACCGAGTGAGAAATGAGCTTCACGGCCGAAGAAATTTTTGTTCAATTGAAGGCTCACGTTTGATTCAACACTTTTGTATTAAATTTAAGTTTTAACTATTTTTACGTGTTCTTCGGTTGTTCAACGATTCATATTCGTAAATGGCAAACCTTTCTCTAAATAAATAATACTTCAGATGACAGGTATTTAACAGCTGACTGCTCTGCCAGACCGACGGTTTGAAAAAAAAAACATTAAATGGATAACTCTATACTACGAATTTTATTTATAACACCACAAAAAGGTTTATAAAAATTGGGAAAAAATTAGTTCCGCTCTTAGCAAAAACGTAAACTAAGGTAAGTAAAAAAACAAAAATTTTTATTTTGAAAGTCGAATAACTCTAAAAGTTTAGCAGAAAAAAACATACATAAAACAATGTTTTTTGAAGATCTCAACTAAAGTAACATACAGGGTAAAATCGGATGAAAATGTAAAAACTTTTAAAATGTTTAAATTACTAAGGTGCTCTTCTTTGAGGCATTGTTGCGCACCGCCCTCTAGCGATTACAGCGGAAAATTGTATTTCGATAAATCGCATAATTTATATGGGAGATACCACAATCACCACTTTTGTAGTAAGTTTTAACTATTTGTACGCGTTCTTTGGATCGTTTAACATCCATATTCGTAAATGGCAAACCTTTCACTAAATAAATGTTACTTCCAATAACAGGTATTTAACAGCTGACAGCATTGGCAGACCGGCAGCTTTGAAACCACTAAAAGGATAATCCCACACTTAGAATTTTGTTATTAATACAATAAAAAAAGTTTCAAAAAATTGGGAAAATTATTATAGTTTCTGTTATAAGCAGAAAAAATGAACTAAGGTAGGTAAAAAACAAAAAAAAAAATATTATTTTATTATTTATTTCATAATTTTATTTATTATTTTATTTTAAAAGTCGAATAACATATAAAGTTAAAAAAACACACACACACACATAAAACAATGTTTTTTGAAGATCTCAAAAAAAATTAAAGTAAATTAGAAATTAAAATTAAAAATTTGTATCGTTTCAAAATTTTCAAATTCCTGAGGTGCCCGACTTTGAGGCGTTGTGGCACAGCTCCCTTTAGAAGTCTAAAGTTCTAATTTAAAATTTAAACTCAGCTACACCTCTGCTATTTAGAAACTGCAGAAACTACATTTAGAAAGTGCAGATTTATTTTCATTTATTTTTTAAAACCACCCACTGTGCGTCATTTGTGTTGATGCAAATGTGGGGATCGACTTGGTAGATCTTGTCAACAACTGTTGTGACTTAAAACACGATAAAATAAACGAGACTATAACTTTCTGAAATCATCCACTTAGAAAATACAGAATAAATGTGTGTGTAGTGGCAATTCAGTCCATTTTCATTCGCAGAATTAATTTCACTACCTAATGCAAGGCAAACTAGACCGAACTTGCCATTGGATGCAAGATATAAATCGAGAAATATTTGTTCAAATTTCACTACAAAATTACAGCGCAAAATAATTGACAACTGCAATAAATGATTTGGAATTACAGCAGAAAACTTAATTTCGATAAACCAGGCAATTTATATGGGAGATATCACAATGGAATTTGCCTATGTTGTTTATTTTCATTATCAAAACTGTTGAATTATGCTGAATTTAGTACAACTGGTTAAAAGATATGAAGCTAAGAATGTATAGATTCCATCTAAGTTGCTACAAGTTATAAATTAATTAGATTTTAGAGAGAAACCAGTACGGAAATTTCAGTCAGATGAACTAACTTACAAACGAGTATACCTTCACCCAACGTCCTTTTGAGTTCCTGCAAAAATAATCAGAGTTGGACCACAATAAAAGTAGAAAAATTTTAACTTTCTGATGTCCTTCGCCTGGCAAATATAAAAGGACCAACAATTTTTGCTATTTCAACCAACTTGTGTGTGTGTGTACCCTAAGGGGCGTGGCAGAGCAATCTATTTTCATTCGTAGTACGTACTAAAGGTCTGATTCTAAAGGATGTCCCAACGAGAACGCAAGATTTAAATGACTGATGCAGCAATTGAATTGTTTCTCTGGCTGTATGACACGTGACGCCGTCTTGTTGAAACCACATGCCCTCCACATTCATTTCTTCAATTCTAGGCACGAAAAAACTGGTTATCATTTCACGATACCGAACACCATTGACTGCTTGCGCTTGACGTGCCTCTTTTCACAAAAAAAGGTCCAGTGATTCCTGCAGCCCAAAATCTACACCACACAGTGACACGTTGAGGATGCATTTGCTTCTCGTGAATCACTCGAGGATTTTCTTCACCCCAAATGCGACAATTCTGCCTATTGACGAAGCCATCAAGATGAAAATGGGCCTCGTCACTGAAGATGATTTTATCGGCAAAATCAGCATTTTTATCTTGTCTCTCCAATACCCAATTAACGAACTCCCTTCGGTGTCCATGGTCAGCTGGCTTCAGTTCCCGAGTCAATTGAACTTTGTATGTGTGAAGATGCAAATCTTTCGTTAAAATTCGCTGCATAGTGGATTTGGAGACACCAATTTGCTGAGCTCGGTGTCGTATTGGGGTGGATGGAGTTTGGGCGACATCATCACGTACAGTTGCGACATTTTCAGTCGATCGACCTGGTCGAAGGCGTGTTGTTGTTTTTACATCACTAACAGACCCAGGTTAGGCAAATTTATACATTAATCCCTTTGCAGTTGACTCTTTTGGAGCATTATTGTAACCCCAAATTGATCGCAATTTGCGAACTGTAGCCGCAAAACTTTCACCATTTTGGTATAACAATTTCACAATGAGAATGCGTTGTTCATTCGTGTAGCGTCTACCATTTTCATTCTCATTCTCAGAACTTAGATGACCAAACTCCTGTTATATGGTGAATTTGGTCGAATTTGGCAGAACTGGAAAACATGGGCATACAAATACGAGTTTATGGTTTAAGTCTGCCATTTGTATGAGAGACACGAGAGGGGTAGTGGTTACTCTACCGATTTACCTTCGATATTGTAGAGAAATGTAAATAAATGTAACGTATAAAAATCTAGACTACTACAGTCTATAATTTACAAAGGACAGCGAATTGATTGATGGATGGCCTCTGCGCCCTTAAGGCAGTTTAGAGGCAAGTTGGCAAAAAACATGTACAAAATAATTACAAAATTTAATAGTATAAAAGTATGAAAAGTATGAAAGAAGAAACAAAAAAAAAACATATAGTGTATAAAAAATTATGTCAAAACTTAAATGTTTTTTAATCCTTAAAATACTTTTTAGGATTATTCCACAAATAGATAAGAAACGTTTCAAGGTTCTGTAAAAGGAAACTTTTTAGTTCATTTTTGAAGTATGATATTCTATTTATTCTTTTCATATTTGCAGGCAAATTGTTTTACTCTAAACTACTTGTTTAGTAGTTTCTAATCTGCATCTAGGTGTTCTTAGATTTTGTTGATGTTTTGTACACATAAACGATTGGTTCTGGGAAAGACTAATGGTACGATAGCCAAAATTGCTCAAACTCTTAAAAACATACAAGAGTAATTGATGTTTATAAAGTTCATAAATAGGCAATATGGATTTACAAACACTAACATACAAAGATATAGTTGAATGAAAATTTGGTAAAATGTAAATTATTTTCAGTGCTTTATTCTGCATAGTTTGTAATGATTTCATAACATTTGTCCTTTTGTAACTATATATTAACGCCATGTAATTTAGGTGACTTTAAATAAGTGCTTGATAAATTAATATTTTAGTTTCCACGTTCAATTTGAATTTCATTTTGTATAATATACCAATAGCCAGTGCTATTTTTGATTTCATTTCAGTTATATGTGAATCCCAAGAGAGATTACTTTGCAAAGTAATCCCTAAGTATTTAACTTCATGGGTTTCAGCAATTATATTACCATCAACTAAAACACTAAAATGATTATTTAATACAGTGGCATGTGGTCTAAATCGTATTAATTTAGTCTTATTTGGATTCAGAACAATTTTATTCAATCTAGCATATTCAACTATTAGGGCAATATCCCGTTTCAAGTTAATTTTAAAAGTCAAATCGTAACTATATGGATACGATATGCAAACCTCATCTGCAACATATACATTTTACCAACAATATTCAAATTACACATATCATTCAAAAGAATTGAAAATAATAACGGCACAAATTATTTCCTATTTTGAAAGTAGTCTTTAAGTAATTCCTGCTCTTTCCCTACTATTCTATAGAATTCTAATTTCTGCAGCATTATTTCATGATCAACTAAATCAAAAGCCTTCGTAAAATCAAGAAATATACCTGCAACACCAACTGAACCATTATCCAAACCACTACATATGAAATTAACAACCGCTTCTTCAGAGGCACAACCTTTTTTGAACCCAAATTGGTATTTATAAAAGTAATTGGTCTCATCAAAATATGCTAAAAGTCTTGTATGAATAATCGTTTCAAAGATTTTGTTCAGAAGATGTTCATCCTCAAATTTCTCAATTGACCACGTGTCAGCGGTAAACGGAACCCCTTTTGGGAATACACAAAACTTCGAAATCTGTTTAACCACGGTGAAGTAGCCTGATAACAGACTATTCGAACTATTCGATCTGACCAATTAATCTCCGTTAAATGTCAGTGAAATTTTCACGATTATATAATCGATTTTTGTTTTTGTGAGCTCTTTATTAGTGATATTATTATACAGCGGTCTCATTAATCTTAATACCCACTGTAAGATCTATTGCAATGCGCAGTCAAATGAAAACAAAAGCTCTAACTAAAAGCCAGTTTAAGCCAAATTATGTAATCCGATCATTAAACACAATGTTATATGTCAATCAAACATTGAACCATTGAGTCGATGAATAGAATACAAGAGGCGGACCGAAGTAAAAACGTAACAAAACTCCCCGAAGAAGTTGAAAACATAATGGATCGGCATCGGACAAAAAAATGTTGGTCATTACTTAGCATTATTTTGCAATAGGTGTTGCCCGCCGTAACATAAACAAACCAAAAGATCAACGGACGGACGGACGGACGGACAGGCCGCTGGCCAACGGAATCATTACCTCAGGCAACCATCAACACCAGGCAACCACCAACACCAGTCAACCGCCATTGCAACCTCTAAACCACCAGCAGTCAGCCAACGCACTACAGGCGAAAACTGCGCATGCGCCGACGTGTGGGAGCCAACGTATTTTCACTATCATTGCGAACGCAACATGTCGATGGTATCGAATGCAGCTTTTACTTTCAATCAAACTCAGTTGGAAGTTAGAAGCAAAGCTTTTACTGTGGAACGCAAATATGTGGAAAAAAAAAAACTGTTTCCCTAAGTTGTTGTTAACTTGTGCAAAGTATGAATTTTAAATAAAACAATACCTGATAGTGGATTTGTAGATTTGTTGTTATTGTGTTAACTGAATCAAAAAAAAAAAGAAAAATATTTATACAAATAAAGCAAAAAAAGCCAAAAGACATACAACAACAGAAGGCCTGAGATTTTGTAGTTTAACGTGAGGAGAGGCCAGGCGGAGTCAAGTAAGCGGATAGGTATAGCCCGCATAAGCTTTGCAAACTTTTGTTCACAAAATTGTTTAGTTAAGTTTGGAACGTGTAACCGTTAAAACGTATTTTTGGCTTTTTCGCACGGAAGTGACGCCCTCATATCGCCCTCAACGAACTAGTGGCCAACGGTAACTTCTACTCTAACAACCTGGTCAACGTGTGAACTCAACGCTTTCGATCACACCCTACTGAGTCGCATTAGACAACTACAAAAACGCAGTTGAAACACATTAGCCAAGGACCTACAAATCAAAGTGTAAACGATCATCGCCAAGGAATACAAAAAGAAGCAGCAGCATCAACAGCATCATGAAACAATTCGGATTTATTCTAGGTCTAACCCTAATGGCCACCTATGGTAAGTGGTGATAATAAACGGATCCATCGAACTATTAACTATTAAGTAGATATCCCATATTTGTAACATCAAAAGTGAATTGTATTCGATTGTGTTACGGTCAATTGGTTTCGGGGCACTTCGGCACTTCGTGCTGGTTTACTTTCAAACTCAAAGCAGACAAATCAAAATTATGACTTAATTTTAACCAATAACTGGGGCTTTGGCAAGACAAACCTCACTCCGGCTGCAATGTGGTTGGGGTGGCAGGCCTGACTTACCAGTGTTGTTGTTGTTGTTATCGTTTGTTGCTGCCTGGTTATAGCTCGTTTTGTTGTTAAAGTAGTAGTTGTTTCTTTTGCCAGGCGATTTATATTAAATGAATTCAATTGTTCAGTTACCTACTTTCAATTATTGCTCCTATTATACATTTTATCTTGGTATTACGGTGGAGATTTCAAAATTCGATAGTGAGTTTTTGTTTGTTCATATTATCCAGTAAGGGGAGTGTGAATTTGGCATAAATTTAATTTTTGATTTTCTTGTAAGTTAACGCAACGATTTGAACGTTTGAACGGATATAGCGACGGATAGAGGCTTGTTGTACATAGAATATTGAAATATAGCGATTTGGTGCATGTCTAAAGTTGGTTAAGAAATTGTTTTTTTTTTCTGTCGAGATTTGCATTTTTGTTATGATCTAATTTCTTAAAATTTTTCGAATCAAATTTCTTGTGGGGAGAATGTAAATGGTGTTGGAGAAATATTGGGCAATTGAATTTTTCCTCATTTTTAATCAGTGTTGTTAACGGAACTGTTCGAAAATTTTATTAGTTTTAGTAGAAGTTTGAAATCTTCGGACTTTTCAACTTTTCGGTCATGCAGGAAATTTTATTTCTTTTTTTTAGGAATTAAGGGAATTCCAGGAAGAACTAAACTATATATTCTATTGCCAATTAGAAAAGCAAATTTCACCGAAAAATATACTCACACATAGCATTTGAACAGTGATTAATAAGGTTAACATATAATGATCTGAGTAAAAAACAATCTTATGTACTCAGCATCATAGTCTACAGCGCCGCGAACACAGTTCGGGTTATTGTTGAAAAAATGGGCGTGCCAAAGACAGTTTTTTTCCATGCATAACCGTTGGAGATTCATAGCATTTTAGTATTTTTCAATAAACGAGCCAACAGTTAGGTGATTCCCGATATCTATTAACTATAACCACATCTTAGGTGGCGACTGGAACAGCCATCCTTATCTATTATACGCCGCCCGTAGAAAATAATTCCAAGCGTTTCTTCGTCACACAAAGCTTTGACAATTGGTAAAACGATAAAAATATTAGAAAATTATATTTTTCTACAGTTCGGCTTTTTGGTCCTGGCTTCAAGAGACAATAATTTTCTTTTAATTTTAAGTTTTCGACTAAATGGTTTAGTAATTTTTATTGATTACTGGCTAAAATATACATAAAACATTATAAATTAGTACTCAACATCCAAACCACAAAATACAAATAATTCCTTACACTGAGTTTAGTTACACGTAAACATCGTCATCTCAAGTAAGTTTTTGTCAGCCAGACAATTTATTGTATTTGTCAGTTGAATGCTAATTTGTAAAATCTTATTTGTATTTTAGCCAGTAATCCCTGAAGGTTACTAAAGAATTTAGTCGAAATATCACTAATAAAACTTAGAATTAAAAGAAAACTATTGTCTTTTG
>JAHXMU010000062.1:158491-187051 GCA_019455685.1 Philornis downsi
TAATTTGATATTTTATGTATTTTAATCAATAATCAATGTCGGTATTAAATCTTAAAAAGTGTAGTCTCTTGAAGCCAGGACTTACAAATTGAACTGGGGAAAAATATTCCAAATTAAAATGTCAATAATCTGTAGAAAATAATATCACAAAATTTCTGAAAAATAGTAATTTTTCAAAATTAAATGCGGTTTTGCAAAAACTCACGCACGAGCATCGACGTGTGAGGTGGTGCGTTATCATGGTGCAAAATCCATGATTGGTTTTTCTACAATTCTATGCATCTCTGTCGAATTGCTTCGCGCAAACGGCGCTTAACTTCAAGGTAGTATTCCTTATTGAGCGTACGACCTTGTGGCAAGGATTCATGATGCACTACGTTATTGCAATCGAAGAAAACAGTGAGCAAAACCTTCACATTTGACCGAACTTGACGTGTTTTTTTCGGTCTTGGCTCTTCTGGACACTTCCATTGGGATGATTGGGCTTTGGTTTCATGTCATAGCCATACACCCATGATTCGGCACCAGTTATGACCTTTTTGAGAAAATCTAGATCGTCGTTGATGATGTTCAACAGCACCTAAGAGATGTCCATGCGACGTTGTTTTTGATTAAAATTGAGCAATTTTGGAACAATCTTCACTGCCGCACGTTTTATGCCTAAAACATCCGTAAAATTGCTTGGCATGAGCCGAACGATATGCCAATATCATCAGCAATCTCTCTAATAGTGATTCGACGATTATCCAAAATCATTTTCTTCACTGCTTCAATGTTTTCATCGGTTGTTGACGTGCTCGGCTGACCAGGACGAGCATCGTCATTGACATCTTCTCGGCCTTCCTTAAATCGGTTATACCACAATTGAACTTGTGTTCTGCTCATAGTAGACTCGCCAAACACCACAGTCAACATTTCAAATGTCCTTGCACATTTAATTTCATTTTTTACACAAAACTTACAATTTATTTGATCCATTTTTTCGAAACACGACTAACATTTTTATCTGTCAAAACAAACTGACAATCCAAAATGGCTGATATTGTCAACATATATGTGTACCAACATAACAAAAAAAAAATGCGAAAGTCGAACATTCGTAACTCACGAAATTTGAAAATAACGGTTATTTTTTGATCACACCTCGTACTTTCATTCCTTTCATTTCATTCGGGCGAAGGTATAAAAGTATTCCGCTTTTTTACGATTATGTATTTGGTCTAAATATTTTCGTATACAACTTTCAAAAATTGTTTTTTCTAAATCAAAATTGCTTATGTGTAGTTTTACGAAACTGTTTTTATTGGATCGTTAGTTATAAATCTGTTGACCATAATTTTCGATGATGTCTTGATTGTAAAGTTAGTTCTACAAATGAAAGTTGATTGCGTCGTCACGCCCGTTAGGGTACTCAACAAACAAATGGACCAATTTAACCAATGCTTTCTGTAACACTCTTAAATTAAGTGTTACATCAAGTGATTGCATATAATAAGTCAAGATGTAGAGATTGGTGCCGAATATATCTCTCACGATTACTTCGTACACCCTCTCTATGATACGAGTATACGTTCGGTACGTTGACCATAAGTAGGTAAACCATAAGTTCTTATATTCACTAAATACTCGTACACTTCTACATCGCTGATATTCCTAATACAGCTGGATAATTTATAGACGCTAAGCCGAGGAAGTCTTTCCTCGAAGAAATGTCAAATAATATGACAGATTGACATTGTAATCTGCCATAAAATTCTGACGTTAAACTATGTATATATTCCGAGAATATAGAATATGATCTCACTAATTTGAAATTAGTAAGCAAAATATTATTATAGTATCTTTTCGAAAATGTATTTTGATTTTTTTATCGTGGCAGTCATCGAGATATCAGACAACAATATTTCATTGAAAATATGAGTCTACTTGGAAATTCAACTTCGAGATTGAAGTCTGAAGACAGAACTAACTTAAGCCTTCGATGACTCTTCATCTTTTTATTTTATTTTTATTTATTTTATTTATTTATTTATCTATTTGACATTACCTGTACAACAAGACTTAATATCTTTTAATTATAGTACAGGTTTTTAATTTGGTATATAATATAATGTAACAATATTTATATCTGATTTTTTATATAAACAAAAATAAATTATTCTATGTATGTTATTAATCGAAATGGTCAAAAATAGCTTTTTCAAAATGCCCTGCATTGCTTATGAACTGTATGCGTGCAGGTAGTGAATTCCAAAGATGTATACTATTCATCTAGTTTTCAAAAGTGTTTTTTAGACTAACGATTTTATTGATTTTATTTGACGGAATATAACAAAAAGTTAACTATATTGTCATTTATAAAAGTCCTAAAAAAAGTACAGATGATTTGAATGTCCATTGGAAATACGAAAATCTTTGTTTATAAGACTACAGTACTCAAAATTTCCGAAACATTTTTAAAAACTGAAGTGTGCAAACTTGATACCAAGTGATAGCACAGCATCTTGAAATATTATTTTTTGAAAGGGCTATAATGTTATATAATTTGCCATATATCTGAAAGTATCCGATTTTTCTTTGCTATAAACAATTGAGCGAAATGCCGCTTCTAGTTTCACTATAATACTGTATGCAAATACTAAAATCTGTTTTTGTTTTTTTTTCCCCCAACAAATCTTTATTTATTCATCCAAGTCTATTTCATCGCCTTCAAAGAAATCCCTCAATAACGTAAAGTAAGCCCTCAATCCCTGAAGCACCTCATGTAGCCACCTTCAGATAATGCCCTTCATATTCATGTTGAATCTCTTCAATCCGCAGGGCGGCCTTTTGAGTTGAGGAAATGGATCAAATAAGGTGGTTGTGGAGCGATATTTGTTGAATTTTTGGCGAAAAACTCTCGAAAAGCCAATGCAGTGTGAGATAGCGTGTTATCGAGATACAAAGGCAGAAGTTATCATAAATCCGGCCGCTTTCTGCGAATAACATCAAGCAAGCCCTCGTAATACTCTAAAAATGTTCCTTATTGACAGTTTAGCCCGGTAGAAGGAACTCTTAATGCTCAATTACTATGATAATCGAAGAAACATGTTACCAAAGCCTTGATTTTTTAACGAATTTGATATTTTTTCGGTCTTGCTTCACCTTGGGCACGACATTGAGTCTATCATGAGCATAGATCCAAGTCCTATATTCCGCAAAAATTAGTTTTCTAACGCGCTGGTAGATATCAGAAATCAACTCTTCACAGATTGTAACGCGACGGTTCCTTTCAAAAATATTGAGTGTTTTTGATACCAACCGATATTTGGCCCAAAGTATCATTTAAAGTAGAGTTGGAAAATCTATTTGGAAAGCCGACATCATCAGCTAGATTCCTAATATTTAAACGACGTTTTCTGTTATCCGTGCATCGTCATACTTTATGGTTAAAAGCTAACTAAGATAAGGTAAGAATTAAAAAAAAAAATATCCTACCAGATTCGGAATTAACGGATCTATTTGAAAAGCCGACATCATCAACATGATCCCGAATTTTTAAACGACGGGTTTCAAGTACCAAATTCTGGGTTTTTTGAAAGTGACATTCATCCGGGCCGTTTTCCGTCTTCAGTTCACTCTCGGCTTTCTTTGGTTTGGTTTTGTAGCACTTTTTTCCGACAAAATCTGCAATATTCAAAATATTTCTTCAGCACAAATTCCATTTCAAAGCAAATAAAATTTATTGAAGTTTTCTTTGTTCAACAAGGTGATACATTTTGAAAACCTTTAAATCAAGTTTTCTCCTACCAGTTTCGGAGTTGGCGGAGCTATTTGAAAAGCCAACACCATCAACAAGATCCCTATTTTTTAAAAGACGGTTTTCAAGCACCAAACCTTCGATTTCTTGAAAGTGACATTCATCCGGGGCGATATCCGCCTTTGATTCATTTTCGGCTGTCTTTGAACGGTTTTGTGACACTTTTTCACGACAGAGTCGGTAATATTCCAAATATTTCTTCAGCACAAATTCCATTTCAAAACAAATAAAATTTATTGAAGTTTTCTATGTTCAACAAGGTGATACATTTTGAAAACCGTTTAAATCACTTTTGGACCGTATAAAATCAAGCGTATCTCAAACACTAATGTTATTTATGATGTAAAATTTGACACAGATATTTGTCACAATTGTACCAACTTGTAGAAACTTGAACTGAAAAAGTAATCTTATATTCGAACATAGTAATATGCCAATTTGAAATGAAAATTGAATGCAACAATTAGCTTTCTAGATATCCAGGTAAGGTCATCTAACATTTCGTCCAAAATTATATTTTAAGGAGAGAGAACTTTTCGTTTATTCTTAGAACCTTCTACACTATCAAACGAAATTAAGAAAAATCAGGTTAAATACAACAAAATTTTAATTTAAATTAAGATTTTCCATTTGTAAATGGGAAAATTGCAGCCACTACTAAAAATTTTTCGTTACTTTCATTATAAAAATTAAAGTGCTTACGTTTCAAATTAAAGCCTTTTCAAATAGAATTTCAAAGAAATAAAATGGAAAACTTGCATTCTCATTTGTTTGTATATTTGCGAAATATTAAATATAAAATAATTTATATCGTACCATGTTTTTATAGATTTAAATGCAAAAGCATTAACCTCAAATTATTTTGGAGTTTTCTCAATTAAATCTAAACTATAAAAAGTAACATTTTCGTTTACAATGTATTGAGTAATCAACGAAAGCTTTCCACAATGAAAACATGTTATTTAAATATTAAAACTAAGATTAATTACACTGAACGCCTATATTTTGCAGAGGATAGAAGACTATTAACCAGGTTTTTAATCTTAAAATCCAGCTAATTGTTGAGACTTAAATTATAATTACGATATCACAATATCTTCCAATCAATTTGATCGTATTAACCAGTTTTCGATATCTACTAGTCAAGAGCGTTTTGTTTTCTCATATTCTAATCCATACTGTATTGCATTGGAGCAAAAATCGCCAGTCGATAATTGCAAAATTTTATTACATTTAGTAGCAATGCAAGTACTGGTTTTCCCATTGTTGTCTTTTGTATGGGGATTAATTTTATGTGCTTTTTATAATTAATACTTAGAGTGAAATTAAAATTTGCTTACTATGGTGGACAAATCTATATTCTCCATGCATGCCAATTTTCAAAAAAAATTGTCATGAAGAATATGGATTGGTTTACTGTTTTAGATGCTACCTTCGTATAGAGCCATGATATCAGGTATTTTAATAATAAAACTAAATATTAAATATCTATATTCTATTACAGTATGGAATAGGTTATAGCTATATATATGTATGATATCAAGTTTTTCATATAGTTTTCCTTTATCTGGCAATAATGGCAGGAGAACCCGCCGTGGGGAACTACACTTTATGCTACGCTATCTATAAGTATATGCTTAGGGTTAAAATGACGCGCCTAGCAAACATATGTCAAAACAAACAACCTCTGAAAATTTATTTGAGGAAAAAAATTTAAAATTTATTTTACAGGCGCTAAGTTCGGCTTCTAGAAACTCAAAATTCAAGACCCGTAATTCCAGCGATCATCTGGTTTAGTTGCGAGGTGAGGAAAGCCAAAGGCTACCTCAGGACTGTTTTACGTGTTAAGGTCTAATACTAAGATCTGACACTTTTACTTTTCAATATTATTGACCTAAGCCTATTATTATACAAATTTTTGCAACACAGTTGTAACTTTTGCATCCAAAGAATTGATTTAGTAAATTCAGCTACATAAATTCGTATAAAATCACTGTTGCCAGAACATGATAACGAAAAAAGCTAAAACTTTCGCGAAAAAAACCTAAAACACGCTAAAAAAATCAAAAAAAAAGTAATGTTTCTTAAATTGATGTAGTCTGAACAGAGCTTTATCAACTTTTATTTCGTTTTATAAGATGAAACTTAGCACATAAGCTATTTATTCAATGTTGATATTTCCTTCATTTTTACTCAAGACCCAAATATAAGTACGACTATTTAATTAGGTTTTCTATAGCAATTGGGTTTCGGTATCACTCTTAGGATGTTAGAATCAGTCTATTTACATTTTTTAATATATTTTTCTTTGTTCAATACGAAAATTCGATTATAAAGGGCGTCCCAACAAGAACGCAAGATTTAAATTTGGCGCCATTTAAAGTGTCATTGTTTGACATTTGAACAATTGTTATTGTTTGCTAGTAGAAGGTACGAGGTTAGTAAAAATGGAGCGCTACACGAATGAACAACGCATTCTCATTGTGAAATTGTTTTACCGAAAGGTGAAAGTTTTGCGGCTACAGTTCGCAAATTGCGATCAATTTGGGGTTACAATAATGCTCCAAAAGAGTCAACTGTAAAGAGATTAATGGATAAATTTGCCAAAACTGGGTCTGTTAGTGATATAAAGACAACAACGCGCCTTCGACCAGGTCGATCGATCAAAAATGTCGTAGCTGTACGTGATGATGTCGCTCAAACCCCATCCACCTCAATTCGACACCGAGCTCAGCAAATTGGTGTCTCCAAATCCACTATGCAGCGAATTTTAACGAAAGATTTGCATCTTCATACATACAAAGTTCAATTGACTCAGGAACTAAAGCCAGCTGACCATGGACAGCGAAGGGAGTTCGTTAATTGGGTATTGGAGAGACAACATGAAAATGCTGATTTTGCCGATAAAATCATCTTAAGTGACGAGGTCCATTTCCATCTTGATGGCTTCGTCAATAGGCAGAATTGTCGCATTTGGGGTGAGGAAAATCCTCGAGTGATTCACGAGAAGCAAATGCATCCTCAACGTGTCACTGTGTGGTGTAGATTTTGATCTGGAATCATTGGACCTTTTTTTATGAAAATGTGGCATATCAAGCGCAAACAGTCAATGGTGTTCGGTATCGTGGTGTTCGGTAACCAGTTTTTTCGTGCCTAGAATTGAAGAAATGAATGTGGAGGGCATGTGGTTTCAACAAGACGGCGCCACCTGTCATACAGCCAGAGAAACAATTCAATTGCTGCATCAGTCATTTAAATCTTGCGTTCTTGTTTGGACACCCTTTAGTTCGTATGAAGGTTTTAAAATATTTATTTTTCCACACAAAAATTTCAGTGTTTTAAGTTTCTCTGGAATGGCCAATAAAATCTAAAAAAATGTGTTAAAAAAACCAAATAAAATCTTAAAATTAAATCCAATTTTTAAAAAGAGAGCTAAATCTAGCGGTGAAAAACAAAATTGCGTACAATGAATGGAAAATACATATGGATAGGGGTGAAGCCCAAAAATGTGCCAAAAAGCGAAAAGAAAAAGTTATGTTATTGAACTGGGCTTCTCTCCTGTAAGGACAGCGATGGAAGTATGGCGCAAAATCATTTAAAATCATCTGTTTACTAATCAGTATTAAAATTTACCTCGTGAAAAATCAAAATATTACTTAGTGAAAAAAACTTTAGCTTCAAATTTCATTACCATCTTTATATGGAGTTTCAATGCCAGCCTTGAAGCTCGTACTTTCAAGGTTTTAAAGGTTTTTACTCCTATATTTTTTGGCTGAAGATGGATTCTTAAACTTGTTTAATGAAATTATTGTAACAACTGCCAAATATCCAGTTGAGACTTGTAATTGACCAATATAAAAAATAAGCAAAATGTGAAAATAACATCTGAACTTCAAGTGAGTAGAATTTGGAAATACAAAACGAAAAAATCATAATTTGATAACTACAGCTGGTTTTTATGAACTTAAAGTATGCTTAACTTTGGATCAGTATAGAAAATAGAAAAATAGGTGTGAATTACCACATTTTTAATTATCAACTGGAGAAAAAAAAATACATTGTGATTTGGCAATCGGATGGCTAGCACCTACAAGTGTATTTCCTATTTACCCAAGTTAAACTTGAATATCTTAGAAGTTCTTCGGACAAGAAAGCGAATTTAAGTCGAGAGAACTGTATTCTTTATATAACTATAAATGAATATAACAAGAGACTCATTTATTGTTTTAAGAACCCGTTTGGAATTATTCACAACCTTTTGATACTCAGATGCTTCATCATCACCAACATAAATAATTTCAACTCTTGTTGAAATCTGACTATAAACCTCAGATTTTTAAACAAATTAACGTATTACTTTTTTAGATCACTGCCCTGTTGCCATGGGAATTTCATCTGGGAAATCCGTTTAATTTAATTTAGTAAAAATAATTAAAATTTTAACATCTGCTTGATCATTGCCTTTAAGTAAACCATTGCATATCAGGCAATGCTAAACACTGAAGGTTGAAGGCAGACACTTTATTATCAATAAGAAATACATGCAAATTTTGGCGACAGAATGCCTTCGCATCTGTTGGTATTTGCAAATGTATCAATAAAATCATGAAATATTGCCAGAGACCGTACTAATACGTTAATGAGTCCTATTTTTTTAATGACGATTTCGAACTTCAAAACATCAAAAGCATTTACTAGATTTGTCAAATACTCGATAACTACAAATGGTCATCTCCACATCGATGTGACCGCCACTCACAAAAATAACGGCCGACTCTACCGGAGTTCGAAACCATGAGCAAACGACCAATAGCCGATAGATAGAACTATCGTATTACAGTCAGTCTAAACTTTTAACACCTCTTATATTTATTATTTGTTTTTACATAGTCGGAGCTTCTTCACTATGAATTACTGAAGAGTAAGAAGAAATCCATTATTTTTGCATGACATTGGAGACTTTATTTAGCATAGTTAGAAAGATCCGGTTTAGGCCAAATATGCACCGGTTTGTTCGATAACTTCGATAACCATTTTGAAGATAATTTATTTATGGTTCCCCTATAGAAAACCTCGTCCTTATTGGCAAATAAATTGGGACTGTCAATTTTCACAAACTTCTCTTGAGGCAAAACCGGCACAACCATTCATTGTAGACAGAACAAGTGGTACTCACTGATATCAAGGCATAGACTATAAGGTGGACGCATCATAATGTCACAAGAAACTTCTGGAGTTTCTGGAGTTACTATGCTTTTTCGCGAGAAACAACGCTAACACTTTTTGTTTGGTTTACAACACTGATATCGGAAATGAAGTGAAATATTATAAAAAGAACATAATTTTACAATTTTGTAAGTATACCATCAAACATATTATGGCGTAAGAACATAAGTTGTCCCGATTTCAGTGTTGGAAACTAATATAAGAAAAGCTGGAAATATCGCAAAATGTTTTTGCTGGCAAACAATGTCTTGTAAAATATTTTCCTCTCGAAAAGAATATGGTACCAAGCTTTAATCAAAAAATCTTTATTTATTCGTCTACATTTGTCTCATTGCCTTCAAAGTTGTCCACAATACGTATTTTCCAATCCTCGAAGCATGCCAAATGGTCTCCTTCCAATATGTTCCTCTTAGTATTCTGCGATTCACTTTGAATCTTTTCAAGCGATTCAAATGGTGCCTCCGGAGGGGTTATTTGAGCTTGGGGAAACCCCAGAACCTACACGAAATGCCGCTGCAGTGCGAGCATGATGCAAAAACCAAAAGTTGTCCATTCACAACTTCACGCAACAGAGGCATAACCCTAGAATATTTTTCATTAACAGTTTGGTCCTTCAGAAGAAGCTCATAATGCACAACATCATTATAATCGAAGAGAGTGTGTCAGCATAACTTAGTAAGAAATAATCGAATGTGTTGCGATCTGTTCGAGCTTGCTTCACCTTTGACAGGATATCCACTCGATTAATAGGTTGTTTCCATATCAGAAGGATAAGTCTACGTTTCATCTGTAATAACGCATTTTATAATCTACTGACAGCCAGAAATCATCTCTTCGTTGAGTGTTTTTGGTACTAACAGAGATTTGACGCATCTGAGGGCCAAAATATCTTTTAAAATTAAGTTGACTGATCCGTTTTAAATGCCAACACCATCAGCTGGGCCTGCAATTGTATAATTGTAAAATTATCTCTTTGTGTAATACATTTATATCATTGGAGAATTTTTAAAATATTATGAAATGGCAGGTGCAATGTGTTGCTTATATCATCTGTTTACTAGTCAGTATTAAAATTTCAAAACATTACCAAGTGAAAAAACTTTAGCTTCAAATTTCACCATCATCTTTATATGGAGTTTCAGCATAGTGCCAGCCTTAAATCTCGTACTTTAAAAGTTTTAAAGGCTTTCACTCCTATATTTTTTGGCTAAAGATGAATTCTTAAATTTGTTTGATGAAATTATTGTTAACAACTATCAAATATTCGGTTGAGAGAGGAGATGAGACTAGGTCTGTAATCGACGTTTTTTTGATCACCAAATCTCGAATTTGTTATGTGAATGTCACTTTCATCGGTAAATACTGAGGGATGTCCCGGTTTTCAACTCGTGATTGACCTTTTTTGAATTGTTTATGCCACTTGTAAACACTTCTTTCTGACGAAGGCATTCTGCTATATTCTAAACGTTTACGTGGATGAAATTAAATATCGTAAACAAAATTTAATGCAATTTCTTTGCTCAATAAAATCACATATTGCAAAAATCTCCGAAGTCATCGTACAAAACCAAGCATAGCTTAAACATTGATGACATTTATGTTGCAAAATTTGACACTGATACCTGTCACAGTGCTAGGAGCTTAGAAAAAAATATTTTTGAGTTCGATATGCTCGCGTAATTCTACGCAGTAGAATGCCAATGTTTGAGCTTGGAAGCTTCAAATATAGGCATACATTCAGAATTAAGTAAAATCGGACCACTAAGAAAAAATTTGCCAAGGACTGAACCCAGCTCTAAAAAGGGCTTTCCAATCCATCACTTTCAGAGCTGTTGATGGTTATTCCATAAAACTCAACTGCTTGCCATAAAAATAATACGAATTACTCATTGTAAATTAGCTCGAGGTCTTCAGTTCAATATCACAAAACCAGACTATAAACAAAAAAGAAACAGAGAAGTACACTCAAAAAAATCACACTAATCAAATAAATCAAAGTCTAGATTCATATAGATAATATGAAATTCATTTACATATTAAGGACTATAATGTGATAATCAATCTAAATTCATAGAGTGTGAAGTTAATTACATGTCAGAGGTAGGAATAGGAATAGCAATAGGGATACTCATCGATTACAATTGACCATATTCCGCACTTTCATTTAATATTGTGGTAATTTATCGTAAGGGAAAAAATTTTATGAATTCTAAAAATGGTGGGTTTACTACTTGGTCAAAAGTGTTGTGTATAAAATTGAATAAAGTCGGAGAAGTCTCAAGTGCTGAAAAGTGTTAATTGTTGGCTTATGAAGCATTACTTTGTGACCATTTGCAAAACTGATATTTTTTTGTGTGTATCGTCAACCAAATGGGAGAATGACTCTACTTTAACCTCATTATTAAATGCTAAAAATCCAATGATGATTTAAGAAAAATCCAATGATTATAGGGATCGCAACTCAGTACAGAAATATGAAATTTACAGGAAAATTAAAAAGTTTTTAATGTTTTCTCTGAAAATATATTTGTGGCTGAATAAATAAAATGAAAAATGAGTAAAGTATAAAACAATATACAACTTCAATGGTTTTATAGGTGAGCCATACATTAGAAGACATTATAATCTGCAATGCCATAATTTAGAGAGGATAGCAGGTATATGGAATATCAGAAAAGGCTGCTTTTCGCCCTCAAATCATATTTCAAAAGCAGTTTTAAAACCCAATTCTAAAACATGAAACATAATTCTAACAGTGTTTCTCATTTAACACCCGAAAAAGGCTGGTATGGTAATCTCTTTCTGAGGTCACTGAACCGCCATTAGAAGTCTAAAGCAGTATACTACGAGGTCGGTCCCAAAACACGCCGACCTGAAATCTAAAGCAGTATACCACGAGGTCGGTCCCAAAACAAGCCGACCTGACGTATAGATGCTGCCAGTAGTTTGAAAAAAATTATTTTGTTGAAAAGTGGCAACTTTTTAAAACATATGTTTTAAATTCCAAGACGCCAAATTGATTAATATTTTTATTTGAGCCATCAAAACTAAACGAACTCAGTGCGTTTGTAAACATGGAAAAAAACTGATCACCGTTATGTAATTCAATATTTCCATTTGAATATTTAAGCCGAACCAGTTTCTACTCTGGGAGAGTCTGCACCTTCGTTTACGACTGTAAAATACTGGGTAGCGGAGTTTAAACGAGGCCGTACGAGCTGTCTAGAGAAACACGGTAGTAGTCTTTAGGTTTCCTCACCAGGCACGGTTAAGAAAATCAACAAAATGGTATTAGATGATCGAAATGATCCGCTGAAGGTACGTGAGCTAGCTAAAATGATAGGCATTTCAAAAAGTGCTGTACACCGTATATTGACCGAAAATTTGAAGATGAGTAAACTGAGCGTAGGATGGGTGCCGGCTTTGCTCTGATTAAAGCAACAGCGTCGTGAAGATGTTTCGGCAGAGTATTTGGTGATATGGATGAGACATGGGTCTACCACTTCAGGTCTTCACATCTGAGACAAAGCAACAGTTAAAGCAGTTGCTCTCATTAGAGCAAAAACAGCGTCGTGAAGATGTTTCGGCAGAGTATTTGGTGATATTTTACCGCAATAAAGCCACGTTTTTGCATCGATTTATAACCACGGATGAGACATGGGTCCACCACTTTACGCCTTCACCTCTGAGACAAAGCAACAGTCAAAGCAGTGAACTGGAATGGGAGAATCGTGTCCAAAGAAGACGACTATGGTTCCATCTGCAAACAGCGTCATGGCGTCTGTTTTTGGGATGCGCATGGAATTATTTTTATTGATTATCTTTAGAAAGGAGAAAACAGCAAATGGCGAATATTATATTAATTTATTGTAGAATTTAAATGATTAAATTATGGAAAAAACGCATTTGGCAAAAAATAAAGCGTTGTGTCATCAAGACAATGATCCAGTTCACACATCCACTATTGCGATGGCCAAAATTAATGAATTAAAGTTCGAATTGCTTCATTACGCACCTTATTTACGCCAGACTTAGCTCTTTCGGACTATTTTGTATTTCCAAACTTGAAAAAATGCGTCGGTGGCAAAAGATTTCCCAACAATGAAGAGGTAGAGTCTGCGGTTGATAGCTATTTTAAGGAGTTTGACTGTTCTTACTACAAACAGGGTGTAGAAGCTTTTAAATATCGCTGGAAAAAAGTGTATCGAGCCAAAAGAAGATTATGTTGAAAAATAAAGAAAATTGTTCCAAACTGTTTTGTGTCTTTTTTGTTAGGTCGGCTGATTTTGGGACCGTTCTCGTATGAACTATTTTATTGAATCATACTATATTGGAATATAGTCTCAATATGTTTTTTTTCTTCAAGTACATATTTCGCTGAAAGAACGAAATAAATAAGTCTCTCATTTCACTAATTTTTCCACATTTTTGTGAACATCCGAATTAGGACCTCTAAAGTTGTTAGATTTCCAAATTGTTTCCTATTCTATTGGGTTATCAAAAAAGGAATTTTGACTTTTTGCACGTAGCTAATTTCAAATTTTTATTTACTTTCGTAATTAATTTTAATCTACAATGTAAGTTCTAGTTTGTTCTGCCATCGTTTAGGAAAGTTTTTAATTTCAAATTGAAAGAATGACCGATCCTTCCCACTAAAATATTGGAACAACTCGGGTTTTGAAGTTGTCATTGAATTATTTTAAGCGCAAACAATTTTAAAGACTCAGGAGTAAATAAACATCGGACGTTGCCAGATTAGGACTATAAGGTAGATGTGGTATTAGTCCTCACTCAAGGTTCAATATATTTTACTGAGTCTACAAAGATGCGCGAAGTCTAGCGCTGTTTTTGTGGCCTTTTTTTTCAATGTGTCATCAAGCTTTGTCAATTATTGAGAATGGCATTCAGAGTTTATGGTTTGCTTTCAATGAGGTTGCAAGCAATTCCTAGTAATCCGCTCCCTTAAAATCGCACCAAATTTATTATAGGATCAGGATTTATTTCAATAAACGTTGTTGTGAAGCATTCAATTTTTATGCGTAGTGATAATGCGTTTCAAAAAGGGATAATTTTGATTGTATTTAATCAATAAATCGCAAGTTCCTACCCACTTTGGTAAGTGCGGAACCCAAGCAATTGCAATGGTTGTGTGAGAAACTTCCAGCTTCTCTGCAACTTCTCGAACAAAAACGTGCCGGTCCGACTTAATAATACCTTTGACTTGACAGAATTTCGTGCACCAATTTTGTCTTACGCGTTCTGTTAAGACATTCAAAAAGAAAAAAAAAAAAAAACAATTCTTTTGCATCCCATGAATGAGATATGGGATGGTCACCTTTAGTGCTTTTCTAAGATAAGAGAGCAAACTATGGCGAATATGGCATCTTTTTTGCCTCCATTTTAAGAACGTGAGCACTGAAAATATTGTGACATATCACATATCATAAAGCTATAATATAAATTTTATTTAGCTGAACTAAAACATTTCAAAAATAACATAAGATAAACATAAATTTCTTTTTTGCCGCCCCAATAATTTATTTGGGATTGATTTCCATATAAAGGGTGTCCACACAAGAACGCAAGATTTAAATGACTGATGCAGCAATTGAATTGTTTCTCTGGCTGTATGACATGTGGCACCGTCTTGTTGGAACCACAAGCCCTCCACATTCATTTCTTCAATTCTAGGCACGAAAAAACTGGTTATCATTTCACGATACCGAACACCATTGACTGCTTGCGCTTGACATGCCTTATTTACATAAAAAAAGGTCCAATTATTCCTCCAGCAGAAAATCCACACCACACAGTGACACGTTGAGGATGCATTTGCATCTCGTGAATCACTCGAGGATTTTCCTCACCCCAAATGCAACAATTCTGCCTATTGACGAAGCCATCAAGATGGAAATGGGCCTCGCCACTGAAGATGATTTTATCGGCAAAATCAGCATTTTCATGTTGTCTCTCCAAAACCCAATTAACGAACTTCCTTCGCTGTCCATGGTCAGCTGGCTTCAGTTCCTGAGTCAATTGAACTTTGTATGCATGAAGATGCAACTCTTTCGTCAAAATTCGATGCATAGTGGATTTGGGACACCAATTTGCTGAGCTCGCTGTCGAATTGAGGTGGATTGAGTTTGAACGACATCATCACGTACAGCTGCGACATTTTCGGTCGACGGACCTGGTCGAAGGCGCGTTGTTGTCTTTACATCACTAACAGACCCAGTTTTGGGTCTTTTGGAGCATTATTGTGACCCCAGATTGATCGCAATTTGCGAACTGCAGCCGCAAAACTTTCACCATTTTGGTAAAACAATTTCACAATGAGAATGCGTTGTTCATTCGTGTAGCGCTCTATTTTTACTAACCTCGTACCTTTTACTAGCAAACAATAACAATTGTTCAAATGTCAAACAATGACACTTCGAATAGCGCCAAATTTAAATCTTGCGTTCTTGTTGGGACACCTTTTATTATGATTTCAAAAATTTTTATTAAAAAATAGTTTTTCATGTTTTATTTTATAAGTTTTCTGGACACAAACTCTAGAGAAAATAAACTAACATACGAGTAAAGAAGAAGAAAATGAGGAAAATTTCTAAGTTTGTCTTATCTATAAGCAGGTCATTCGATTAATTTTTGAAAGAAACATTAATTGGAGTTTAAGTTTGGTATGGAAACTCAGATATGAAAGCAAAATTTCTATAGCTTAATAAAAAGGTGCACTTCATTGCTGTACAAACTATCATGAAAGTGTTAAGAAGACACACCATAGAAAGGTTCTTCCGTCCAAAGGCAAGCCTGCGTTAAATTCATGGGGGATTACGCAAAATGTTCTACTTCAGTTCAACGCTTTTCTTTGCTGGGTAATTAGATAAGATTTAAGAATGTATGGTCCTCATGATATGATTTTTTTTACTAAGGTTTTCGCTGAGTGTATGAAATCTTAATGCAAAATACCCTAAGTAAACAGAAAATAAATTGCTGGGAAACCTACACTATACTATATATTAAAATTCCAGACCTCACTTCTGAACAGCAAGCAAGACGGACAAACGGTTATAAAAATTATTAAAGTATTACGAGTTACTTTGATGGCTCTGTCATTCACTTTCGGCACATAAATCATTAACATGAATATTTCCGACTCTTGGGACATTTATGGAGTTTAATGCCATAAAAGTTATGGTTTTTATTTCATTTCATATTTTGCCCCCGCCAGCAAGAAAATCAAATTTCAAAATTGTCTAGCTGTCTGGTCACAGTTAGAAGGAAAAGTGAAATATATCAGCTTGGCCAAAAACGGTGACGGTGGACACAGCGCTGAAGTATTTTATTCCATATGTTGCGCTTTGTATGGCCGCGTTTGATTGTGTTGCAGAAAATTATAACAATCGGAGGAAAAGGTGTGTTCTGTTACACATTCAGGTGATTGATATTCAACATTCTAAAAGCTTTAGTTGGTTCGCTGTTATGATTATTTGAACGCATTTGGCCACAGCAAAATGAAAGGAAAATTTAAACGCAAGACTGGTTTGTGTTAGCATTTTTAAAAGTGAACTGAAATAAAACCCCAAAGCTAAAAGCCAACAGTAGTGTGTTGGCCATATTAACTTGACTCTTTTTTTTTGCGCTTTTTCTATTCTATACATCAATTAAAGGCCGTTCGATAGACAAAATCGACAACAAGTCAAATCATATTATATCAATGATAGAAAAAAGTGGTTTAATTTTTCTGTTTTTTGTTTGGCTTCGTTAAAGAACAACTGATATCGAGAAAACTGGACCAGATCATTGTATTTCAGAACAAGTTTCGAATTTATGTTTTAAGCATTATAAAAACAGATACATTACCATTTAACTATGTGCACGAGACAATTTTTTTTAATTTAGTGAGAAAGAGCTAGTAGCATCGTTTGTTTCGAATGTTTTTAAGGCCTTCACCATGGATGTACGAATATGACGAAGAATAGATTCCGGGAACATATAACACACGCGTGTGATTTTTCGGCAATAAAAAAAAATGGGAGCACATTAAACAGATTTGTAATCGCTAATTCAAGTATGGTTAGAAATGCTGTCGCTAGTATTGTGATGGTAAACCATTACGACGAATACGGGGTGTGATCAAAAAATAACCGTTATTTTCAATTTCTTCAAAAGTATTTATTTATTCATCAATAACTATATGTACATATCTTTTCCCCTTCAAAGTAATCCCCCTCAGATATAATACATTTATGCCAGCGTTTAATCGAAACACTGCTGAAACGCTTGGTATCGCCAACAACTCCTGATTCGACTTTCATTTATCTCCTCAATCGTAGCAAAACGTTTTCCTTTCATCGGTGTCTTCAGTTTTGGGAAGAGGAAAAAGTCAGCGGGGGTCCGGTGAATACGGTGGTTGAGGCATAATTGCGGTTTTCTTTTTGGCCAAAAACTCACGCCAAGCATCGATGTGTGAGCTGGTGCGTTATCATGGTGCAAAATCCATGATCGGGTTTTCCACAATTCTGTGCGTTTCTGACGAATTGCTTCGTGCGAACGGCGCATAACTTCAAGGTAGTATTCCTTATTGGCCGTACGACCTTGTGGCAAGAATTCATGATGCACCACGCCATTGCAATCGAAGAAAACAGTGAGCAAAATCTTCACATTTGACCGTGCTTTTTTCGGTCTTGGCTATTTTGGACGCTTCCATTGGGATGATTGGGCTTTGGTTTCAATGTCATAGCCATACACCAGTTATGACCTTTTTGAGGAAATCTGGATCATCGTTGACGACGTTCAACAGCTCCTGAGCGATGTCCATGCGACGTTGTTTTTGCTCAAAATTTGGCACTTTTGGAACAGTCTTCGCTGCCGCTCGTTTCATGCCTAAGACATCCGTAAAAATTGCTTGGCATTAGTCGAACGATATGCCAACATCATCAGCAACCTTTTATTCTATGCGCTTTGAGAATGGATATTGACATGACCACTATGATTAGGTTTCTATTGCATATATTTCATTTTTTATTCTTCTAGCGAGCAAAATGCAATTTCTTGATTTTCAAAAAGGTTCATTAAAACTTAATTAATTTTGTTTATTGGAGTATATAATCAACCAACAACACGAGAACATTAAGAGTAATATTTTCCCACGCAGTTTTCAAAATTTGTGTACATTCACATTTGACATACAGCGAAAATGCAACACTTGGAAAAAAGCGTTTAAAGTAGAACATATATTTTGACCAAGTGCGTATCTGGACTTTTTAAGTCCATGGACTGATGTATGTCCGTCTGGCTGGCTAGATGGTGGACACGATAACCGCCCCAAATCTTTATGGCTATTGCAAATGGACTGTATTAGACCACCATTTCTGTTGCCTCCCGACAATGGAAATGGAATACATTACCACAACCATTGTGGCAGCTACCATACCGATTTAATTGAAACATCTTTACTTCCATATCTACCATTCGACTGTACCAATTTTGCCACATACGACATTTTGCAATTGGTAGTTTAAGTTCTGAGAACAAAAATCAACGACAAACAAATTGACCGATTTATTGAGATTTGATTATAATCCCTAATTCGTAGTGTGATGTTATTAAAATTCTCATCAGTTATATTGCCTAGCAATATTGGGTAAATTGTGAAAAATTATGGCAGATTTAGTAAAAATCAGTGGTCCTTCTACATTTCCCAAACGGAGGGAGGACTTCAGAAGATTTCAATTTTGCATAAATTTAAAATATTGTTTTTGCAGCAACACCGAAAGGTAAAGTTAAATAAAACACACTTAAAGCTATGATTTCGATGGAACTTTTATCTCTTTATAATGCTTGGCCCTTGCCATTACGTACGAAATACAATGTCACTCAAATAACCTCCACTGGATTGGTTGCAGCAATGGATCGTTTTGAGGTTCCTCCAGCGTTATTTTCGGAAAAATACGGCATAATGACACTTCCAGACCATAAAGCGCACAAGATAGTTACTTTTACCGAATGCATGGCTTTTCCACAATCATTGCTGGATTTTCCGAGTACCATGTGCGATAATTTTGCTTGTTGACGAACCCACCGAATGAGAAAATTTTATTTGATTGAAAGCCCACCTCTGAATCGACACTTTTGTAGCAAATTTTAACTATTTTGTTAAACGATCCATACAAACCTTTCAATAAATAAATACCACTTCAGATGACAAGTGTTTAACAGCTGACAGCCTTGCCAGACTGGCGGTTTTGAAGATTTGACTGAAATCTCTCAAGTTTCAGGGAATTAGGAATCAGATTCAAGTTTAAAGGAATTAGAAACCACATACCTTTAAACTTGAGGCACTTCCCGATCTACAAACTCATAAAAATTTAAAGTGGGTTTATGATCAGGAGATTGTGGCAACCGCTCCAAAATCAGCATATTATTGTTGATTAACAAGTTTCTAGCTAAGCGACTGATATATTTGGGCTCAATATTAATATGTTAAACAAAACATGCCAGATCGTGTTTTTGACGGAGTTTTGATAGCATACGATTGTGTGCAAAAATGTGTATTTTCTTCAAAAAATCGTTATTTGTTCGTCCAAATATATTTTATTGCATTAAAATTATGGTTTAAAAGAAACTCATGATGCGGATTTATCTCGTGGTCATAAATGGAAGACATGCTAGACATGTATATGTAGATTCGGATTCTTTACCTGGTTGCTACTGAGTCACGCACAAGATTGACCAGAGCGTATGTTACCAAGCACAAAAAAAGCTAGACGTCGCTAAGTACCACACGCTAGAGATAGCTACAGAATACTTCAAAACATTCTCTCAACTACTACGTCAAAACGCTTCAAATCCTGATGTTCGTGACACATAGCGTCAGAGTATTGCGCTCTAGATGACAACTACCTCAAACGACTAATGGTTTTGTATCCAATCGCGTTCAGACAGGCCATGGTATGATGAAGGATATCACACAGAATTTGAAGAAAAAAATGCTATAAACATGGCAACGCTGTAGCCATTTGTAAAGGGTGCTTTGATTAGAATCTGCCCCTACATTTATGGTAGAGGAAACGGTTAGGAAAAGAGCGGGATAGCCAGTACATATAGAGGTTCAGGGATAGTGATGGAGATTAAAAATGCTACCAAAAGGTTAATGTCAAAGGTTATGGAAGGGGATTATTTTCGAGTAAGAACAAATAAGAAAATCTGGCCTCAGGTATGCAGAGCTATACATGTGAAGTAACTATGCCAATTATTGGCGATACATATCGAGTACGGACAGCTTTCTGGCAAAGCTATTTAAAGTCGAGTGCCATGAGCGGATAATCCGTATGTATTAACTCCTAAACACGGCACATGACCGTTGATTGGAATCTGAATGTATTATGCGCCTTATTCAATTAAAGAGATCCAAATGTGTGTACTTACTATGGTGGTATCAGCTTTTTATCCCAATGACTTACAAGGTCCTATCGAGTGTGGTATGTGAAAAACTAAAGCATATTCTATCTGCCTAACTGGACCTTGTCAATGAGGCTTCTGGCTTGAAAAATCCACAATTGACCAGATATTTAGACTGGAGTAGATCCAAGAAATACCCAATTTTTTTCCTTATAAATCTTGTAAAAATAGTCCGACAAGGCAAAAACTTTAAGAAGCCGTGACAGAATTTAAGATCCCTGCAAATTGTGTACGTCTTTGTACGATAGTACTGACTGTCATGAAGTCTTCGGTGAAGAAACATCTATAATAAAAGTCCTGATGGTATAGACTTCATTGTTAGAAAACTGCGAAATGTTACTGCAGTCTTCTCTAGCATTGTAAAGTAGTCAGCAAAAATGGGTCTAATGGACAACTAGGACAAAAACAAGTTATTTGTTTTGATGAACAAATAGTTACCTAGATTGAGATATTGCATCAATATTGATGTTTATCTAGAGTTTAAAAGAAAAGTAGTGTTTGCGAAAAAATGCCACATTTTTCGACGAATAAAAGTCCAACTATACCAGATAATAGTCTTATTTATCCTGCCGAACAGAGCAGATAGGAACAGAAAAGTGAGATTTAGAAGTTGTCAAAAATTCTTCACAAAATATATGGAAGTCTTCGATAAATACTCCGAAAAATATATAGCTCCTTTACCGCCAAAGGAGGGAACAGCGCCAACATCGACATGGTAAATTAAAGCAAAATACAACGTTTGATTTATGGATGTTATGGACTAAAAGGTTTCAGCACAAACATTATTTGATAGCGAAATTGATGGACAAGGTAGAAGAAGACTGCATAAACTGCCTTGGAGTAATCAGTTTTTTGAAACGGTCTCAAAACTTATTCTGATGACTGCAAATGAGCGTGGAGCATCGGAGCGCTTAGAATTCTTTTTAACATGCGGCGCACAATAAATACAAATGTCAATTCAAGTCGCCATGTAAATAAGTAAGTAAGAGCTTGAAAACCATATTCCAATTCAAATTACAAGGATAAATTAGATTGCATTACAAGCCTGGGTCGAAGGCCATAGCCATGGGCAGGGAATGCTGGGATACAGATTTCACATGTCTTCCATGATACCAAACATCGCAAGTGTCACAAGTGGGTAAAATTACTCCAATAGAAAACCCGTTTTCCGTTTTTTCCTACACTCTTTTCCATATATTTGTTAATTAGGATAGTAAATGATAGATACGGAAAGAAACAATTTCAATTCACAATATATAAATAAGATATTGTGAGAAATAAGTTAATTCAATATATTAAGTATGAGAAGAGAGGTTTTTGACAATAAACTGTTGTCCTTTCCCTAAATACGACATTTCAGAGGAGAAATAAGCTAATTCAATACATTAAGTATGAGAGGAAAGGTTTTTGAAAACAAACTATTATCCTTTCCCTGATACAGTTGAGAGCAATTCATAAAGGAACGTAAGAATCATTTAACCCGCCAAACTTTTTTGTCCATCCATTTGTTATCAAACGAACGGTCAAAAAATCATTAAAAATCTAACACCAGAATAAAAAAAAGGTTTATTTACGTTTTATTAAGGTTATTTTTATAAGGTCAACTTCTCTATTCTCTGGGCGGAGCAAAAAGATATTCTCTATATGAGGATTAATTTCTGAAATTTTTAATTAGCATCATATTAGTATGCACGTTATGACGTCCACAATCCATTGTGGAATTTTCACACTTGTATCGGAAATCAATAAACTGAAATACATTTTATTTGAACCTACATAGCACGTTTATATGTAGTGAATAGGCAAATAAACTTAAATTCACTAAATGCTGCTACATGACGATTCAAGTCCGGTTTTATTTCAAGTTATCATCTTCATTCATTTCTCTCTCTAGCATTCTGATTTAACACATTCAATGATGGTCAACAAATGTTAGGTTTGCAAATTTTAAAACATTTTAAAAAACTTGCCCCAAATTGATACCGCTGTTTACTGAATTTCTAATTGTAGAAAACATTTGCTTTTCTGAGTATTTGTAAGTATTTGGAATAACGAGTTTGACAAATGTCATTAATATTCACACAACATGCAAAATGTCTGCAATTTTATAACCCAAACGAACCGGCAAAATTTTATTGGTGCTCTACACAGCTTTCAGATCAGAGACGTAATATTCGACATTTCCCCAAAACCAGGTAGTCTAAAAATAAAATTATTAGTACAACGTGGTGACCTCCACATCGCAGCAGAATACGTTATCGGCAAACGAATCTGATGTCGGCTGAACATTATTATACTCAGCGCCATTGTAACTTATTGTATATTATTTAAACAATCCCGAACAATCTTTTCAGATTAAACAATTAATTTATACCGAGCCAAACATATTTACTATAGTCGAACCAGAGCTTTTTTACTTCCTACAATGTCTGCCCGTCGACTGTTGAATCTGAAAATGTATTCCGATAACCAAGAACGATTCCAGTTGAATGTTCGCGCATCAAATGAATGGTTAAAGATAAGAAAGATATAGTTTTATTGGACTTCTTCATAGTATTGCCAATATCCATTCGGTGTTTACAAGTGCTCATAGAATACCAGTCAGCAAAAGAAATGGCCAAAATAAAATAAATTTTCCCAAAACAATATTCCCTGCGGTCGAAATTATTAGAAGGGAATGAATGGGGAACAACTGAATAAAAACAAAAAAAAAATCAATTCCTTCACATCCCATGAATAGGAAGAACTTTTCACTACCAGTAAATAATATTACTCAGATGATCCAAAATAGGGACTGATCACGATCCAGCTGAATATATTACGGGCAAACAGCTTGCAGTCATATCGACTATTGACTAAACATCATTGTACTTCGTACGCTTGAGACACACAAATCCATAAAACACATAAGAGGTGTTTCATATATTTTGTTCCAGCAGCACCAAATAAAAAACAAATTCCCTTGCATCACATGAACGAGACATGGAAGATGCACACATTCAGTGACCACACACGCAAATTTATTTTTAGACTCACTCAACGGGATCTACGGTTTAATGAAGATTCCGAACAAGACATTTACAAGACCTGTCGTTTGTCGGCTACTCGAATTGTTCGTCAGACACATTGAGGTGACCGCGGGTATGTTACTGTATGCGGTGTTGAACCTACAAACATGCGAACAGTCGTTCACATCTCAAAATAAGATTCAAAATGTGATTGCATATTGCATATTTACCATAATCGAAGAAGACCTTTTACCCTCTCTATGGGACTCATCCTTCACATTTTCAACCGGAAAATATCAAATCAAATATCAAATATCGAACAGAGTTTTAAAAATCCTCTCCACGGCATTGTCAATATCCATCTTGTGTTAACAAGTTCTCATAGAATACCAGTCACTACCAGAAATGGACAGGTTTAGAATACTGAAACCAGCTTTCCCAAAACAAAAATCCTTGCGATTGAAATTAGGAGAGGGGAACGCACGAGAACCGATCAAATAAAAAAAAGAAATAATAATACATTTCCTTGCATTGCATGAAGAGGATATTGGAGATCTTCTCACTATCAGCAGATGAATATTCACGTAATCCAAACCCCAAACAGGGATTTAACTTGGACGATACAGAACATATTATAGGAAAATAATCCTTAAAAGTATCGGCCATTGACTGAACATCCGTATACGGGGTGTGATCAAAAAATAACCGTTATTTTAAAATTTCGTATGTTCGATATTCGTATTTTTTCTGTTATGTTGGTACACATGTCTGTCATATATGCTGACAATATCAGCCATTTTGGATTGTCAGTTTATTTTTGACAGAAAAAAAGGTTAGTCGTGTTTTGGTGTGATCTTCGATTTTTTACTATTTGAAAAAAATGGATCAAAGAAACTGTATTTAGTTTTGTGTAAAAAATGAAATTAAATGAGCAAGGAAATGTGAAATGTTGACTGTGGCATTTGGCGAGTCTACTATGAGCAGAACACAAGTTCAATTGTGGTATAACCGGTTTAAGGAAGGCCGAGAAGATGTCAATGACGATGCTGGTCCTGGTCGCCCCAGCACGTCAACAACCGATGAAAACATTGAAGCAGTGAAGAAAATGATTTTGGATAACCGTCGAATCACTATTAGAGAGGTTGCTGATGATGTTGGCTCATGCCAAGCAATTTTTACGGATGTTTTAGGCATGAAACGTGCGGCAGCGAAGATTGTTCCAAAATTGCGAAATTTTGAGCAAAAACAACGTCGCATGGACATCGCTCAGGAGCTGTTGAACGATCAACGACGATCCAGATTTCCTCAAAAAGGTCATAACTGGTGACGAATCATGGGTAGTCATGGGTGTATGGCTATGACATTGAAACCAAAGCCTTATCATCCCAGTGGAAGCGTCCAGAAAAGCCAAGATCGAAAAAAACACTTCAAGTTCGGTCAAATGTGAAGGTTTTGCACACTGTTTTCTTCGATTGCAATAAGGTAGTGCATCATGCATTCTTGCCACAAGGTCGTACGCCCAATAAGGAATACTACCTTGAAGTTATGCGCCGTTCGCACGAAGCAATTCGCCAGAAACGCACAGAATTGTGGAAAAACCAATCATGGATTTTGCACCATGATAACGCACCAGCTCACATATGCACCAGCTCGATGCTTGTGCCTGAGTTTTTGGCCAAAAAAAAAAAAAAGCAATCATGCCTCAACCACCGTATTCGCCGGACTTGGCCCTCGCTGACTTTTTCCTTTTCCCACAACTGAAGACACCGATGAAAGGAAAGCGTTTTGCTACGATTAAGGAGATAAAAGAAAAATCGAAACAGCAGCTGTTGGCGATACCAAAAGGTGCGCTTCAGAAGTATTTCGAGGATTGAAAAAAACGCTGGCATAAGTGTATTATATCTGAGAGGGATTACTTTGAAGGGGACAAGATAGTTGTTGATGAATAAATAAATACTTTTTCACCTCGTACATCCGTCATTGTACCTCACAACAGAATAAATCGACGAAGTTTTACGCTTCAAATTGACAAATTTCTAAAACAACTTGGTGGCGCTTCCAACACTTGGACACAACTTGTGGAATTGTTTTGGATTGTTTTGGATTCGGAATATAATTTATAGCTAATCATAGCGTATTCACTATAGTCGAACCAAATCTTTTACCTTTGTAACACAGCATACTCTGAACTCTGCTCTATTCTACTCTACTACATCATACAAACCATATACGTCTCAAACATCCCGTCGTGCCTATGTGTCTTGTTTGTCTTTTCTAATGCAAAAGAGCTTTTTTTTACAATATTTATCTCCTGGGGTTTTTCGTGAGTTTCGCCATGAAGGCCTTATCCATAGTGTACTAATCTCCGGCATATTACAATGCGATTGCCAGCACCTCTCTGGGATATCGAAGTTAACTTGAACTGTCTAGAAATAGTAGCCGACAATTTTGGAAGCAAGCTACCGCAACTGTCAGCCTTTTCTTCCAGCCAGAAAATGCCAAATTAATTATGCTAGTTGGAATACAATCCCCATCGGTTGCAATGCAACTGCAATCCGTCCGGGGCCTGTGCAGCTAAGCTGCTACAAAATTGTGATTTATACACCATACTTCACGGGATTTTTTTGTACACGTGCGAGTGAAGAGAGCCCAGATAGACGGAACAGTCGATACTACTTTCTAATGATGAAGTATCCTCACCGGTGCGAGACGGGGAAAAACCATGTGATATTGACGTGGAATTCCCATGCCTGGCCGTACCACCGAGAAATCTATAAAACAGAGATTAACAATGCATGAACTCGAGACACTGTCCATGTGAATCCCCGTCACCCCTGGTATTAGAAAAGGCCTCTGGTCAGACCTTGTAGCTGACGTACTTCCAGTTTCATTCCCTTGCGGGCCCGTGGCTTGTGGCCCTGCAACGAGCAACAGCCGCTCATAGAGCTACACAAGATTGTGGGATCAGTCCGATCCAACAGTCTTGCAGCCACTTAACTCTCAGGTCAGATTGTCTTGAAAACACCGTTGGACCCACTACCTACAACTACATCACAGTAGCCTTACGACGAGTAAACGCCCTGGAAGCAAACTCCTTTACTTTAGCCAACATACTCTGGGTAGAAAACATATTATTGACTATTCACTGATCACCTGACCTAAATATCGCTAATCTCTGGAACTCCCTTATATCGTAGTTGCATATAAGGAATGTGAAATATTTAGCTCCTGGGCAATCGAAACAGTGCTTACATGATGGTCAAGCTTGACGATTTCCATTATTTTATTGATTTTTTCGACGCTTTATAGAGCGTCGTAATTGCGCGTAATTGTCTGCTATAGTATCATGATCATAAGCAATATTCACATTTCCTGTCGTATTTATCGAAGAAAAACGGTAAAATATGACATATTTTCACCTTTGACGAGCGCTCAAACAATACTGAGTTAAGCTATCCCAAAGCTGTCTGAGTAGTTTTTCGAATACGAAATCTAATCTTTCTTACACCATTTAACGTAACCCAATCATACTTATAAAACGAAAGACACAGATTGCTAATGTCATCTGTTGAAAAATGGACTTCTTACTATATTTTATACTTATTATAATACGGGTAATGATAATCTCTGAACTCTTTACATATACATAGGTACAATCTCTCCGATTGCCAGTACGTCTTCCAATTTTTCGAAATCAGTACGCAGTGGCCTTCTATAACGGGAAATTTCGCCTTCGGTTCGTTATCAACATTGACAAATTGTCATTAACAGCCTTGATGGATTTAGAGAGGCTCTCTCAAGACTGGAGAAAATAGACTAAGCTAAATGTGGGAGGAATATGGGAGAATACGCCTTCTTTTGTAATGTTTTTAGGGGGTGATTTCCCCTATTTTCTTTGCCGCTACCAACTTTTAATTTAATTTCATTCGACGCTCCCAGCAAAGTTAGTTCTTCCGTCGGAAATTTTTGTTATTAATCGTATCTAAATATTACTGCAAAGCTTCCTCATTACATTTGGATGGAAAACCATTGGGGAAATCTATGTTCATCATGCCAAAAATGGCAATTTGGCGTACAAATAGTAAAGCAATTAATTGGCAGACGTTCGTATATGTCCCGGCATTTAACACCTAATTGACTTATTAATGCCGCCAGCCATATATCCATATTTTTTTATTAATATACAACTTATGGAATTTCATTCATACAGACTCGTTGCTCACTACCCAGATCGCTAACTTGGCTTGTGTATTACATTCAAAGCAGACGCGATGAGATCCATGCTTGGCTGGTTGCATAGCTGGCTGGCTGGCTCATCCGTTAGCCATGTTTCACGATGTTACGTCACTTCGGGTAACCCGTTTGTGGCTTTCCTACGATGCAGCGGTTTTAATCGGTGGCAGCATACAAAGCATTAAATAACTGTAAATACTTGATGTTATTAGCGATATGAAGATGAGCTTTTTTCCCCGCAATGTAAACCTGTTTACTATCAAACACGCTACAGTGCTGCGTGTGAAAATTTGCAAACAAATATTTTGAAATCACCATCTGCAACAGATCAGGTCCGATTATGCATGAGAGTATGGCTCAAAAAGCATGGCAAATGTCTCCACATTCAGATTTATTCATTGAGGAAGCCGCCATCCGTCATGTAAAAAAGCAAATGCTTAATGTAAAGTAACCACAGACAGTCACGTTTTTTGTTTGTCGTTGCTGGGTTTCCACACACATCATGGTTAAGTTGAAAACCAAGGAGGACTAGCGCAAACAAAAAGTACTTCCGATATGTTTTGATTGCTGCCTGATTTTGGCCAAAATCAACATCAAGTTCTTCCTGTATTATCCGTATGAGGGGCCAAGCAGAAGGTAGCGCTTTTGTTTCGTTTCAGTGTTTCAATTTTCGAAAAGAGATGTGACTTTTTCGCGTTTATGTTGAAATCCAAAGTCGAATGTACATTACAAAGTTGTCAAACGACACATACTGACATAGTTGGAACTATATTTAGAAAGTAATCACAATCTGGCGAGATAGTTAGACAGAATTTTACAATCCTATAACTA
>JAHXMU010000062.1:187061-256736 GCA_019455685.1 Philornis downsi
AGGAAATCTCCACATAAAACATCATGCTAAACTAGCCGAAGATATATATATATATACCAGAGTCGACGCTCGGGGAGTGTTGTCGATTAAAAATGCTATCATTTATTCATCTTTGATTTTTTTTTATTAAAAAAACTTCAGTATGTCGGCAAAATATTTCAAATTTTAATGAAACCACTTTTAACGTGGATAAAAGCATCGAGTTTGTACCGAAAGTCTTCACACGTTGCATGAATGTGGCCTTATGGTATTTTGTTCCATTCTCGGCGAAAAGCAATCTTTAAGGCGTTGGCCATTTCATATTTTGTAGTTAATACTTTCGCCTCCAGAATGGACTATATGGAAAAATCCATTGAATTCACATCCGGTGAATATGGTGGCCAATAAAATTCTTTAAAATCCTTTCACAGTAGATTTGTTGATTTAGCTTTACGCTCTGTTCAGTGAAAACAATTGGTGAGTGTCCTGTGGCAGTTAACGCGGCCCAAACCAACACTGCTGAAAGCTTCTGTTTTTGTCTTTTGATATGCCCTCTAACCACACATTATCGATTGCTGAACCGTAAAAATATTTTCATTAGAAAACAACTAACTTTCAAGTTCGCCATTAATTTGTAAGTGTTTTAACACCTTTGACACTGCTACATAAACTTCCTTTGGAGCAGGTGTTAAATATTTTTTGTATGTCATCAATTGTAGTTCAATTTTTAATGTGCTTTCCATACTACGAGCAGACACATTAAAATTTTTCGCCAATTGAACTACGCTTTGCCGTGGGTTGCATTGAATTCTGGCCTTCATCTCTCGAACAATTTCTGGCGATGTTGTTGTTTTCGGATGTTCACCTCCATGGCGTTTTCTGATACAACCAGTCTCATTGTAATCTGTAATGGTTCAACAACATTTTGTGAGCACGCAACTATCGTAGCTACTTAACAATGGTTGGTTTGCGACTTTTCGCCAAATACAAAACAATAATTCTGTTGTGTTTGAACTGTATTTCGATAACTTTTTTCGCTGCGACGTGAAACGGTATGTTTGCGTATGCCTGTAAACAATGCAGCCGATTACCGTTTGTCGAAATATGAGTGCGCCGACATTAGCCGATTGGTCGCTACAGCAACGTAATGTTGGTAACACTAATATAGACAAAGCCAATGTTAGAATATATGCAATAGATTTGGCATTAGGTATAGATCTAGCAAACTAACTTGATAGTCAGCAGCAGTGCGCTTGAACGGAATACAACGCTCTTGTTAGCTCTAATTGTATGTACATGACATCCACATTGGTGGATGCCATCTTTATAATGAAAATATAATCAGAATTCTATTAAATCACAAAATTTAGCTAGCTGCTAAGGACATTTAACATGTAAAGCCAAACGCCGAAAAAGCTTCAAACCAATTTCATTAGACGGTGAATTGCAATAAAACCTAGTGTAGGATGTCTTAGAATGTAAGAATTTTTGAAATTAAAGTTCGGGCTGACCAGACATTTTAAGATTAGCAAGCATTGAGAAGTGAGATATGAACAGTCGGCCACAAAGTCGATATTACAATTATTCAGCACAAAAGATGCAAGAAACAGCAATAGGCATTTATATATTCTAACATTGCTTTTCCAAAAGCAATACTATGCGTTTGTTATATAAAACCTGACACTGATTTAATAGCAAACGAGTGATGCGATTCCAATCAATGTTGTCAGACCTGGCCAAACGTGAAGGCTTCAAAGCGTTTTTGGCAATGAAAATTTTATAATTGCGGTTAGCGATTTCTAGGTACTGGATGTTTTTTGTAGCGAAATTTTTTAATACTGCTCTGACACTAACACCAGAGCAAAAAAAAAAATGGAAAACCTTCAAAAATAATTACATTTTCATCACTTGTTAGAATGCAATCCATATATACTTATGGAAACCCTTCAAAAATAATTACATTTTCATCCCTTCTTAGAATGCAATCCACATACATACATATATTTACTGCTTCCATCGAAGAACTTTTAAACCACTTTCTAAACTACGGTAATGAAGTACTTGAAAACACTGGTTCGATTTCCATTTATAATTCCTAACAATTAAAGCAAAATATCTTAATACGAAATAGTCCAAAATTTATTTCTTAGGGGACACAATAAGATCCGGAGGCATAATTTTTAATAGTCCGCTTAAAGAAGCTCCATTTAAAGTTTTTGGGAAAACATTTGTTTATCCTCATATGTTGACTGATATGTTAAATTTGTCATTCCATTTATAAAAACTATAAATATTCAGAGATCAAATGAAACATATACATTTCCTATCACCATAAAAATCTATGTCATTAATGTCCGTCCATAATATTGTGGACGGTACTTAATAGTAATAGGTGTACCTATATATGTTTCGATCCTACAGCATATTAGTGCTTTTCCAGTTCTGTGCGTGTCTACTGGCTTTTTACGGAATCTTCGGTAGATTTGTTTTGAAGAAGGATGCTTCTTCGAAAACAATTTTAATGCAATTATTTATATTGAGGGAATACTTTTCAATGAAGCGCTTTTTTGACCACATAAACTGAAGAAACATTTTGTGGAACAAAAAGCAATTCTTTTGAATAATGAAAAATTTACGACGAAAGATTTTAATTTTCATCGCACCTACAGCACTCAAGAATATGTAGAGAAGAGATAGCATAAAATAGTGTTCCTCTCCTATAACGATCCTGTGTAAATTTGTTTTAAGATTACGAAATTTTTTATCACTTCAATAGCACAAAATATAATGAAAGTTTGCTTCCTTGGATGCATTTGTTTTGTTGGGACGATAAGATTACAGTCAAAATGTTCCATATCGTACGTATTCTTCTTAAGGATATCATTTTTTGCCACAATAGCATCTTTTTACCAAAATTTTTAAATCAATGAAGTGAATAATAACATTGAAACAAAGTAAATGTACATTGAAACGAAATGCATATAGAAAACCTACTCGTATAAACCAAAATTGGCATCTGTAGTAAAGCAGTTAAAAGTGAACTGTCGCCACAAGACAAAGTGGAAACGTGAATCGTGGGAAATGGTACGTGCATCTTTCTCAATTTTCCCAAATGATTTGTCTTAACCGTTGTTTTATGTTCAATTTAGACTGCCGCAAAAAACCTCTATGTTACCAATCGACAGGCAACACTTTAAATGTAAAATTTCAAAGTGCAAAATGCAAATTCAAAGAAAGTCATTCAACCGGACCAAGACTATTTTAAATAAAAACATTTTATTGTTACAGACAATGCTATTACTGAACTTCACAAAAAAAAAAAAAATAATTAAATGTACAAATTATGTTTGTAAGAATAAAATAATATTATATAAATAATTATATATAATAATAAATATATAATAATAAATATATATAATAATATTATAAATTGTATGTATATAATTTAATTGTATGCTTGTGAATGCGTATCATAAGTGAATGCTTCTGATGTTTTTCGAGTCTGTGCAATCACGAAGGAATTGTCATTAAGTTGAGGGTTTCAGCTGCATAAGACTTGATAAACTGTTCACAATCATTAGATCAGGTCTGCTGATGAGGATCCCTGACTAGATCTAAAATAGCTATACTGTCAGCCTGTCATTATGAGAATATCATTTTGTCGAAATTTCTTTTTGTCTTTTCGCTTTCGAAACAGTTGAACTGGTCATGAGTTAGAATAAAAATAAAAAGAAAGTTCTAATGCACAGACCCGACTAAGCATAACAATTACATTTTGTAATTGCTATAACATGATTCCATATTTTGGGAATATTTGAAGTATTTTGCCAATATTCGATTCATTTCATTAGTTGCAATAACCAATTCCAATTTTAAAGATATTTTGTCCAACAAGTTAGGCCGGTACTGCTTTGTCCAACAAGTTAGGCCGGTTTCCAATTCAAATTGCAGTGGGTATGTTAAATCTCATAAATATTTTGGTTTTCCTAATTTGTCAGCAAACAAATGCGTCAAATTTTACATCATAAATGTCATCAACACTTGAGCTGCGCTTGGTTTGTACGGCGCAAAAAGTTTTTTCATCGAGCGTTTATTTCCTTCAGTCTACTTTCTGTGACTGAAGCAACACAGAAATGCATTTGGTTACAACAAATGTTGGTACAATTCTAACACAAAACTTGCGGAAAACTCCATAATTATTCAAGATGATCAAAGCTGTCTTAAAATCTAAATTAATTAAATTATTTTTGTGATGAATAATAAAAATATAAAAAAGTATATGTATCTGTAGCAAGAAACAACAATTCGAAACTACTATCTTTCATAAAATTATTTAAAAATGTGTTCTGAATTCAACGGCAAATAATTCCAATTTTGCGCTACAAAAATTTGCTTCCATCGTATGTTAAGAAAGAACATCTGGCAAAAAATACCAAACCAAAATATAATTTGCTTTCAATTTACCATAAAAATTAACAGACTTGAATTATTTATATAATCATAAATATATTTT
Organism: Philornis downsi; assembly: GCA_019455685.1. Taxonomy (NCBI): domain Eukaryota; kingdom Metazoa; phylum Arthropoda; class Insecta; order Diptera; family Muscidae; genus Philornis; species Philornis downsi. The sequence continues at coordinate 191,554 of JAHXMU010000062.1, forward strand.
CTCTTCTCCGTCTTGTTACAGCTGTTGTTGGTTTCAAATGTCCTACCAAGGTTGACGGTCCTGCTGCTCGTTTCTGGCCATTCCCACGTTTCGCTGTGCCCGGTGACTGTCATCGCCTAATCACTTGCGTTGAAGGATATCCACGTCTGATCACATGCGGCGAAGATAAAGTATTCGATGAGGAGACTTTGACATGTGAAGATCCCGAAAATGCCCATTCCAAATGCGGTGGTTTTGGCAAATAAGAAACCGGCCAAGAGAAAGCCTTTCTATCAATGGAAATAAATCAATTTTTTATGGCACTTTCGCTTTACCTTCACATCTTGTTTATTATGTAAATAGTTTATGAATTCGAAAGAAAAACTCCCCCTTTATTTTTTTTATTACAAAATCTCATGTTTTTCTCCTTTGACTTGTAATTGTAAAATAATCTGATCTAAACAATAAAAAATGATATTTTTATTTATTAAAAGTCAATTGTGACGTTATTTTTTTGATATGCAGACAGAAGTTAAGGCAAATTTTGTCGTTTATTATTAAAGAAAACTTTATTGGCTTACTTAATGTTAAAATAATTGTAAGAAAGCAGTATTTCAAAAATAAAAATGCATCATTACAAATAAACAAAAACAAAAAAATCCAAACAAAATAAAAAAAAAAAAAAATCGAATGGATAAAAAAAATAACACAATTTATATATGGAGCCCCATTTAATACTTAAACATACTTGCTAGAGGATAAGGAAAAAGAAAAAAAGTTACGATTTCCTTTCTTTTTAGAAGAAAAAATAAAATACTTTTGTTTTTAACAAATTGTGCTTATATTGCAATAAAAAGTCTTCGTTTCAGTTTCTTTCGAATATGCTGTAACTTAATCGATTATAACACGATTTTGCTCCTGGGGCGTTGAAAATACAATGGCGCGTATTAAACCGTCACGCACAGATTCATTTGGATCGCCAACGTTAAACATAAATTTGACACGATTACAGGAAACATCCAGTACAGAATTGTACATGGGATACCAGCCGATTTTATTGAAGACAACAAATACTTTGTAGATTTCATTGCGATATATATAGACTGGACGATCGAATGAGATTTCCAACAGGGAATCATAGCGCACACGCGATGTGCAGTGGGTGTAGCTTAAACGAGATCCTTGTATGTCCTGTATATGAGCGTATAATATTTCAGTGTACCGTTCGGAGAATCCGGCTGAATTCATTAATTCGCCACAAAGAACTTGGGTTGGAACTTGGACACCTAGATATGAGGAATGATATAAAAATTGTATTAATTTCAAATTGAAGAATTCTACAAAAGGAAGATATATTTAAATGTTGTAAGATGATTTAGATTTATCGAACAAACGTAATAAAGAAAATTGAAAATTTAGGATAGTGTTCTCCTCTCCTGTATCGTTAAAAACAATCTTGAAGGGAGGTCTCAGAATCTAAATTTTCGAGTCTAGGGAACATCACAATCTTTTTCATCTTGGTTCAAACAAAGGGAACAGTAATTAAAATATTATCTAACAATAAAGTAACTGCTTTCACAATATCGACAAACTGATTAACTGATGGACCAGTACTGAAATTTCAGTCAGGTGAACTGACCTACCTAATATCCTTTTGCATTGGTGCAGAGGTTCTTATGAACAAATGCTGTTAATTAATGCACAATGAAGGAAGTGAAATTATAACTTACTAAACCTGATTATTATGAATTACTATATTCCGCTAAGAATATATACGGAAGCTATAGATTTTTAATAATTCGTCTAATATATATCTATGTAAGGTACCCTAAAGGGAGAGCGACAGGTAATGCAGACCATTCCAATTCTCAGAACCAATTTTAATAAAAACCTGATACCTGCCAAGTTATACTAAATTCCGTTACATTGAATGGAAGATATAAACTTGGAAATATTTGGTCTAAATTGAGTAATTTTCATTGGAGGTACCAGAAGGGGCCTGATTATTTGTGTGGGATCTACCAAAAAGAGAGGAGTTAGCCGACCGATTTTTACATTACATTTCAATCTACATTACAGTTACAGCAATCTGCGATTTACTGGCGAAAAATTACGTTTCAATGTAGTCCATTTGACTGAAATTAGTGCAACTGCTTAATAGGTAGGAAACTAAGAATCTTCTTCTTCTCAGGTGGAGACTGGAATAGACATACTTATTATACGCCGTCCGTAGGAAAGATTACCGATCTTATTTCAGATTTCGCCAAGCAATAAAATTTTTCCAAATTTATAAAGCAATTTGTATGGAATATGCTAGAAGTGGAATGACGTCGTTTCCATTTTCATTCTCAGATGCTACTTTAATATACCAAACCTAAATTGAAGGCGTAAACATAAAAATATATGGGTTAAATGGGATATTTGTATGGGATGTATCAGAATGAGCGTGTTCTCATTATAATAGCGCTGTCTTGTTTCTGTTTTTGAAACGGTTTAAAGCCCGTGATATGATAAGCAGCTGGAATATCCGGACCTTTTATACACGATGAGTGAATATTCTCTGTAAATATAAGGTGTCTCAAAATTCAAGTATGAATAAAACGATTTATGCAGTTGTGGAATAGTTGTCCCGTCTATATACATTTATCCGAAGAAATACATATAATTTGATACGGAAAAAATATAAATATAGAACCCAGAAGGTAGCTTTAAAAGTATAATACAAAGTTCATTTTGAGCAAATTCAAGGGTCTTTGTATTAACTAGGCTGTATGACACAATAATTGTCGTGTTAATGAAACTTTTTAAAACTTAATACAATCTAGTATTTTACCAGCCAGTATTGTAAGTTGGCTATATCCAAACGTCCCTTCTGGTTTGTAATTCCCTGCAAATGCTGAGAAAAATTGTTTTAGTACCTCCTATACAAACGACCGATTTAACCCATACATTCTTCGACTCATATATTTCAAATTTTTGTACTGAATTCAGAAAAATTTGACACACATCAAGGCTTTATTGAACTTAATTCTGATAATGAATTTCGAGGGCTTTGCCTCTGCAGCCTTTGTAGTACCTAACATGCAAACTGATCGGCTTCTCGAAAAGTAATCACTAATTAAATAAATAAATGTAATCACCAGTTACATAAAGCATTGCATTGTAATACTTGGTCAAGGTTAAAAAATCGATCTCTATGGTATCCACGTCCTCTTTGGTAACTCTCATACGAATTACCTAACTTAACCTATGTACTTCTAGGTTCATATCTTTCATTCAATTGCTTTCAATTCGGTACAACTTAATACGCATCTGGCATTTAGTAAAGTTGATTTTACGTATGAAAATTGATTGAATTGTCACTCCTCTAAGAGTACCACACAACTAAATTGTCTGATTTAGAAAAATCATTGGCTCATCTACAATTTCTAAGCGGAAGATCTTACAAAGTTATAATCTTGTTTCTTTATTGTGTACGAATTCAGAGTACTTTTTTGATATGCGCACTTTGCACTAACGCGATATAAAGGATTAAGGTACAGAAAAGTCAGTTTGCCTGATTGCAATTTTTTTAACTTAGACGCCAAAAAACAGAATTATCACGTCGTAATAGCCAGCACGATTAACTATTATTGTCTAATCGGTCAACATCCTAAGAAAAGTATATGTTATTCCTTAATAACCATTTGGGGCTAACCTACACCTTAAATGTGCCGGTATTGAGGATTGACGAAGCCATCATGATAACAAAGGGCCTGATCGCCGAAGAATATTTTTTCCCAAAAGTAAGCATCCACTTATTGCTACATAGTGCAGTATTCTTTCATAAAGCCCAATTGTAAATATCCTGAACTCTCAACTGTCACAATGTATTCATATCGACAACACTTTGCTGCAAAAATTACGCAAAATTCAAATCTTGCTGACATAACAGTCATCCATGAGATACGATGAACAGACAAGGATGCATTTGAAGAATGTCAGGCAGAATGACATGAATTCCAACATGAACTTGGTAATTGATAATAGCCTTAGACTCCTTTGTCGCGGTTTAGCCCAATAACCAACCAAATGGCCCAATTTCCGCTATGTATTCCAATCAGAAAGAGCAAAAGTCATGATACATTTTCCACGGTCACTGCCCAAGCTACGATATTACATTGCTCTGGGAAGTTTTAGTAACAAAATAGAAATTAAAGATGTTCTTAGACAAACAGCCGGCAAATTCAAAAATTCATAAAAGTTCTTGCATAGCAATACTTTTGACAATAGATCCGGACGGAAGCCAATTTTATCACTGCGTAGAACATATTCCACCACAAAGATGCCACTTTGGTTATCCCCCAATCGCTGTTCTGGTTATAAGCATGTACCAAAATGCATATCTTGCTCTAATAATACAGCAACCGACAACCCCAAATACTCACCGGTTATCCAAATATTCGTGTCTACTTGAAATGTCAACCCACAATCGGTTACACTAGTATTGCGGTAATCAAACTGTGGATTACCAGTGCGTACACAATACGACCGCCTTGTATCGTTTGTGGCAACATCTGCGTCATTTGTGGAGGTTAGAGCAGGTCTACGTGACATCACAGGACCAACAGCATTTAGACTGCAATTTCGACCAGAGCCCATTAACTGAGAGTGTATATCATCCATCGATGCGTCCATGGGAGCAAAATTGCAAATGTTGCCACTACCCGGTAAAGAATGGCGATATGAAGATAAATCACGCTGATTGCTTCTCTGTTCGTAATAGTTGCGGCTACTGCGCGAATTGCAAAAGCCTTCGGGCATGGGGTAGTCGTTTATAGATGGACTGGAGATCTTAATGAGAATGGCTAATGCTTCATGCTGCTCCAAAAGCTTCGAACGAGCAGGACCCTCCGCAAACTGTTGTGGAGTCATGGTAAGAAAACGAATTTTTTTCACGGCTTGGCGTATCATAGCCTCATCGATAATTAAACGTTGAGCATCCATTAAATAGTTTAGGTTCGCAGCTGCAGCCGCTGCAGCAGCGGCAGCAGCATTTGATGTTGACGGCTGGTCGCTTGTTGCAGCAGCTGATTGCTGCTCATTTTCAGTATTATCTGCCACCGATGCATCACTGTCAACCACCACGACATCTGGTGACGGAGCCTCACGGGGATGAAAAGAATCCTGGCCGTTGAAGTCTTCGTCATGGCCCTGCATCATGGCATTAACATCAGGTTCCATTTTGATCTCCTCAACAGGCAATACCCCGCCCTCCGCTTCTGGACCGGGGTTGGCATCATTATGAACATCGGTATTTTGCATGTTGTCGACTATAAATCCACGGTCGTTAGCAAAACGCAGGAGAGCATTAAACAAATCCAATTCGGAGTCAATATTCAAATTGTCCTGATCCAAAATAGCCATCAAGGTGGACACCTCAATATCCGTAAAGCTGGGATCGTTCAAAACTTCACGAGTGTTGCCGGCGATTAACTAAAACAGAAGAAAGAAGCTTTTCTTTGTAACATCTAGATGTTAATAATAAAATGTTTAATACATTTACCTCCATACTACGTTGCATCAGTCGCGGCTCGTCAAATAACTTGGCAAACTCATAAGCCCTGCAAGCATTTTTTGGACTCAAATCTGCCCACAAATAATGGGTGCACTGTTCCACCACATGCGGTAACATGTACTTTTTGGCCACGTAACACAGCTCACATGCCTTGTCAAAGGAGCTTATATTAATGCTGTCCGAGTATATGTACTCCAGCATGGTTTGAAATGCATCCGGCTGGACGTCGGGAATGACAATCGGATCATCTTTATCCGCCAGCTGGCCAAAGAACATCCTTTCAAAAACTGGAGAGGCCATGGCCAGTATTAGCTTGTGTCCAGCTATAATTTTCTGATTTGGCGCAGTGCCCACCAAAAATCGACAGTCGGACCATTTTTCAGTCTGCAACAAATGCAAACCTCGCTCCTTTATTTCGTGGAAATCATGTTGCCAATCTAGCTCCATTTTAGCTTTTAACTAATAACAACTCCGTGCTATATTTATATTATATGTCTTTGGTTAAATAATGCTGAAAAATTTTTTACAAAACGCAGAAAATCTATTGTTTATCGCGGATAAAAAAGCAATGCGTACAATAAGAAAATTCACAAAGCGGAATTGAAGAAAAACAGCGCACTGATGGCGTTGCCACAGGTTTTAATTACAACTACTGTTGTTTTTTATAGGGCAGTCGCTATAAAACACAAGTCGGCGTCAAAATTGAATAAAGAATTCCAAGTGTCGATCGCGACGAAAGATCGTGTTTTCTGTAAGCTGACTTTTTATTTCAAACATGACGAATTTTTCAAATATAGCAGTTTGTTTAATTTTTATTTTGCTTTCATAGAAAAAGTACCGAAAAAGGAGAAGCTGTTCTTTGTTTCTTTTTTAACTTTATTTTTACATCAAAATACAAATTAAATTAAATTAACTAATTTGCATTAAAAACCGGGTAAGACTAAAGAACATGACGATTGGTGTCATTGTTTTTATTCATTTTTCGCGCCAGCTGACTTTTGTACGTCAACTAAATCCGAAAATAAAATCAATTTGCCTGTTGTTCTTCCAAGTTTCTGAAATGTCTACACATATGGACTAGTGCCGGGAATATTGCGATACCTCTTCTAGTGCCTCCCATGCAAAATAGAAGACTTTGCAGAAATTATGTTTGGACTTAATTTAGATTCATATAAATTTTGGCCAATCATAATACTCGTTCATATGCTCGTAGATTGAAATCCTAAGATAGCCATTTTTGTTTTTTTAAGCGGCGATCACTCAACATGTTGATGAATACTTTGATTAGTATATCACTTAATAAGTGTAACCAAAGCTTCTCAAACTGACGTTCAAAATCGATGTTGAGTAGATCACGTTCATTTAATCTAAAAGTAGAGATCGTGTAAATGCACTGAATACCCCTTCGCGCAAACAAACTTAACTATTGTATTTGTCATAACTTTTGAAATGCTTCCACTAAGGTACAGCACACTGTTAAAAAGTGAAAAAAAACTTTCCTCAATAATTTCACTAAAAGAATTACATAGTTAAGGCCAGTATTTTACTGAAGTCTATGAAAAAAATGATCGTGAAATTTGAAGCCAGAGTGTTTTCCTTTTCACAGTGGCCACGTGAATGGTACGTCAGCAATTGTATCTGCATATACATACATATGAAGAGTGCTACGAAATATGGAAATCTTTCTATACAAAAATAGCGTATGAACACTTTTCCATATGAAAACTCCTATAAAAAGTGCCTGGGAATACACTTCCTTATATGAAATGTGCTTGTAAAGATTATTTTCTGCATTAAAAGTGCTTATGAAAATACTTTTCTATGTGGACAGAAGCTTTTTTTCTATCGTAAGTGTTTATGAGAAAATGTTTCTACATAAAGCTTGCTTTTAAACACACCTTCCCATATGAAAATTGCCTGTGAAGACACATTATTACATTAAAAGTGTTCATGAGGATACATTTGTGTATGGAATGTTCGTGCAAACACAATTTTTTTCATATGAAAATTCATATGAAGGCAATTTCGTATATGAAAATGCAGAAAATTTTACGTCTTTTCTGCTTGGACTTCCGCTCGCAGCCTGGCACGATGTTGTATTCCTACCAATTACGTTCAGCGACGACACAAACCATTTGTCTGCTACTCTTTGTTGCAACGATTGGCCAAAAGTGGTCGTCGCAAATAATCAACCAAGACTCTAGAACAATTTGACAAATGAGCTTATTAAATTTGCTCTCGCGTAGCCGGTTAATCTTGGGGAATAACTGGTAAGGATACATCTCGTATGGACATGTAGCCGACATTGTTAATCTCTAGCACCAAATTTTGTTAACCACCCACAGCCTTAAGACCCCAGTTTCTATTTTCAAAGCAGCAGGCATGGCGAGCGAAGTCGATAAAGCACAAACGGCAGCGCCGTCTGAAGATACCATTTTTGGCAAGATTTTACGTAAAGAAATTCCGTGCAACTTCATCTATGAGGATGACAAGTGTGTGGCCTTCCACGATATCAGTGCCCAGGCACCAACTCATTTTCTGGTCATACCACGCAAGCCAATTGCAATGTTGTCACAAGCCACGGCTGAGGATGAAGGTCTCTTGGGTCACTTAATGGTCGTAGGCAGTAAGGTAGCAAAGGATTTAGGTCTAGAGAATGGATATCGTGTGGTCATTAATAACGGCAAAGATGGTGCTCAGTCTGTGTATCATTTACATTTGCATTTCTTGGGTGGCCGCCAAATGAAATGGCCACCAGGCTAATTTTTCTTTATACTAACAAATCTATAAAGTTTTCCATCACGAAGAGTGAATAAAAAGAATTTAATTCTTATAAAAACATTAAATTACTGGTCATCTTTGTTATTGTAGTGCGGTTGGTTCCATTAAAATATTTCCTATGGTTGGTGGGGACCGCTGATGGCTATAAGAAGGCATAGGCGGTTTCATCGTATATGCTGTCGGATTGATAGTGGGGAGAGTGGCGTTGCCGACCATATTACTGTAGGCAGCTGTTGCTGATCCTGCGGTATTGTAACGTCGACGATCCGTTGTAGAGGTGGTACCATAATAGCCCGTATCACGAGTTTGCTGTTTCTTTTCAATAACCCGATCAAAAAACCTGGCCAATTTAACTGCATCCGTTGTACCTGCAGCTAGACATCTTGGATCACGACAGTTCAGCCAAATTTCTTCAGCTCCACATTGCTCAGCTGGAAGGAGGATTGAAAAAAGGAGAATAGATCAAATATACAACGGTGGAGGCATGTAGGTGATATTATTAATGTGGCATAATCAACCATAAAGTTTTAGTTAAAATTAAAAGATTGTAAAATAGATGAGACAAAGATCATTCGGAAGAGTGTTGAGAAATGCAAATAAAGTTATCTGTATAGGAAAGATAACGATTTTATATTTGTACACATTCTAATATGAAAAGGGGAGTTTCGTAACTTTACATATAATTTGTTAAATACAAATGGCAATTTTGGTTGTTGAAACAAAAAAAAATTGAAAATATTTTTTTTTTCTATTATTGTTTATGTCTATATAACTCATAAATTGTTATGCTATCAATATGTAGTCAATAAATGGGCGTTGATTGATTAATAAATATATATGAATATGAATATCTATTAGAATATGAAAAAAAAAAAAAAAACAATGTGCTTAATCAAAGGGTATCCAAATAAAGTACGAAGGTATTAATCAGCCATCATATAAACACTGATTATTTAAATGATTAAATTTTAATTTAAAAATTTCAGATCGGCAAGCAATATGTTCCACAATCGATCAATGCCATCAATAAAATATCAAGCGAACCGTCGCAGCATTCTGGGAATAAAATGTCTTATGCTATAATTCAGTTTACCGTAAAGCATTTTAGCATAGCATAGCTTCGAAACGTATTTCTCTGCTATTTTCCAGGAGAGAAGAAAGCTGGCATAAAAATATAGAGGAATGAAGTGCAAAAAGGGAGGACTAGAGGAAAAGTAAGGTGAAGACAAATGAAAGACAAAAAAAAAAAAAAAAACCGAAATGTAGGCGGTTAGCTATGGAAGCGCACGCGCAAATGCACCACAACAAAAATCTTAATTGACGAAAGTGATTCCAGAACATTCATGACTTTGCTATGACTTGACTTTTTGCTATGTACCTGAATAATTCAACGCATCGCAGGACGTAGGATCGACTCCTACTCAACTAGCTCCTATGCAAAAAGAAGCAACACCGCCGACTGATTTTTGCCTTCGGCATTATCGGTGATTCTTTATCAGCTCTTGATGATCAATGAGGCGACTACTAGGATAACATAGTCCAAGGGATTTTATATAAGCATAGCATATACCACAATTCGACCTCTGTATGGATAAATAAGTAGAGGAATTGTAGGCGTCATATCTTACATATTCGTTGAGCCCACCAACGAGTAGCTGTCGACTTAATAATTGCGTTTGTTAGGTGACCGGCTATTCATCGATGGCTAGTGCAAGCGATTGTCGTTTGCGTGATGGTGGGTTCACTCCCCAATACAGCCATCTAACTTCCTTAGTCAAGTAATCGCTTCTTAAACTCTGACGTTCGGAAACGTTGCTAAACTGTAGGTCCCGTTGAGTGGGTCTATATGTAAATATAGAATGACTCAAAGAATGTGAGAAGTTCTGACATACCACATTTTGTAGCATTTACCACATAGTTTCCAGAGACGTCGTTTTGCTATATAGACTACAAAGGATTCCCTGCATAATTTCGTAGCCTTCGACCTGCACCAGTTCGGCTTCATAGGTTTAAAACCGGTTTGATATATATCGAATAATATATGCGTCTGTGCCAACTAATACTTCCTCCTGCCATCCAACTTGGAGGAAGCGCTAAGTGACAGCCCCCGATTGTAGACATCAGATCTACTTCTTTGATCCATCCGTAAAAACGGGCACATAATCACCAAATGGTGGCCCTATCTACATTTGTGTCGAAATAGTAAGACGATTTCAGTTTTTGATTGAAAAACGACGTTGCTTTAAATTTTGTTTACAAGATGGAATTTCTGTTGCGGCAATGCGTAAAATAAAATGATGCAAAAGGCCTAGGATGCGTTGAATTACAATTGCCACCATACGAATTATTATTTTTTTTTCGAAAAATTGAAAGAACCGAAAAGATCACGTTAAAGTCGCTTAAAAATCAATGTTATACTGACGACTCTGTTCGATTATCCTTGTATTGAGTATAATGCGTTTTTTCCGTCTGGCCAAACTATCGAAAAGGAACAATATTATTTTGTTGTTATTCAAAAAAGAAAGCCAGATTTATGAGCAGACAGCTCTTGATGTGATACTGAATTTAATCTTTGCGAATTTATCGCCGAAAATTCAACTAATATGGCTCCGCTACCACTGTATTCGCCTGATACACTACCGTGTGACTTCTGACTATTCCTTAAACTCAAAATACGGATTCATGCTTCTCTTCAGTTGTCGAATAAATCTTTCGTCTTTTAATAAAGATTTCCGTGGAGAGAAGCACTCTAATGAGTCTAAACTGAATTCGATTAGAAAGATTCGACGTTAATCGAATTGCGTTCGACAGTGTGACATGCTCTATGAAATAAACGTAGACAAATACAAATTTTTTGAAAAAAAATAAATAAATAAATAAATAATAACAGGTCTTACATTCTGGCCACAGGGCGTTCCGATTAACACATCGTAGAAGACGCTATCATTTAGTCCATATAGAAATATATAGTCCATATGTATATATACGTTATAATTACTATCAATCTAATTGCACTAAGGACTGCAGTTGCGCTTTAAGAGACGGTAAAAGCCGACAACCTTACATCTAACTTACAATTATTTTTAGTATCATTGTTATTTCATTTACTTTTACCTATGCCCCCGGCTTTCTGCACAGTCTTCGGTTGCCGCCTCTCATCAACCAAATCCAATTTGGTACCCATTACCAGTATCGGTATCTGTGTAGCGCCCACAAATTCTTCTGGATCGAAACCATCAGTTTCGGCTCCGACACTACTACTGCTCGACACATTGTTGCCATGTTTGTAGGTGTCTTTGCCCTCCTTGTTGAGTATCTCAAAGAGCCATTCACGTAAATTGCTGTGACTTTTTCGATTGGTTAGGTCGTGAACCAAAATGATGCCATGCGTGGGCGTGTAGAAAACACTGCGAGAGTTTTTGTGGCTCAAAGAACCACCAATATCGAAAAGTTCTATGAAGTAGGTATTCTGTTGTGGAGTTCCCTCCTTGTACTCGTGGAGTTTCACCTCAATATTGCAGCCCACCGTCCAGCCGGGTCTGGTAAGACTTTCCCCATTGGCTATTAAATGGGTGAGACATGTCTTGCCAACACCTGTGGATATCAATGGAAAAAGTTCTTCATATTTATGTCTCCAATTGCATGGCTGGATTCTTTACTTACCAGAATCGCCAACGAGTAAAATACGAACTTTATCTATAGCATTGTTCATATTACTTGCAACGCTCCCGCTGTGAAGATACGTGTTTATTGTGCATACAAATTACTAATTCTACAACAAAATAAATGAAAATGTAAACAAACTCTTCTTCTTCTTTTGCAACACATTGAAAAGTGAGAGCCTTGGTGGATAAGTAGTATTGTGAACGCCCTGTGGATGATGATTATGAATGCACAAACGTAATCACCCTCTTGTCAGCTTTAGGAAAAGAAACTGTTACAATCGCTAACAATTAAATACGCATCGCGGGATAATATGAAGATTTCACCTCTTTCATTTCACAAACTGTATTTGTACTGCATTTTGTATTTTAATTGTCCGTTATGTTAGGTATATGGTTAATATTATGCCTGGCAGAATGCTGTCATATAATTCGTTGTAATATTGCCACTGGTTTCTTATAGCTAACGACTTGTAAATACCACAGACTTGAATCAAAATCTTTGGGGAGCATGAGAAGAATAACATAGAGAAACTAACTTGCTCACCGGAATGTACGCTGTGGTGTCATTCTAGAGGGAATTGCCATTGGTTTCATACAGTTAATAAATGGTAAACACCATGAACTGGAGAAAAAACGAGAAAATCCCATGAAACGAGAAAAATCTGCTTGAGCTTACCCAGAACGAGTTTGTTTATACAAACAATTTGGCCCGAAACCATTTAGTAGTTTTCGAAATTGCCGGTCTACCAAGGCCTGTCATCTGAAGTGTTATTTATTTAGTGAAAGGTTTGCCATTTACGAATATGGATCGTTTAACATCTGAAGAACGCGTAAAAATAGGTAAAACTTACTACAAAAGTGGTAATTCAAACGTGGGCACATTTCGTGGATTACGGGGTGATTAAGGGTGTCATATTGACCTACTGTGCAAGGAATTGGCAAGATTATAAAGACATTTGAAGAGACTGGAAGCGTTACGGATGTGATCAGGCCTGTGCATCATCGCAATGTACGTACTGTCGAAAATATCTATTAGTGAAAGTGTGACGAATAATCCGAATTTCAATTCAGAGCGCTATGACCGTATGATAACCGACTTTTATTGGAGTTTTATTGAAGATTATGGACTCGACGGTATGTAGTTTCAAGAAGACGATGCCACGAGCCACACAACACGACCGGTTTTGCCCTTATTGCATGCAAAGTTTTCAGAAAACGTAATTTCACGTTTTGGCGATGTCAACTGGTCACCAAGATCATACAAATTGACGCCGTTAAACTTTTTTTTTTGAGCTATGTTAAAGACCGTGTTTACGCGGATAATTCCCAAACGTTGGAACATTTAAAACCAACATTCGTCAAGTTATCGCCGAGATACAGCCCAAAATATGCGAAAAAATGGTCGAAAACTACCTTAAAAGGATCCACTGCTGGAACCAATCCAGAGATGGCCATTTAAATGACATTGTATTTCGTATATAATGACAAGGTTTAAGGTTTACTTTTGAAGCAGAAAAATGGATAACTCGATACATTGCAAAGTACTGCAATTGCCCAAATTCTGTCAGTTAAGACAACGTCGGGCAGCTCATATCGATGGTGACTCGCCAGAAGTTTTGGGATCTTGTTTGGGCGATTCTGTATATTCTGTATATTCTGGACCTGGCACTGAGTGGTTACCACCTATTCTTGTGTGTGGCGAACGCTTTTGCTGGTGAAAAATCGAATCAGGACAAACTTTTGAAAACCAACTATCCCAGATGAGAGTTTCTATGAGAGAGACATAATGGAACTACCTTCAAAATGGCAACAAGTTATCGAACAAAATGTTGCATATTTGACCCTAATTGGGTCATTCTAGTTATGAAAAATAAACCTTTCAATTTCATGCACAAATATTGGATTTCTTCTTATTGCATCTTATATTTCCCTGTGCAATAATTATTAAAATGTCTATTTTTCATGGGAAATAGAAGGAAAGACATGTGCGTACCACGCTTTGGTCTGTAAACGAATCAATATGTGGCTCTGAACAAGAACAATTGCAACATTTTTAAAACCATATTGCCATAGCACTATTGGTACTCCACAAATTCGCTTAAGGTGTAAACTAATTGAGATAATTTGTCATAAATATTGACACAAATGTCACACCTTTACAGCTAGTTAACAGCCGACAGAACGCAACATATGAACAACATATCAGATGCGGGCAAAGACAAATGTATATCTTTGCGAGGGCGCTTATCCTTTACAATTTCCATAAACTTCCAGATGTGTTATCTACATATTTAATTGTGCGAGATTAAGAATTGTGTGCGCCTGCAGTGTATTTACAAATATAACTAATACTGTGTTAATCATTTAATTCTGCCAATCTTCCCACGCCATAGCGTTAAATCCACTCCATCCATCCATTCATTCATTTCTTCCGTCATGATTTGTTTCATTTTGCGTGGTTTCGTATATTTTTGAATTGAAATGGAAACGATTGGTGTACAAACATTGTCAGATGTCTTACAGACATTTGAATTATTACATTTGTCAGGAAATGACAGCTTAAGGAGACATTACATTCATCATCTCACCTCAGCACCTTCCAGCATCATCTGCGTTCGAAACTGAATAAGAATTAGCGCCATCATTATTTTTTGATGCAAATAGTTATCCGATATTACAACATTTAAACGAGGTGAGTATAACAATTTGCTCAGTTAGGTTGTAACGTTTTGGAATTGAAAAACAAACACAATATGGAATCGAAGCTGCTCTTTAAAAATGCTTTCCGGGGTATTACTTTTTTATACTTTCGCCCGAAGGAATGAAGTTATACGATATATCATTTGATAAAGCTACAAATGTAACAAGCAAAAGGAAGCATTTAAAGTACCATAACGTGTTCCAGATTTTGACCAAATACGTTTCATGGCTTTCCATATCTATTGAATGATGTCCGGTCTGATTGGCTTGTATATATGATAGCCGAAGTAAATCTTTATGAAACTTCTTAAAACTTTGCGTGGACTAACATTTGTAACAGGGATTGTAAATTGTCTATATCGACCCGCCTCTTCTAGCCCCTCCCATACAAATTGATCGAATCGATTTTATTGACCGTAGCCACTTGAATTTTTGTCCAAAGCCCTGTAAAATTGGGAAAAATAGACCGATTAGTTACGCACCTTTAGGTAATTTGCATACAAGTCCCATATTTAATCCACATATTCTTGGCATCATATCTTCCAATCGGTTACACTAAATTTGGTCAAATTAGGCACATACTCGTATATTGAGCCTTTGCCAAAGTTAAATCCCAGAACAAAAAAACTGAACAAATTGTCACATCCATTCTGGCACCACCTCCCATACAAATTTTTCCAACTTCAATCAACTCTCTGTAATTTCTAATTAGTCAGCTACTTTTATCCGTTACATTATTTTACAATTCTCTACAATATTGGAGAAATTCGATCAAGTGACGACGCAACAACTGGTACCTCCTACACAAATTACCGACTTAATCTATATCAGTATTCTTATCTCCATATCTTCCAATCGGTTGTATCCAATTTGACCAAACTTGTCATAAATCATACCTTTGGTGATCTAAGTTCTGAGAAGGAATATGGGCGTAGTTGATACCTCCCTTATAGGTTGGTCGATTCATCGATATTTGAATTTCCGCCGTAATCCATAGACAGTAGCCTGAAGTTACTTAAATTTTCATCATTTGCAAAAATCAATGTAGTAACTCCGCCTTCTATGGTATCTCCCATACAAATTATCTTATTTAACCTATATATTGCTAGATTCGTATTTTTCATTCGATTGTAATAAATTCATTTTAGCTGAAATTGCATCAGGTAGTTAGTATTGTATGAAATATGTAGAATTACACAGTCACTTCCCTTAGGATACTAAACATAGAAATTGACTGTACTCGGTACTCCTTCAACATTTTCTAAATGGAGGACTTTAGAAAGCTGCAAATTTTGCTCTTTTTTAATGTGCTTTAATTCCGAGCATATTTTTTTTGCAGCAATACAAGGGGACCTTGATGTAAATAAATTCATAGTTCCTAAATCGTCTGCACCTCTGTTATCTCCCATACTTACTTGATCTTAGGTTCATATATTTTATGTAAAACAAGGAAAAGAAGAAAAACATATTTCTCTGCATCTCATGAGTAAGACTTGGGGGAGCTTCTAACATTCAGTGAGCTTACACGCATTCTATTTTTAGACACATTTAACGGGACCTATAATGTAATCACAATTCCGAACGTCATAATTTTGAAAAGCATTTACAAGACTTGTCGATTTACTGCACTACTCGAAGTGTTCATCACACACATCGAGGTGGCCAACACTCAAATAATAACAGCTGACAGTATTGGAGATTGACCCCGCTATCACGCGATCGTGCTAACCAACGCGCCATGGTCGGCCACACAAATGCAAAAAGCAAATTCCCTTGCATCCCATGAGTGAGAGAAATGGGAGAACTTCTCGCATTCAGTAAGCTTACACGCATTCTATTTTTAGACTCACTCAGCCGAACCTACAGTTTAACGTTTGAGAGTTTTGAGAAACATTTACCAGACTCGACGACTACTTGAAGTGTTCGTCAGACACATCGATGTCTCACTGCCGCTCAAATAGTAATAGGTGACTGTATGCGGAGTTGAACCTGCGATCATGTCAACGATAGTCGCGTGTACTAAGCATCGCACCACGGTCGATCACATACCTTTTATGCAGTTATATTAAACTGAGTCAAATTTGGGAAACGAAAAGAATGAGAATGAACCCCATTGTCACGTTCCTTGTGGTATCTCCCACACAAAATTAGTTTAATTTTTTTCCAATACCTTCGAACTCATAGCTTGCAGCAATCTAAATTTTTGTTCAATATATTGCTTTGTAGAGTGTGGCAAAATTTGAGAAAAATAGACCATCAAAACCCGCCCCTTCTGCTAGCTGAATGGCATATTCCATATATTTTTACATTCATGGCGATCAAATTTGTCACACGACATTCGATATATAAACCTCGTTCTGAGAATGAAAATGCCCTTTAGTGGTATGCCCATTCGGGTACATTACATACAATGGTTATGGGGATAACCATAACCAGTAACTTGTCACTAGAATTAAATTGTAATGCTTGATAAAATTAAAAAAAAAAAAAAAAAAAAAAAAAAACGATAGAACAGCACCACCGCTTCTGGTACCTCCTGCACAAATTACCATATTTAACCTTTATATTCCTGGATTGAAACTTCATTCTATTATACTAAAAGCATGATCGTGTATAATTCAGAGCATTTATTGACAAGAACGATTTGGCACTGCGCACAATTTTGCACCAAGGGAAAAAGGCGTTGGGTGAAGGTGTATACCGGGTTATCTATTTTTCGGGTTCAAAAGCAAAGTCAAATAAAACACACATGAAGCTATGATTTCGATCAAACTTTTATTTCATTATAGTGCTTGGACCTTGCCATTACTAAATACGAAATATAATGTCATTTAAATGACCGCCTTTGGTTCCAATAGTGGATCCTTTTGAATTAATTTACACCCACTTTTTCGCACAAATGTTGGTTTTCGAATGCTCCAACGTTTGGGGATTATCCATGTAAACACTGTCTTTGACGTAGTCTCACAAAAAAAAAAGAAAAAATCTAACGGCGACAAATCGCATAACCCTGGTGGCCAATTGACGTCGCCAAAACGTAAAACTACCCTTTTCGGGAACTTCTCATGCCATAAATGCAAAATCGATCGTGTTGTGTGGTTCGTGGCAACGTTTTATTGAAACTACATGTCGTCCAGTTCATAATCTTCAATTGCAGGCCAAAAAAGTCGGTTATCAGAGGGCTATCTGAATCGAAATTTGGATTATCCGCCACACTTTCACTAAAAGAAGCGATATTTTCGGCAGTGGATACATTGCGATGCGCTTGAAATTATATTATACGGTCGGCGTTTAACAGATAAGGACATCTATTCCAGTCAACACCTAAGAAGAAGAAGTACATTGTGACGATGCTCAGGCCTGACACATCTGTAACGCTTTCAGTCTCTTAAAATTTCTTTATGGTCTTGTCACTTTCTTACACATTAGGATTATGACGGTCATGATCACCTCGTAATACACAAAAAGTGTCCACGTTTGAATCACTACTTTTATAGTAAGCTTTAACTATTTTTACGCGTTTTTCTCTTGTTAAACGACCCACATTCATAAACGGCAAGTCTTTCACTAAATAAATAACACTTCAGATGACAATTATTTAAAGACTGACAGCCATTCCAGACCTGCGGTTTTGAAACACCAAATAGATAATCCTGTATAAGTCAGAAATTTCTTTACGGATGGAGCAGTGCGCTCCAGAACATTTAGTTTCTCAGAAAATGAGGTAGGTAGGTAGGATTAATTGTGCACGTTGATAGTTTTGAGGGATCCACGTTAAATGCTGTACAATAGGGTGTTGCAATATGACTCAAACCCAACTTAGAAGCCATTCATAGCATTTCTATAGGCGTTAATGTCGTTATTAACTATTTATTTTGTGGATTGTGGGAGAAAATCCGGAGCTTAGTCGGGGCTGCCCGTTAATTTTGACGCGCTCTTAGTGACAGTACTTCTTAACAAACATTACCCAATAAATGTTGTTTAAAGCCAGATGTTCACAGCAAATCGAGGGGTAAATGCCCATTGTCGCCGGCACAAAAACCGTTTTTCATCATTTTTTTAATTGAATGAATTGATTTGCAATCTTTTGTATTCAAATTCCCCTCGATGTTTTATATGGCAAACAAAAAAAGAACTTTTCATCACAAAAAGGGGGAATCGAAAAGAATAAAAACTATGGTAATACACTACGACTTAAGTAAGGATATCACATTACTCTGCGATTATTTCCGATTTGGGGTTGTCCTTTATCCTTGTTAAAGGCTAAGGTAATTACCGTGAAATCGATATCGTTGTTTTTAATTTTATTTTTGCCAATGAACAGAAAAAAACGACAGTAAAAATGAGTGAACAATTGCGATTTTCATACAAACGTGACTGAATAAATTTCATCAAAAGCAAGGAAAAAAAACAAAACTACTAATTCCGGGTTAATTACCTTTGTAAACATTAAATGTTGTTTTTTTTTCTTCATTCGATTCCTTTTTATTTGGGAATACCTGAGTTTGCTTTATACGATTTCTTTTTGTAGGTTTCTTTGAAATCTGATAAGGTTATGTCAGAAATACAACAGTAAATCCTTATAAAATATTAAGATTCGGTATCCTTTGTAAATTTAATATATCGTGGCAATTTCTTGAGGGGAGTGTAGGGGGTGAAATAGATTTCAAAAATGAAACTATCGTATTATACGAGTATCTTAGTGCTAGCAGAAAGATCTTAGATTAAGGTGAGATGAGCTTGCAAGTAATAAATAATGTTGATGATGTCAAACAGGAATTTAAAAGGACCTGGTTTTAAAAACGATCCAAGGTGAGATCAAAAGTTTGTGTGACAGAGAGGACTCACCATGTTGTTTAGCTATCATAAAGTTTATTTGAGAAGTATGTAGATAATTTTTTCAATGAATAATAGCCCCTAAATGCGGGTTCCAAGAGAGATGTTCAAAACTAATAACACAAAATTTGCTAAAAAGATTTATTTTTGAGCACATGCTTACAGTTTGAATGTTATTATGGGAATAAATAAATGTGTATGGTATCGAAATGGATTCCAGAAATTTTAGATATGTCGGAATTGTGAGATATTAATCGGTTGACATCTACAGGACAACCTTTTTGATGTCGTACCTACATAATTACATAATTTGCTCTGTACATCATTTTTTCGCAAACATAGTTTGCTGTTTGTCCTGTAATAGATTACACGACATCCGGAAATTTTGAAACTTTCGAGATATTGTTTCCTTCAACTTTTTTTTTGCACAAAATTTTCACATTTTTTTGCTTTAAAAGTATCGCTAAGTTATTTTTTTTTTTTTTTGGATTTTGATAGTTTTTTAATATTTTTAAGTAATTGTATATTTTCATTCTAAGGGATGAGGGTTTAAGCATATCATTGGATCCGAAAAAAAACTAATACCCGGAGGGACCAGAAGTGTTTCATGCAATATTAAGTCGATTGAGTTGTTTTCGCTTGTTTGGCTGGATCGGTGACATGATAATTGTCGTAAATCATTACGAAAATTCTTAAAATTTAGCACAGCCTCAAATCTTTGCCATAACGTGGATTGTAAATTTGCTATATCCAATTTATCCCTTATGGTACCTCGTATATATAATAGTTTTCCGAAATTAAAAATTGCCGTAATTTAAATTTTGATTTATTGTGATGGTTTGAAGTGTTTAAAAGAATTTGAATAAAAAATAGTCTCTTCAGGTACAAATAACCGATTTCAACTATTCATTTTGAAGTTCTCATTTTTTTTATTAGTCAAATTTAATACATTTCAAACTTTTGCTAAAATGGGGTCTAAGAGTGGGTGCTACAACACCCCTTCACCTCCTCTGATACCTTCCATGATGTTGGTCTATTTTCCCTGCAATTTTTAAAAAGTAAGCAACACCTTTTGTAGGCAGCAGGAGGAAAATAATTCCAAAAGCATAAATTTTCTGCGTTCTTCTCTAATTCGCCACACCAAGCTGTGACAGTATTTCAAAAGCCCGGTTCTTTCACCGGACTTTTGGTAGTTCTCTTTTGTCTTTTTGTATCTTTATCTATCAGCACGGCATAACCTAACTAACGCGAACGCTATATTTCGATACGCTTAACCACGTCGTTGTTGGTACACATAAGGTCAAAATAATAAGCACACACTTTTTTTTTAAAGGCTCGTAGACGAAAATTTATTTAAATTAAAAGAAAAAACAAATACAAATTTCTTTTGTTATAATATTGGATATAAAATAAATACTAAAACAATAACAAAAAAAATAAATAATATAACAAAAATTAAATTCAGTATTATTCAAAAAGCAAGAAATTAATCAAAAAACTTTGGACAAAATAATAAGTACATTTACTAAAAATAAGCAAAAAAGTAAATAAAATTTTGTGTTAAATTGGCTGAGTTTCGTTCAAAGCCAAATTTATTTCCAATTATTTTGTTGACTCTTTTTGGCACGCTACCAATAAGCTTTCTGCAGATTTCTATTGGTATTTCATGCCAAGTTTTTTGAACAAAATTTCATAACTGATGCTTATTTTTAAAAACCTCCTGTTCAATTCTTTGTTTCAACTCTCCCCAAAAATTTTCGATTGAATTTAAGTCCGGAGATTGACTTGGCCAGTCAAGAAGAGCAACATTATTATCTTGGAACCAATTCTTTATCAACTTGAAGTATGCTTCGGATCGTTATCCGTTATATCTGCTGGAATGTCCATCTAAGAGGCATACTTTCCACAGCATAGTTCAACATCGTATTTCCAAGATATCTTTGTAGTGGAATCTTGTCATAGTGTTGGTAATTCGATGTATCGGACGAGAAACTACCCTAAACCATAATATTGCCGCCCCTGTGCTTGACCGTCTTTTTTGTAAAGCAAACATGGAATTCCTTACCCTTAGGGCCTCGAACATTCCGGGCACAGTCGTTTCCAAATACATTAATTTTTGTTTCTCGCCATTTTTATCATCGTCTCCTCC
Source organism: Philornis downsi (assembly GCA_019455685.1). Classification (NCBI taxonomy): domain Eukaryota; kingdom Metazoa; phylum Arthropoda; class Insecta; order Diptera; family Muscidae; genus Philornis; species Philornis downsi. Next base: position 213,221 of record JAHXMU010000062.1, read on the forward strand.
GGATCAATTGCAATGACTTCTTGCAAACGATCCAATCCAGCCTTTAAATTTTTTTGTCTAAGCAAAGGAACTCTTCTGGCTGTCCGTCCTAGTAAATGTGCTTCTTGTAGACTACGACGAACCGTTCGCGATGAAATTGCATTTCCAATTTCTGCTGAAATCGCTCTTGGAGACAAAAACGGGTCCTTCTTCGCCAGTGTTACAATACGGATATCTGTTGTTTTTGAAGTTTTTTTTTGGATCTTCCGCGAGTTTCGACGGGCTTTTTAGGCTTTAAAACATTTTGTACAGGAAATATCGACCGATTCATAATTTCTGCTATAGAACTAAGACTTTGGCTACTTTATCCTAGTCTTGAAATAATTTTTCTCTCCTCCGAAGAACAATGATTTTTTCGACCCAAGGTTTGTAGGGCGATTTTTTAAGATTTAAGTTTTTCAGGTTGGCAGCACTGGTTGGTAATGGCGTCCAGACGCCATCTGTCAAAGTGAAAAGTGTACAGTATACTCTGCCATTTCATCATTTTGATAATGGGGAAGCCCCAGGTTTGTTTTTACTTTTAAAGGCGTTACTATATTAAAGCTAGTTAAATAAAAAAGAATTGTCATGCTTACTTTCCGTTAAAGTAACTAAAATTTAACATAAAGCAAAAATAGGCAGGTGTACTTATTTTTTCGACCATATGTGTATATAGCTCATTCGGCTCATGGTACATGCTACGCGAACATTCTCCGTTATCGATGATGGATTAATATGTTTTTCGGAGTATTTTTCATTAATAGATTCTCAACATTGATCCATCTGCATATGCTATAGCCAAAGATTCAGTATTATACAGCAATACAAGTCGAGGGAGGGTTTTGTCATTAAATCGCTTGCGTAGCTCATGGTAACATCCGTTCCCAAGCAATAGCCTAATGGTAAGTATGGTGCGTACTGTATTCCACTCTTATCTTCAGAACTAAGTTTATCTAAAGTACGAAGAGTGTCAAATTTGCTTGAATTCAAAGCAACTACTTGAAAGGTATGAAGTTAGGAAAAAATGAGTTAGATCGATCATTTGTGTGGAAGGTATCAGAAGAGGCTTGACGACGCGGCCCATCTTCTATCAAGTTTGACTGAATCATGTGTAACCGAGTAGAAGATATGAACCTAAGAATACATTTGTAAATCGGTCAATTTTTTCGGATTTTATATAATATTTAATATCAAGAATTATAGATAAACAAAATGGACAAAAATTCAAATCGCTGTAACCTACGAATTAAGAGTTGCTGGAAAGAAAATTGAATTTCAGAAAATTGGTCAATTTGTATGAGAAGTACCAGATGGGATGGGCTCATATGTATTTCACTTACAATACCCGGCCACGGTCTATCAAAAGCTTAGGTTGTGTATAGTTTTAAGATTTGTGGCAATTATCGTGTCTACCAGGTAGCCAGAAGGCATGAAATGGTTTTGTTCAAAAGATACCTCGTACTTTGGACGACTCCTTGTGGGAGTTACATTTTTTTTGCTGAATCGAATTATATATATTTTCACTCCTCCGGGAGAAAATGTAACATTGGAATCTAGGAAAATCTGTCAATTAAGTACAGGATGTCCGTCGGGAAGGTATACTACTTTGTTTTGCCGCCATTTTGGTAAACATTAGTCTTGGCAGTTCATATTTGGCAGTCGTGAAGTAGAGACGTGCCAAATTTATTATGGAAAAATATTCGATAAACCGACGTGTTTTAATCGTTAAAACATTTTATCAAAATCAATGATTGATTACTGTGACGATGAGAAAGTTATGTGAAATTTTCGGGAGAAACAACGCTCCAACAAGACACACTATTTACCGTGTAGGCCGTGTAGGCTGATAAGGCCAAGCATGGACCACAACGTATTGTAAGATCGGCTGAAAACATTACTGCTGCTCAAGAAAGTGTTCAAAACAATCCATCAACCTCAATTCGACGCTCTGCTCAGGAGCTTGGTCTTCAAAGATCAATTTTGGCCACAATTTTGCACAAGGATTTGCATTTGTTTCCATTTAAGATTCATTTGACAGAAGAGCTTCTTCCACAAGACTATTTACGCCGCCATACATATGCCAATAGGATGTTACAGCTCGCCCATGACAACCCTGATTTTCATGAAAAAATTATGAAGGGTGACAAGGCACATTTTCATTTGAATGGATATGTGAATAAACAGAATAGTTGGTTCTGGGCAATGGAAAACGCTCAAATTATTCATCAGTCACTTTTGCATCCATTAAAAGTACTTCTTTGAAACTGAAAACGGCGTAACAGTAACTGTCAATGGGGAGCGATATCGTGATGTAATTGAAAACTTTTTAACGCCATAACTGCATACTTTGGGCTTGATTAACATGTGGTATCAACAAGACGCTGCCACATCGCGTACAGCCAGGATTACAATGGAATTACTGCGAGACCTCTTTCCACAACAAGTTATTTCAAGAAATGGTGACGTTGATTGGCCTCCACGGTCGCCTGATTTGATTGCTCCGGACTTCTTTTTGTAGGGATATCTCAAAAGCAACATTTATGCAAACAAACCAGAAACGCTTCAGCAACTCAAACAAAATATTCGTGATGAAATTAATGAAATACCGCGTGAAATATGTGAGAATGTAATGGAAAATGTACTCAAAAGGGCTCGCATTTGTGAGGCGGACATTTATCTGATATTGAATTTCATACATAATTGCCGACATTAAGTAAAACATTTATTAAGATCGATTCTCTTTCATTTAATCAAAAAATATTTATAAACAAACTCACCCTGTATGTGAGGTATCGAAAGGTACTGGTAACTACGTTTGGTTCAAATCGATAGTCGCTTGTATAGGAGGTACCAGAAGAGAATAATCAAAAATTTAAGTAAAATTGAAGTTGAAATGTCTACGAATGATGAGGTGCAGGGAAAAACTGAATTTCAGAAAATGGTGCAATTGTAATGGAGATATGAGAAGAATGGGACCATTTATTATAATTACAATCCCCGGCTACGAAAAAGATTGGGCTGTACCAAGTATTAAGTTGTCCATAATAATTTGTGGCAGCTACCGTCGTGTCTGCCATCCAGCCTGTAAAGTAGACGGACATTGTTCAATCGACTTAAAAAGCGTAGAAGCGCATTCGGCCAAAAGATGCTTCCTTTTGGAAGTTACATAAAATGTTGTATATCAAATAATGTATACCTTCACTTCTACTGTTGAAATTATAATTCAGGCTGTTTTGGATGGAGCAACGGTATTTGCTTCCAGAGCGTTTGCTCGGCACAGGGCTACTAATAGTTGTGGGAAGTGGGTCTGCTGACCTTTTCAAGGTAGTCTGACCTGGGGGTTGAGGGCTGCGAGACTGTTGGGGTCACACTGATCCCACAATCCCGTTCAACTTGATAGTCGGCTGCTGTGTGTTCGTGTGCAGGGACACCAGTCGCTGGACCGCAAGGGGTTGAAACTGGGAGTAGGTTAGCTACAGAGTTTGATCAAAGGCTTTGTCTGGTACCGGGGGTGATAGGGATACGCACGGGCAGGCCTCGGGTTCGTGCCCTGTCATCTGTATCTTTTTGATCTTTCGGGGCGTAGGGACAGGCTTGGGTTTTTCCTATGTCTATATGTCATGATTGCCGTTCACCGTCGCCGAACGGAAGGGGTTTGGAGTTTCCCGTTTCCCAGCGGTGAGGGTACTGCATCCTTGCAATGTAGTATCGACCGTTCCAAAACCGCTGGTAGAGACTTTGTGCTCGAATGTGGCGTTGCATTGCAACCGGGTGCTACAGACTCATAGAGTAGCAGAGGTGGTAAGATAGGCCTCACCTTCGCCAATGGGGATTATGTTCCATACTAGCATAATCAATATGGTATCTGCTGGGTGCGAAGAAAGGGTTGACCAACATTGTCAGCCTCTTTTCCTAGATAGTCCAAGTTTTATTTGGCTATCCCAGGGGGGCGTTGGCAATCGCATTGTAATATGCCCAGTGTGTTGAACACCGTGGATAAGGCCTTCACGGCGAGACTCACGAAAAACTGAGTTCATAACAACCGTGTTCGTTCTCAGCATACTGCACTCTGTTTAAAAAAAATTTGTTTGAATTTTCTTTATCGCCATTCGCTCATTCGCAAGGACCTTAATAAGTGATGCCAATTTCTGGTACAAAGTCCAAATCCAAAAGATTCCACAACAATTCTGATATGATGTGCTTAATTGTAATTAATTCCACACATTCTGTTGAGCCAAACACTATCATTACAACTTTATCTTAATAGACCCCACATTTCCTTCATATTCGCCCCTGATCTGTAATAACAACGCATTTACAAAATTCCATTCATATGAATACAATGGGCATATTTAGAATAACTTTGCTATCGTTTGTTCTGGAATCACAGCATTTTGTCATTAACGCTGATGATAACTCTGGCGGTGACGATGATGATACTGACTTTGACAATATACTTCCTAATAATGTGGAGTGATTGTGGTGGGGATTTCACAGTACTTCTTTATACTACATGGATTTAAATAAGATTTATGGTTTTTAAATTAATCAAAACAACAAAACCAATTGCACTTGAACAACAAATAGTGGATGCCAGTGTCACTTCATGGGATCAAAGTGGCCTGTCGTCTCCTTTCAATGGAGTGGTGCAGTGAAAGTTTCCACGAGATAACGTCATGTAATATGAACGTTTTACCGGATGCATTAAAGTTGAGCGTAAAAGTGTTGATTGGTGTAAATAGCCCTGCACTCATATATGACAAAGAAGATTTGAAATCTGTGATGCAATGAAATCAAATGGTGGACATACAATGAAACGGTTAAATTATCAGAAAGATAATCACTGGATTAGGCAGCAACAGACCTAAAAATGATGGCTGTTTGAGTATTCATAGAATTTATAAAATATTTGAAATCTTTAGAATAACAATTTTAACAACTTTTTTTACACCTTTTATTACGCTAATCAGGTTAATAAGATCTTTAATGATATATACCTTGGAAGTAGAATAACTTCTGTTGCCTAAAAAAAGGCATGATGACAGTGTTCGAACTTGAATTAATACATCAATCAAATCGATTGAGATATATGTCGAATCCCCCAATAAAAACGTAGGGTGAAAACAACAACGTCTCAAACACTCAATCTCTAATACTATGCATGTTAAAGACTTACATGGAATCAAAAAACAAAATGAATTTTAGGGTCCTATAAATCGGATCTCGTTTTATCGATAGATAGATTTTTTGCTGGAGAAAGTGAAAATTTTAAATCGATGTGTGTCGATAAATAAAAGCGTAGGTTGGAAACAACAATATTGTCTAAAACATTCAATCTCCAGTATTAGATATACAGGGTGAGCCATATGAGTGTTGACGATTTAATTCTTCAATTTCTCGGTAACGCGCGGCGCGGGGTGGCGGGGGGATATGTTGTTCGCTGCGCCGCTTCCTGGAAATTTAGTCGCCATGGAGCCGTACACGGGAGTGCAGCGTGCATTTTGTGTCCGAGCGTATTACGAAAACAATAAATCAGTGATTACTGCACGACGTTTGTATCGGCATGAACACGGTTTACACGATTTAAGTGAAGTTCCAAGCGCCAATGTGATACTAAAATGGATCAGAATATTCGAAACAACCGGCTCAACAGTACCAATTACGGTTCGTGGTCGCCCAGTTTCTGCAAGATCAGCCGACATTGTGGAGCGTGTTCGTGTTTCAGTTCAGCGAATTCCGCAACAGTCAACACGTAAGAGAAGTCAGTTTTTGGATGTCAAAAGAACAACTTTACGACGAATTTTGAAACGTGATTTGCATTTGAAGGCTTATAAGATTCAGATAGTCCAAGAATTAAAACCCGATGATGCCAATAACCGACTTAACTTTGTGAATTTGATGCTAGAGCGGTTCAACAATTTCAACAACGTGATTTTTAGTGATGAGGCCAATTTTCACTTTAATGACCATGTGAACAAGCAAAATTGTCGGTTCTGGTCCGAGACTAATCCCCGACGCTTCCATGAACGTCCACTTCATAGCCCTAAGCTTGTCGTGTGGGCTGGGATAACGTCAACCGGTATTATTCGACCATACTTTTTTGAGGACGAAAGAGGGCATGCGATGACGGTTAGAGCGAACAATTATTGCAACATGCTAGCAGACTTTTTGGTGCCAGCTTTGCAAGAACTTCAAGGCAATACCTCGAGGATGTGGTTTCAACAGGATGGGGTCACATGTCATACGGCTAGGGTATCCATAGAGCTGCTGAAAAATTTTTTTCCTGGAAAACTCATTTCGAAAAGGGGGGATATTGAATGATCTCTCTCCATGCGATTATGTTCTATGGGGCTACCTCAAATCGGTAGTCTACGAGAATAATCCGACCAATTTAGAGCAGTTGAAGAGGAACATTATTCAGGAAAGTAACAAAATACCGAGAACAACTTTTCAACGAGTTTTCCAAAATTTGCGACTTCGGTTCCAAGAGTGTCAAGCAGCCGAGGGAAGCCATTTGGGCAACATTATTTTTAAATCTTAAAAATTCTCACGCTTCTACTTTTTAAAAATACAAATATATTTTTTTTATGTTTCGTAGTTTTTTTTTTTAATTGAATATTTAAACCGCCAACACCCTTATGGCCCACCCTGTATTAAAGATTTTCATGGAACTAAAAGGAAAAATAAACTTTAGGATCCTATAAATCGAATTTCGACTTTATTGTTGCGAAAAAGTCGAAAAGTCAACTTTTATGTAGTAAAAGCTGATTTTTGTTTTTGACTTTTAACGTTTTTTGCTGCCATATCTGTTAAATGTAGTTTTTTTTAATAATATTAAAGATTCTACAGTAATGCCAACATATTTCAATCATCAAAATCAAACTCCAATGGGATTGCACCCGATTTGCATCAGCAAATTAATGGCAACATTTCTAATAATATTTTAAATTCATCATTGCAAATACAAATTTCTTTTGTAATATTTTTAAATATTGCACCTCTGTGCTCAGTACATTCTAACTTACTTAGGAATTATGGATTTTTTCTAAATTATGGATTTTTTTCAGTTTGTAATGGATGCAGCAGAAGGCGACTGTTAAGTATTATAAAGCAACGGACAAATTCCCAATTTCTTACTAGAAAATTTAGAGAAAATTTTGAAGTTGGGTAGATCTTCGATACAGCCACCTATCATTATTTGAGCGGCGGTCACCTCGATGTGTCTGATGAGTGCTTCTCAAGTTCACCAAATGCTTCTGAAACTGTGGCATTGGGAATCGTCGTTAAACTGTAATCCCCGTTGGGTGAGTTTGAAAATAAAATGCATGAAAGCTCACTGAATGTAAGAAACTCTTTCATGTCTCATTCATGAGATGCAGGGGAATTTGTTTTAGATATTCCAATTTGTATGGAAGGTTACTGAGGGAGGAGTGAAAATGGAATCTGTTTTCATTCTCAGAAAGCTCACTGAATATGAGAAGCTCTCCCATGCCTCATTCATGAGATACGGGGGAATTTGTTTTAGATCGGCCAATTTGTATGGAAGGTTACTGAGGGAGGAGTGAAAATGGAATACGTTTTCATTCTCAGACTAAACTTTACCCAAAGATTGATATGTGCCAAATTTGGCTGTATTTAGTGGAATTGAAAAAAATATCAGAATCTAAGAATATGTGGGTTGAGTCTATAATTTATGTGAAGAGTAAAGGGTAACCTATTTTTCAGTATCTAAAGTAAAGTTGAATAAAACACACATAAATCTATAATTTTGATGAAACTTTTATTTCATTATAATGCTTGGGCCTTGGCATTATGCACGAAATACAATCTCGTTTCAATGACCGCTTTTCGCGATTGGTTCCTTTTGAGGTTCAGCGTAATTTTCGAAAGAATATGGAGCAATAAGCAGGCCAAAGTGCGCAACAAACAGTTTTCCGGTTGCAATGGCTTTTCCACAATCACTTCTGGGTTCCGCAAACCCCATATGCGATAATTTTGCTGAGAGAGAAATGAGCTTCATCGTTGAAGAAAATTTCGTTCGAAAAATCAGCATTGAAAACCTGTTGCTAATGCAAATCCAAATGAAAACTATGCCATAATGAGCCATAAGATAGGGGAAATTGCTGAGAACGCCGTGGAATCGGCAAATTTGAATTATGCGCCACACTTTCACTAATAGAAGTGATATTTTCGGTAGTGCGTACATTGTGATGATCACAAGTCTGATCACATCTGTAACGCTTCCAGTCTTTCCTTTATAATCTTACCAATTTCTTGCATAGTAGATCAATTATGACGGCCACAATCACTCCGTAGTGTACGAAAAGTGCTCACGTTTGAATCTTCACTTATGTAGTAAGTTTTAACTACTTTTAGACGTTCTTCAGTTGTTAAACGGTTCATATTCGCAAATGACACATCTTTCGCTACCTATAAATAAATAACACTTCAGATGACAAGTATTTCACAGCTGACAGTTTGGCCAGATAGGCGGTTTTAAAACCACCTAATAGATAATCCTGCATTAGAAGGAGCGTTTAAACATTTTGGGTTTTTTTTTTGTCAAATTTTATCACGTTTGATAAAGTAATAATACAAAGGACCAAAACACAGGTTGCTGCAACATAACAATTATAAAATCCAGAAATAATTGGAAATTTTGGGGAATCTGTCAATTTAGGAAGTCCCGGAAGAAGTCGCCCTAACGAATCCATCTTCAATATTACTTTTTTTTGCTGCAACAAGTGATATGAAGATATTAAAAGTCAAAAAATTTTTGCATTAGAAATATATTTTGTTTCAAAACCGTAAGTTTGAAAATTGTAATCTCTTCATATACAATCACTAGAATTGTAGTTTTGCGTCTCGGGTTGTGTATTTACATATTGTCCAAGTGGAAGTTGAAAAATTGACCATAATCCATCCAGTTATCAAATATTGCTAACCAGGTGTTTAGATAGTCGTTAAAGTGACTTTATTTATCATTGCTACCCTAGTTCCTTTTGAGATATTGTATTTTTTTTTCACCTGGCTTCCAGTTACTTCTGAAATATTGTCTTTTTTCATTTGGGTTCCAGTTTTTTTTAAATATTGCCTTTTTTCATTTGGCTTCCACCATAACTTTAAAATATCCTTAAAATTTTGGTGTTCTTGCATTTGCATAGAAAGACGACTTAAATCAAAAGTAAAATTTTTAAATATGTTGTTCTGTTACATAAAACATTAATTTTATATAAGAATGCAATATTAAACCACCTTTGTTACCAAAACCCCGAAGAATTAACTTTTTCTGTTTTTGAAAATGTCAAAAGGTCGGCTTTTCATATAAGGGCGGCTCCAAAACCGGCCGACCTGACGTATAGATGGTGCCAGTGGTTTGAAAAAAATATTTTGGTGTAAAGTGGCAACCTCACACAACATAGATTTTAAGTTTCAAGGCGCCACGTTGTTTCGCATTTTTATTTGAGCAATTAAAAGTAAGCGATCTCAGGAATTTGTGAACATGGAAAAAATTGGTCTCCGTTATGTAATTCAATACTTCCATTTGAAAGGTCTCAGTCTAACCAATAATAAAGCCGAGCTAGCTTCTACTTTGAGGGAGTCTGCTCGCTTGCAACTGTAAAATATTGGGTAGCTGAGTTTTAAAGAGGTTGTATGAGCTGCTAAGACGAACACCGTAATGGTTGACCAGTTGAGGTGTCCACACCAGACACAGTAAAGAAAATCTACAAAATAATGTTGGATGATCGTCGGCTGATGGTGCGTGAGCTAGGTGAGATGATAGGCATTTCAAAAAGTACTACTGACCGTATACTGACCGACAATTTGGTCGACCAATAATGGTTGACCAATTGAGGTGTCCACACCAGACACGGTAAAGAAAATCCACAAAATGATATTAGACGATCATCGGCTGAAAGTGAGTGAGCTAGCTGAGATGGTAGACATTTCAAAAAGTACTACACACCGTATATTGATCGACAATTTGAAGCTGAGAATGCCGTGTGTTAGATGGGTGCCGCGCTTGCTTTCAACAGAGTAAAAACAGCATCGTGTAGATGTCTCAGTAGAGTGTTTGGCGATGTTTCACTGCAATAAAGCCGAAATTTTGGGTAGATTTATAACTATGGAGGGGACAGGGGCTCACCACTTCACACCTGAGACAAAAGAATAGTCAAAGCAGTGGACTAGAATGGGAGAATCGTGTCCAAAGAAGGGAACGACGGTTCCATCTGCAGGCGAGGTTACGGCGTCTGTTTCTTGATAATTTGTTAATTGATAATTTTCAGAAAGGAAAAACTATAAATGACAAGTGTTATTCTAATTTATTGCAGCGTCTAGGTATTGAAATTATGGAAAGTGGCCGCATTGGGCGATAAAGAAAGTGCTATTTCATCAAGACAATGCTCCAGTTCATATTAATAATATTAATGATATTACAATATTAATGAATTACATTTCGAAGTGTTTTATCACACACCTTATTCGCCAGATTTAGCTCCCTCCAACTATATTTTATTTCCAATCTGGAAAAAATGTTTCGGTACTAAAAGATTTGTCAACAGTGAAGAGGTGGAGTCTGCGGTTGGTGGCTATTTTAAGGAATTTGATAGTTCTGTAGGAGCTATTGAATATCGTAATGAATAATGTAATGAGCTAAAAGGCGATTATGTTGAAAAATAAATAACTTTTTTTTGTCTTCTTTGTTAGTTTAGTTTTCTGACCGCCTAATATACTTATTACGTTAAACCTATCTCATTGTAGGCTTCATTCTTTCGGGTGAAGTTATAAAAATGTTTTAATTTTGTTCCAATGCCTGCTAACTTACTTTTGTCTTTTATCTCGAACCCAAAAAAGCTCTGTCCCATAATGTCCATTGTAAGTGTACACTAAATTACGGATATTTTAAAATGTTAAAAATTTCCATCATTTCCATATTGCAAATCTATCGAGTATTTGACGCAGCTGCGTAGTCAAATAAAATTGTTTGTTTCACATGTTGATGTGTCCACCCCTTGATGGTATTTCTCCTGTTCTATTAGTAGCATTTGTAGGGCAGTGTATAATACGTTAATCTTCCCTTCTCAATACAGAGTGATTTATTGATGCAGCCAGCCACATAACCTGTCCATACGAACTCACAGTGAATGCATCCCCATACGATTTAAAAGTTATTTGGAATAAAATGTTCGTGTATAGGCGCTGAGAAGACACTTTGGAATTGGAGTACACCTGCTAACAAAATTTCACAAAATCCAAAAATGCATGTTGTCGGGAATTGGATCAATGTTTTAAATCACATTGTTTGTGCTACTTTCCTTAATACTGCAGATTACGATGATGGAATTGTGCCAAATTAAAACGGAATCATGTGCAAATGATGTACATTGGATTTCCAAATATTAAATATAAAAAAAATTTAATGCCCACAAAAAAAAAAAAAAAACAAAAAAACACATAAAGTACCAAGCATATTAGGTTTCGTGACTTTCTAAGTTGATTGAGATATGTCCGCTTGTCTGGTTGGTAGACACGTAAACTGTCATAAATTTTTAACATAAAGCTTCACCAAACTTTTCAAAGTCTAATAATTTGCTAGATTGTAGCTGGAAATTTGAAATAGGCTGCATCGATTCACGCTTTCTGGCACCTCCCACACAAATTGTTTGATTTTCCCAAATTCAATTTGTTCCCCGTAACCCCTCATTGAGCTTATTCGTCTGTCTATGTAATCCACGACTAGATATTGGTAACATTGGTTTAGTATTCGTCGAAAGTGGGCTTTGTCATTTAATCGCTTGAGAAGCCTATAATAACATCTGTTCACAAGCAATACTCTTTTTTAAATTTTCAGGCTGACAGCCTTACTTTAAAAACGGCGGAGCTGAGGTTGATGAATTCATCGATCAGTGTAAAGTTATAGTTGTTAACATTTACATATCGCCCGAACCAAGCAGAACTTGGGGTTTTCCTTATTTATTACCACGACCACTTTTATTGACTGCTTCCCTATGCTTGAGAAGGCTGCAGTAATATCTTTCACTTCTCGACCAATGGCGCCTACATCACTATCCTACCCAAATAGCACATGACTTCTGTTAAAGATGGTCACAGTCATGTTAATTAGAGCTTTCATCATAATCATCTCCAAAGTATGCTGAAAAAATCGAACAATAGAGCCTTACTTGCTTCAAACCCTTCCCAATAATGTTTTTGACAATGTGTACTGAAGGCTTCGCGCCACCCATGAAGGTGTATTAGCATTGTATTGATGCCAAACTTCATACAATTCTTATCGCATCGTCGACGAAAGGTGAATTACATTTATCTATGTATACATATCTATTTTTCTTGGAGGTTTTAAAGGATTTGTATAGCGCAAATGCCTGGTTGGCCGTGGTATGATTGTTAGTACACACGATCATCATTATTTCGAGACCCTATGCAGCCATAAAACCTTTATTTTAGCGCGGTTTTTAAGGATTTGTATAGCGCAAATGTCTGGCTGGCTATGATACGATTGTGAGTACACTCGACCATTGTTAGTTCGTGACCCTATGCAGCCATGAAACTTTACTTTTAGCATCGGTGATCTCGAAATGTTCGGTGATTACTTCGAGTCATCGAGCAATCTATAGGGCTATCAAAAACTTCTTAGACTGACTATTGAAGCTGACGTTAAGCAGTAGATCCCATTTAATGAGTTTAAAAATAGAATTCGTGTAATGAATTACGGAAGTTCAATCAGATCAAATGGAAGAGGCTTTAGTATTTCACTTATCAGACTCAAAAGAACGCCATAAACGATGAGTAAAAGATTGACATTGACAAATCGGATCATCCTTTTTGAACATAGAATAAAATGCATACACTTAGGTTCCAATCGTAAGGCATGCGTTGGAGCATGATAATGATCTGACGCAAGCAGAATAGCTCATCGCCACTGGTCTTAAAGAGATATGCCGATAGGCCATTGGTGCTCGTAGTTTTATTATTCTCTACCATGTTGAAGAATCTTAACGAGTGATAAACACCTTGATATATATAATGTGATTTTTTAAGATTTAAGTTTTTCAGATTGGCAGCACTGGTTGGTAATGGTGTCCAAACGTCATTTGTCAAAGTGAAAAGTGTACAGTATACTCCGTCATTTCATCATGGAAAGACTAACAAACGAGCAACGATTGCAAATCGTTGAAATTTATTGTCAAAATTCGTGCTCTGTGACAAATGTGCATCGTTTGATACGACCATTTTATGGTCGTCATAATCGACTTGCTGAATCAACAATTCATGCTGTTATCTCCAAATTTCGCACCAAATTTACTTTTTTTGACATAAAACCATCGACTTGCATGCGTAAAGTGCGTACCGGAGAAAATATTGCAGCCGTAGCGACCAGCGTTCATGACGATCGTGAAATGTCAATTCTTCGCCGTTCTCAGCAATTGGCCATATGTAACTCAACCATAAAGAAAATTTTACACGTCGATTTTGGTTTGAAAGCCTATAAAATTTAACTCACGCAAGAATTGAAGTCAAATAACCTATCATAACGTCTAATTTTTGGTGAATGGGCCTTACAAAAGTTCAATGAAAATCCGATGTTTTATCGAAAAATTGTGTTCAGCGATGAGGCTCATTTCCTGCTGAACGGATACGTACACAAGTAAAACTGTCGCATCTGCAGTGATGAACAGCCACATGCCATACATGAATTATCGATGCATTCTGAAAAAACGACAGTCTGGTGTGGTTTATGGGCTGGTGGCATCACCGGTCCATTTTTCTTCAAAGACGACCGTGGAAGAAGCGTTACCGTCAACGGGGAACGATATCGAGTCATGGTACGTGATTCTTTTTTGCCTCAATTGGCTGAGTTGAACTTGGTTGACATGTAGTTGCACCAGGACGGTGCAACATGCCATACTGCTCGTGAAACAATGGATATGTTGAGGGATGAATTTGGTGAGCAGCTTATCTCTCGATTTAGTCCTACAAGTTGATCTTGCAATTTAACACCTCTTGATTATTTCTTGTGAGGTTATGTTAAGTCGTTAGTCTATGTGGACAAGCCGAACACTATTGAAGCCTTACAGGATAACATAGCACGCGTTATTCGTGGAATACAGGCCGAAATGCTCGAAAAAGTGACGAAAAATTGGACATTCCGAATGGACATTTTGAGACGGAGCATTTTCATGAAATTATCTTTAAAAATTAAATGGCAAAGACCAATTTATCGATTCCAATAAAAAATGTTAATATATGATGCAAACTTGAGTATTTTATTCGATTTTTAAAAGAGCTACGATTAAAAAAAATCACCCCTACCGTACCAAAACTTAACTTAAGACCAGTTTTTAAATTACATTGGTGTTTTGGTTATAATTTGCAAAAATGTAACATCCAGAAGGTGCTGTAGTAAGTATTTTCTGTTTTGTTATATTTTCTAAGTCGATTGGGTTTTGTTCGCCTGTCTAACCAACAAACAAACACGGTAGCAGTCGTTAATCTTAACGAAACTTCTTAAAATTTAGCATAACCTGCTATTTTGCCACATCGCAGCAAGAGATTGCAAATGCGCTATATCGGTCCGCACTTTCTGCCTTCCATGCAAATTAACAGATTTGTCCAATTTCAATTATATCCCCGTAGCTTCTAATTCCTAATATGAAGTAATCTAAGTTTTTGTCCACGGTATTGCTTTACAATGTTTGCTAATATTTGAAAACGAAAAAATTTACTTTTAACCATACCCTTTCAAGTACCTCCCTTGCAAAAGAACAATCATCTAACGTATTCTTACATTCCTGTCTTTAAAATCAAATTTTAGTTTGGTAAAAATGAGTCCGGGAGTGAAAATGGATCGTATTACCATATCCCTACTAGCACTTTCCATACAAATTGTCCGATTTTCTGAAATTCAATATTTCCTCTAAAATTCCTATAATTCTATATGATTCTACCTATAATTCCCTTCTGACCAAACAAATGACTAACTTAATCAACATATTATTAGGATCTTATTTCCGATTAATATATACTGAATTAATTTTAATTTGCGTCATCCGTTTTGTGATCTAAGTTTTAAGAAAGAGGAGAAGTGGAGGTCGTCGCCGCACTGATTCTGGTACTTCCCATACAAACTATAGTCGATTTATCGAAATTTGCGTTTTCCCCTCTAATATCTAATCTGTAGATTACAGCTGGCAAAATTTTTGTTAAGTGTATTGAACTGTGACTGACTGTGGCGAGATGGTTAGTACACGCGGCTATCGTTTGCATGATCTCGGGTTCAATTCCGCATACAGCCAACTATCAGTATTTGGACGGTGATTACCTCGATGTGTGTGACAAACAAGTCGAATAATCGAGTATTTGGCAAGTCTGGTGAATGATTCTCAAACTGTGACGTTCGGAGTCGCCTTTAAAGGGACCTACAGTTAAGTAAGTCTAAAGATAGAATTCGTGTAAGCTCACTGAATGCGACAAGCTTTCCCATATCTCATTCATGGGATGCAAGGGAATTTATTGTGTTGTATTGAACTGTAGTATTTAATAAAACTTAAAAATCTATCGAATAACCACACCTTCTCTGATAACTCCCAATCAAATTACCTAATTTAACCCCAATAAATTTGGTATATTATAATTTTATATCCATCAGGCATTTGGTACTGCGAATGAAAACGGTCCAGATTTCCACGCCCTATAGGGTTCCACACACGCAAAATGCCCAAATTATAAAATATTATTCAATAATTTATACGTAGAGAACTTCAGAATTATAGGTATATAATATTGGTTTTTTCATTATGAGAAAATCTTTAGAATGGTCCAGAAGGATTAAACAAGTTTTATAAATACTTGTAATCCAGAGAACGAGAACGGGTCGAAGACCAAGAGACTTCCGGACGATTATCAACTTTGCGGTTGAAAGCACGTCCAATATATCCTAGATTTGGTGTTCAAAAACAACCGATTAACAATTAAGGATCTCATAAATGACGTTGGTATTTCAAACAGATCAGGCATATTTATTTTAAAAGATATTTTGGATCTCAGACAAGTTGATTGATACCAAAAACACTACTTTTTCACTTTGCCAAAAATGTAATTAATGTCGTTTTCGAATCGGATGATTTCTGGCAATTTTCTAAACCCAAAAGACCGCTACGGGGGCACAGTTTGGCTCGATTGAAACTCTTCAATACGAATCGCGGCCATGCTGGAATATGACTTAACGAGTATTGGAGAAAGCGATGGCATGATTGTATTGTGTCTGGAGGAGTATACTTTAAAGGCGAAGAAATAGATTTAGGTGAATAAGTAATCATTTTTTTTTACAATTTAATGTTAATATGGCTATTAACAAATAAGCAGCAGCGTAAAAAACTTATTACAATCATTTCAAATTCTAGATTTATATTTCGGATGCTGCACTTAATTCATGAATTAATTCATGCTACACCTAATTCATGTAAATCCTAAACAAGGAAGAGAAAGAAAGCCATTTGATAGTCTCTGTTCCATCGCCTGGAAGAATTACGATGATGAAGCGTAGCAATTCCATTCGGTTTATCAATTCCTTCTTAAGACCAATATCACATCGCTCCTAATAATTAGCTTAACATTTGTAAAGGAATGCAGACGATTTGTTTTATGAGCTATCACGCCCTCTTAATACTTTTCGGTGTCTTCCATACACATTTGAAGATATCACCAACTATTCAATTTATTCCTTTGTGCTGCACTCCTTCAACTGAGAGCAATTTTACATGGAGTCAATATGATTAATGATTGATATAATTGAACCGAACCACAAAGTTTTCATGGTCCGTGACGTCATTTTTAATTGTCACTCATGGTTATATGCACAGTTGTATACAACAACTGCATGGTTGTAATAACAACACCCAGTCCACAATCCACACGCCTGTTCCGATGAGTTGTTGCCTTTGATGGATGAAACTTGTTGTTGGCACTGAAATTGTTTCTTTTATGGCTCTTGTTGTGTGTACGGCCTTTACTTTAGCGCCCCGTTTGCGACAAGTGACGCGTGTCAATTTCAATACGATCTGTCACCCAAAAACGAGATGAGAGCAGCAAAACTCCATCACGCTCGTGTTTTTGTACTTTTCGAATGTTTTCTTTAAATTGTATTGGCATTTTGGTTTATTGTCTGTCTTGTACTTCCAACATGAGGGAATCGAACGAACGGCATAGCGACGCATTGACATTGCATCATCAGAACATTAGCAGCAGTGATGTGACGGCCAGCCTCCCTGAAGGATGGGAGACCTGAGGAGAGTGTGTTGATGATACTCTTCGGGTGACAAGTATGTACAAACAAGTACAATTTGCTTTGTCTTGTTTAAATGCATTCTGTTTTATTTATTTTTAATTTTGTTCCTAAGAAATCATTAACATTGCGCCGCTGAAGTGTTGGGCCCCAATGGTTGTAGGGATTTGGATGTAGGCATGTGATCCGCTATTGTGAAAGGTTGATGACGATTTGTAATTTACGACATCTTTCAGCGAAATTATATTGATGGTTTCCTGTTGCGTTTAAATACTTGTTTGTCGTGGCGAAACTTTGGTATGTCAGGCAAATTTAGCGAAGAACTAAATGTTATACAGTGGTCAGGTAGGGAGGTAAAATCGAATCTAATAATTAAGAATAGTTGAATGTAAAATTGTGGCAGACATGAAAATTATTGTACATCTCTCTAAATCTCGTTAAACCTAACATAGTCTAATATTTGTTCAAATTAAGATATTGTTAGTATCTGGAAAATAAATTATTGAAATTTATCGAAATTCCTTTGTCCAACTGCAAGCTAAACTTTATTCACTTTATATACAATATACAGTATAAAATTTCTCCAAAATTTGGGAAAAATTTTAGATTTTCCCAGAATTCCGTAAATTTGTAACATATCTCTCGACATTGAATGACAAATTTCGACAAAAATTTTGATGATAAATGGGGAATATTTTTGTATTTATATTTTTTATATATTTTTACCTATTTTTTTCGTTTATTATGTGTGACAAAAATGTACACTAAATTATGATTCAAACTGAACTTGCTAACTATATTTATAGCTAAATCTAACTATTTCAAAAACTATCATATATTTTACTAGAACAAATATTTGAAATAATTTTTAAAAATCAGGCATCTCCCATACAAATGACCGATATAGCTCATTTATTCTAAGATTCATATTTTTTATTTAGTTACACTAAAGTTTGCTAAATTTGGTATACGAAAAACGGTTGTTAAATTGTGTTCTCCCCTTCTGACAGCTTTCACAAAAATTAGACGATTTTATGAAATTCCATAACATTCACTTGTAACATTTCCTTGATAAAAGTCGACCGAGTAACCATGTCCCACCTGGTAACTACGCCCCTTCTGGTAACTACGACCCTTTTGGTAACTACGCCCCTTCTGGTACTTCCCTACAAATGACCGATTTAGCTCATATACTGACTTGTTTATCTGACTATGTGAACGCAACGAATCCGAGGCAAATGGGGCTAAGTGAATTGATAGCCTGACTGTTGGGAATCCGGCCACTATGAAACATTTCACAGGAGCGGACCGTACAATGTGTGTGCGAGCATTTTACAAAAAAAACAAAAAAAAAAAAACACTTAAATGATGAGCCAAGCATTTATCTTATTCCAAAATGGTCAACAAGTTTAAAGGAACAGTACAACACAGAAAGAAAAAATCCATTCGAAAAAGGTCAAGAATAGTAGAAAAAACGGAGAGTGTTTTTTTAATCTATTCGCAACGATTTGAACTTTTCAATATGGAATCGCGCATCATCATTAAAGCCTCAAGAAGATAGTCAAAGACTTGGGCATGTTATTGGTTCCAACGATTATTAACGCTTTGTTTTACGGATAAAGTTTATTTTCTTCTTGATGAACACGTCAATAAGCAGCAGAGTCAGTATTGGAGTGCAATGAATCCGAAACACAAGTATTAGAAACAGCTTCATTTGTCTTTAGTAACCATATATCGTCGTGAGGAATTACCGGCTTTTGCTTTTTTTAAGAAGAAAGGGGATGTGCAGTTGCAGTGCATTCAGGGCGTTGTATGAAAAGTTTAGAGAATCTTTTGGTGTCTGAACTGCAAAACTTTCCTAGCTATAGCCAAAGAACATAATGCAAGCAGGATGGCATAAGTTCTGGCAAATTGATCTCCAGTAGAGTTGACATAAATTGGTCTCTACGCAGTCCTGATTTAACCTCTATGAACATTTTCCTGTTGGGTTATCTCAAATTTAAAGTTTACCCCGATAAACGTTCTTCCCTAGTGCATTTAAAATATCAAATATCCTTCACGGAATCTACCTGCCGAGCTGTCACAAAAAATTTTACTAAAAAATAAGTTGCCAAATTGTATACTTTTATAATTAATAAACGTTTTCTCAATAAACTGCTTGTTTTATTTTTAACAGTCCACTAAATATGAGTATATAAACTTTGTTTTACAACATCTTGTACTGCATCTTGATAAAATTTGGGGCACTTCATGCGTTTGATAAACGTTCTGAGCATAAAAAGGTACAGCATTGCCACGCCCTTTCCGGTACTTCTCACACAAATTGACTAATTTTACGAAATTTATCATTTCATTTGTAAACACTAATTGTAGACTGGAGCATCGTAATAATTGTTTAATTAGTTATTATATGTACGAGGGCGGTTCCAAAACTAGCCGACCAGACCTATAAATGGTGCCAGTAGTTTGAAAAAATATTTTGGTGAAGAGTAACAAACTTATAAAACATATGCTTTAAGTTTCAAAGTGCCACGTTGTTTATTTTATTTGAGACATCAAAAGTAAACGATATCAGTGAATTTGTAAACATGGAAAAAGTGGTCATCATTATGTTTCAATATTTCCATTTTAAAGGTCTCAGTCCAACAAAAATTCGAGCTAGATTGTACTCTGGGGGAGTACGTTCCTTCGTTTACAACTGTAAAATGCTAGATAGCTGTGTTTAAACAAGGCCGTACGAGCTGCCAAGACGAACACCGTAGTGGTCGAATAATTAAGGTATCCACGCCTGGCACGGTTAAGAAAATCCACAAAATGATATTGTATGATCGTCGACTGAAGGTGCGTGAGCTAGCTGAAACTACAGGCATTTCAAAAAGACCAAAGATTTGAAGATGACAAAGCTGTACGCAAAATGGGTGCTGCGCTTGTTTTCCATAGAGGAAAAACAGCGTCGTGAAGATGTTTCAGTAGAGTGTTTGATGATGTTTCACCGCAATAAAGCCGAATTTTTGTTTCGATTTCGATACCATGGATGAGACATGAACACCTGAGGCTAAGAAACAGTGAAAGTAGTGAACTGGAATGGGAGAATCATCTCCAAAGAAGGCGAAGACTATTCCATGTGCAGGCAAAGTCATGACGTCTGTGTTTTGGGATTGGCATGAGATTATATTTCATTTTTGTTATTATTTTATTATTTATTATTATTTTTTTATCTTCAAAGAGGCATATCATCATCATCAAAAAAAATTATTTTAATATTGCAGTGTTTAAGTGATGAAATTATGAAAAAAAGGAACTACATTACTAGATTTCTTAGGGTATCTCATATAAAGTAGCTGTTTTGTCAAAAATCAATTTGTTTCCTATAATTTCTAAGTGGAAGAAATTAACTTATGAGTATAAATAAAGTAAATATTTTCTACGTATCAAAAAGTTATAATAAATAAATTTACAGAGCAAATGTAGATAAAAACATAATTATTTGCCACGTCCTTTCTGAAACTCTGCACACTTTTGCACTAACCCAAAAGGGACGTTGGGTGAAAATATAGGTAAGTTCCTGACTGTACTGGTTTTGTCATTCCGTTTGTAACAGCTACAAATAGGCATTCGAGCTATCATAAATTATACTATATAGTGTCTGTTGAAAGCATTTTATCTAAAAGATTGAAATTTGACACAAATATTATAATTCTTGAATTCATAAACTCAAAATTGGGTAAAAGTGACTCAATTAAAAAATTTAATCTTTCCTTTGACAAATAAAAACTTTTTAGAATTTTTCAACAAATTTTCTGTTTTTTCTTTATTGTTTGATATTTGAACAATTGTTATTGTTTGCTAGTAGAACGTACGAGGTTAGTAAAAATGGAGCGCTACACGATTGATCAACGAATTCTCATTGTGAAATTGTTTTACCAAATGGTGAAAGTTTTGCGGCTACAGTTCGCAAA
Source organism: Philornis downsi (assembly GCA_019455685.1). Classification (NCBI taxonomy): domain Eukaryota; kingdom Metazoa; phylum Arthropoda; class Insecta; order Diptera; family Muscidae; genus Philornis; species Philornis downsi. The sequence continues at coordinate 234,503 of JAHXMU010000062.1, forward strand.
TTGCGATCAATTTAGGGTCACAATAATGCTCCAAAAGAGTCAACTGCAAAGGGATTAATGTATAAATTTGCCTAACCTGGGTCTATTAGTGATGTAAAAACAACAACACGCCTTTGACCAGGTCGATCGACCGAAAATGTCGTAGCTGTACGTGATGGTGTCACTCAAACTCCATCCACCTCAATTCGACACCGAGCTCAGCAAATTGGTGTCTCCAAATCCACTATGCAGCGAATTTTGACGAAAGATTTGCATTTTCATGCATACAAAGTTCAATTGAGTCAGGAACTGAAGCCAGCTGACCATGTACAGCGAAGGGAGTTCGTTAATTGGGTATTGGAGAGACAACATGAAAATGCTGATTTTGCCGATAAAATCATCTTCAGTGACGAGGCCCATTTCTATCTTGATGGCTTCGTCAATGGGCAGAATTGTCGCATTTGGGGTGAAGAAGATCCTCGAGTGATTCACGAGAAGCAAATGCATCCTCAACGTGTTACTGTGTGGTGTGGATTTTGGGATGGAAAATCATTGAACCTTTTTTTTATGAAAAGGAGGCATGTCGGTATCGTAAAATGATAACTAGTTATTTCGTGCCTAGAATTGAAGAAATTAATGTGGAGTGCGTGTGGTTTAAACAAGACGGCGCCACATGTCATTCTGCCAGAGATTGAGGTTGTCATTTAAATCTTGCGTTCTTGTTTGGACACCCTTTATATTGATAAAGAATCGCCCTTCCATATTACGTAGAAATGATCTTATTGGGGGCGGTCGTCTTTATAGAGGTTTGCTAAGAGTTCTTTTTTGTCATATAAAGTTAATACGGACCGATGGGAGTCACAAGTAGGCAAAATCAGATCAGTGGAAGAAAAGCTGTTCATGCAAAGATGAAATCTAACTTCATAATAATGGTAATATTCAGAGTTTTTCAACTATTGTACGATTTATTCATTTGATGTGCTCATGGTTGAAGTAAAATAAACTCTCAATTAACATTCCAAAAACAAAAGCTATGCTCTTTTTCTAGTTATGATTTAAACTTGAGTTTATCTTGAAGTCTATGGATCACTGTACATTTTTTGGGAATAGTTTTAAATAACAAACTAAGCTTTAACTATCATGTGAATAATGTAGTCCGCCGTTTAAATTATTCACTTTAAAGTGAAAAGAAAATTCAGATGGCGTTGAATACAGTTATGAGATATTTATATTCACTGAGGCATCGTGTCCATATAACACCATGTGTTAAGCGTTTCTTGGGCTGTAGTTTTAAAAATTATATCGATTTGAGGCCATTGCTGTTATTTTATAAAGTTGTTTGACTGCGTAGTAATCACATTTCTCCTTAATTCGTTTAATTTTTCACATTCCACTCGTAATAAGCAGCTTCTTATTTCTAAAATAACCTCATTCTTGGGTCGTGCTTTTGCACAAGCCATTAAGAATGTTTCAAATTAAGTCCTGATTCTTACAGAAGGCACATTCTGCGACAGACTTTCCTGTAAAATTTTGTTTTCAATTAAATTGTGAGCAGACTTTATCACATAACGATTATCTTATATTTCCAGATTATAAAGCGATTAACTTTTAACTTCTAAATTAGTCTTTTTCATATTTTTTGTTGTCTTTAATAATTACACCTTCTTTAAAATCATATTATATTTTTATAAATTTTATATTTAATTTTTATTATGCGTGGTTTTTTTAAATTTATATTATTGAGCGGATTAACTTTAATAGATGAATTGTTGCACATTGTAATTAAATTATAATTGGCCGGAAGGGTTTAAGGGTTTAATTTAAAATAAATTAATATGTAAATAAGTAATTAAAAGATGTATATGGTGTTTGTTAATAAATGCTGGAAGTCGTCATCTCAGGCCATAAATTTTTGAATGGACAGAGTAATGATATTAGTTGAATTTTTGCTAAAAAAAAACTCATGAGAAGCCAATGCAGTATGAGATGAACCATTATCGTGATGCCGGAAACCAACAATTATGTGCTCATTAAACCGGCTTATTTTTATAGAAGACGCATAACAATCAAAGTGTTAGTTGATGATATTTTGGCCCGGGGAAGGAAGTTCATAATTCACAGTACCACGATAATTGAAGAAAACTGATTTTTAGGCGACTTTGCAGCGACCTTTCCGGACTTGTTTCTATTTTGGAACGATATTTTCCCTATTAGAACGTGGTTATTAAAAAATATTTCAACGAATATTTCTTTATGCATACGAGTACATATACGAGTATATGATGGAAAAGAAGAGGGTCTTTTTTTTTCTGTCAATACCATACCTTGCCTATGAAACTGCAATCCATGTTTGTGGATGTATAAGTTTTGGCCCTGGTGGAATTGTGCCACCTGTCCTATTTTGTGCCATTTCACTTGTTTAAAGTATATTCCTCTCAAAGCAAATATTTAAGTGTGGAAGCATTTTCATTTCGCCAAAATCGATAACATTTCTGCGAAAAAAACAAAACCACTGATGTCTATATAATAATCTTTGAAATTATAGGAAAATTATTGCCAACAATCTCACTTCTAGTTGGCCGATTATTTTGTACTTCACAGCAGGAATAAAACTGCTGTTCACTAGCCGAATTGTATGAAGGTAATTCGTACGCACATATTTTGTATTTGTATTTATTTTTACCCCCACATTACGACGAAAAAACCACTGTTCCTTAAGCGTGTTTGACGTGAATGAGAAATGCATGCCAATTATAGAATTGATTAATTTCCCTTAAGCGTTTCACCAGTCATTAGCTTGGATCTCTCGTTAGCAAATTAAATTAAACGGTATTTCGGAAGCATTTTTGTTTTTTCCCCCTCCGCAAATGGAATGTTGTAACTCAATTTGTTGCTGTTTTGAAATGTTATATCCACTAGAGTGGTTCGACTTGTATGGACCTGAAGAAAAGTGGTAAATGGACACTTTTAAAAATGAACATTGACTTGCTTTAAAGTGATTATCGAAATATTTCCCGTAGGCGTCTATTTGCTTGGGGTGGACCATTATATAATCTAGAAACACTTTTTGTTATACTTATGCTGCAATGAGAGATTCGGGGGTAATAGAAATACAGCAAAACTTTGGCTGTATAGGGAAATTAATCTAAAATTTGTTTTTACGAGCGTAGTATTACAATATACATATATAGGTTTATTAATTTCGTGGTTTCATAACCGCCAATCTGGCAAGGCTGTCATCTGTTAAATACCTGTCATCTGAAGTGTTATTTAGGGGATGGTTTGCCGTTTACGAATCTGGATCGTTTAACTGAAGATCACGCAAAAATAGTTAAAACTTACTACAAAAGTATTGATTCAAACGTGATTCAATTCTACGTTTTGATGACGTCAACTGGTCACTAAGAGCATGCGATTTGACGCCGTTAGACTTTTTTGTAGGCCTACATCAAAGACCGTATTTACGCGGATAATCTTCACACGTACCGCCCGAAATGTACGAAAAAAAAAGCCAAAAACTATCTCAAAAGGATCCACTATTGCAACCAATCCAGAGGCGGTCATTTAGATGACATCGTATTTCGTACATAATGGCCAGGTCCAAGCATTATAATCAAATAAAAGTTTCATCGAAATCATAGCTTTATGTGTGTTTTATTTAACTTTACTTTTGAAAGAAAAATTGATAATTCTGTATTGTTTGTAATTTTAAAATTGTTTTTTCATAAGATTTTCAAATAACTATACATTCACCTGGAGAAATCAAGATATATATCATTAGATATGGCAAAAAGTTAACACCCGGAAGGAAGCATTTAAAGTGCGAAGTATCTTCTGAGTTCCTTGATCTTTTAAGTCGATTGAGCGGTGTCCGATGTGGCATTACCTTTGTGAAACTTCTTACAACTTGGCACTGCGTAATATTTTCTTAGAACATAGCAAGGGTTGTAAATGGGCTACATCGATCCAACCCTTCTGATACCTCAACCGGTAAAAAATCCATCGATTAACGCCATACATCCTATCCAAATGACTGATTTAACTCATCTGATCTTGGCTTCAGATCTTCTGATCTTCAAATTTGATTAAGTGTTTGCTAAAGTTGGTTCTCAGAATGAAAACGCAGCAGTCATTCTGTACCTCCCATAAAAATTAACAATCGGTCGAAATTCAATAATTTCTTTGTAATTTCTAATTAGTCGCCTGTAGTAGTCGGCTATTTTACCCATTACATTGTTTTGCAATTTTCTACAATATCGGATAAAAATTTGATTAAGTAACCATGCCGTATTGTAGTGCTTCCCATACAGATGACCAACTTAACTCATATATTCTTATTTCGATATCTTCCAATCAATTGGACGATTGACACACCTATTCCGGTACCTTCCATGATTTATTCATGATTATTCATGATTATTCATGAAGTGATTGATTTATAGAAATTTTAGCTTCTACCGTAAACCATAATTCGTAGGCTGAGTTCACTTAAATTCCCGTCAATTATGTTGAGTAATAATAGTGGCCAAAATGTCGAAAAAATCAACGGAGTGGCCGTGAAATTATGTATTTTTCCATCGATTGCATTACATTCATTCATATACAGTGGATGAAAATACGATAGATTGAATTGCCACGTCCTTTAGGGTACCACATATGCAAAGATCAATGTTCCCTCTACTTTTCCTAAGCTGAGGACAACAAAAAGTTTCAATTTTGCTTTTTTTTTATTGTGCTTTAATTTCGAGCATTTTACTTTTGAAACCGAAAAATTGATAACTCTGTACGTTATATAATTTTAAAGCATTTTCATAAGATTTTCAAATATTTATACATACATCTGGAGGAATGGGGATATATATTTTGGTATGATCATTTGATATGATAAGGACTTTTCCGTAAGTCGGTTCACCAGACTGAAATTTTTGAAAAGCTATGTCTGCGTAAAAGTATCGTCCTATTGCAATTTTGTGTATAATAGATGAAATTTTTGAAAAATTATTGCATAAGAAGTTGTTGGATTACTTAAATCAAAATGAATATATGTACAAATACCAGTTTGGATTTAGAAAAGGATGTCGAACTGAAGAAGCTGTAATCAATGTGGTAAACTTTATTTGTGATGGTTTGGATAGTGGGTTTCGTGGCGTTGCAGGCTTGTTTTTAGATTCGATCTTGCAGATCATGATGGAAGAACTATCATATTATGGAATTGTCGGCAAGCAATTACAACTCTTGAAAAGCTATTTATGTGACAGAAAACAATATGTACAAATTTGTAAGGCAAAGAGTGAGTGCCTTAGGACCACTTCTGTTTTCTATTTATTTAAATGATTTATTTCTATTGATTTAAATGATATAAATGATGTGAAATGATTTGATTAATTATGTTTACAGATGATATGTTTTTATTTTATCCATATAAACATGATCTGGCTTTAAAAACTTTGAAGGAGAGGGACACATCATTAAGTTTGTGAGAATAAACAAATTAGTACTTAACGCAACCAAAACTAAACTAGTTCGATTTAGACCACGCTCGTATTAAATGGAAAACAATTTCAGTATTTTTGTCGATGGTATGGCAATCACGGAAGTTTCTGAAGTGAAGTACCTGGGTGTGACATTACGAAGTAATTTAACCTGTGAAAGTCATATCACCAATGTTAAGAATAAAATTGCTCCTGCTATTGGCATTTTATATAAGGCACTTAAAGATATTTTTGGTTTACCCATCGCATACCTAACCTTATCGCTCTATGAGGATATAAACGTTCCTGTATTACCTCTCCGTGGAATACATCTGCATCAGCTTATTATGTATGCATATAAATATTTAAATAAAATCGGATACAGAATGATTGAATTTACACAAAATCAAACTAATTTTCGCCCAAGAAATTTTAATAATTTGAAAGTTGTGAGGTGCAGATTAGAGATCACTAAACAGCGTATATAATATTTGGGTAATTTTGAATACAATAATTTACCAATGACCATTGCAAAAAATATATCCACATTTAAAAAGAATGTGAAGGATTACCTAAAACAAAATTTGTAAATGCTTCTTATGTAATTCCAATGTTTTCAAAAAACTAAAACTAATGAATTAGCAGAACTCATTTGTTAATATATACTACTTAAAATTATGTATTGTAGTTAGCGTACACGTGAAACTTGTTGCCAGCATGGCTTAATAATGCCCTCTGGCGCTGAGGCCAAATATTATATTGTTATACAGGGTGAGCCATATGAGTGTTGGCGATTTAATTCTCCAATTTCTCGGTAACGCGCAGCGCGGGGTGGCGGGGGGATATGTTGTTCACTGCGCCGCTTCCTGGAAATTTAGTCGCCATGGAGCCGTACAGGGGAGTGCAGCGTGCATTTTGTGTCCGAGCGTATTACGAAAACAATAAATCAGTGATTACTGCACGACGTTTGTATCGGCATGAACACGGTTTACACGATTTAAGTGAAGTTCCAAGCGCCAATGTGATACTAAAATGGATCAGAATGTTCGAAACAACCGGCTCAACAGTACCAATTACGGTTCGTGGTCGCCGAGTTTCTGCAAGATCAGCCGACATTGTGGAGCGTGTTCGTGTTTCAGTTCAGCGAAATCCGCAACAGTCAACACGTAAGAGAAGTCAGTTTTTGGATGTCAAAAGAACAACTTTACGACGAATTTTGAAACGTGATTTGCATTTGAAGGCTTATAAGATTCAGATAGTCCAAGAATTAAAACCCGACGATGCCAATAACCGACTTAACTTTGTCAATTTGATGCTAGAGCGGTCCAACAATTTCAACAACGTGATTTTTAGTGATAAGGCCAATTTTCACCTTAATGGCCATGTGAACAAGCAAAATTGTCGGTTCTGGTCCGAGATTAATCCCCGACGCTTGCATTTTTCAGCAGCTCTATGGATACCCTAGTCGTATGACATGTGGCCCCATCCTGTTGAAACCACATCCTCGAGGTATTGCCTTGAAGTTCTTGCAAAGCTGGCACCAAAAAGTCTGCTAGCATGTTGCAAAAATTGTTCGCTCTAACCGTCATCGCATGCCCTCTTTCGTCCTCAAAAAAGTATGGTCCAATAATACCGGTTGACGTTATCCCAGCCCACACGCTTCACAGCCCTAAGCTTGTCATGTGGGCTGGGATAACGTCAACCGGTATTATTGGACCATACTTTTTTTATTTAAACCCCCAACACCCTTATGGCCCACCCTGTATATTGTACAGAATTTTAAATAAACCTCGTGAGAGGACTGTTTTCCAAAAAAAAAAAAAAACTTTTACTGGTTTTTATCTAAGTTGGTAGCACTATGGCAGACACCTGTACCAAATTTCACAGAAATGTTATGATTTATTTAAGATATGATTGATTTTGTATGGCGCAAAAAATAATTTCGCCAATTTCTAAAGTTGTTGAGCAAAGAAGTTGCATTAAATTTTGCTTATAAAATGGAATTTCCACATCGTCAACATTTAGAATATTGCAAAAGTCTTTCGGTGAATTAACCGATGACGTCACGTCTACCGATGAAAGTCGTAAATCTAACAAACCTGAGATTTGGTTCTCAGAAACCCTCGATTAACAGTTAGAGATCTTGTTGATGAGGTTGGCATTCCAAATGCATCAGCCAACTCCAATATAAAAAATATTTTATGCCTCAAAATCATAAAAAATATGGACATATGTTTATATTCTGGGAAGAAACTATCAATTGATTGAATATCCTGGCAAAAAGCTTGACCGAAAAGATCACGCCAAAATCTATCAAAAATCTTGGTTACAACTCGTGGTTTCTGCACCAGATTATTCTCCATTTAACACTGCAATAGATCTTCGTGATTTTTTCGCCAAAAAAAAAAAATTACGGATTTAGGTAATGATAATAAAAGGATCAAATACCAACACAGATATCCATAAGTCACTGTGTGCTACCATCTGACCATGGCACCCAAAACAACATTGATTTCGTGGTAATAAATGGAAGGCATGTTCCTATCATCATGATCGTTATACATTTGCCGAAGCCCAATACATGCTTTTGCGTTTTGGTTCAAGTCCTAGAAGTGTCTCCGAAAAACTTTACAGTAAGTTTATTATATGAGCGTATTTACGAGCACCTCAAAATATAACTTAGTAAAATGAAATTCGAAATTAAGAATTATGGATCAGAAAGTGTTTCAAATATAGCCCCCTATTGAATTTTCAAAATTTCGTTAACTTATATCGGGCACAACTATCACCGCTGAAAAACAATATATGTATTTTACTTTTTAGACTTGCGGGCTCATTGTGGGTTCCTCAAATAAGGAGAATTTAGAAGAATTCGAAACTTTGAATGTATTGTTGGAATCTTCCCAAAATTCTCTAATGAATGGGCGACTCAGAATGAGTCGTTGTTGCCTGATATCGGGGTAGCTATCAGCGTTATAAAATACATATATACTTTTGAGAAGATCGCACAATATATAGCTTTTACAAATGCAGACTTCTGGCCTCATGATGGGATCTGTAAAATATTAACTTTCAAATATGAGGAATTCGAACTTTCGATGTCTAAAAATTTCTGAAGGCAGTGTTCAATTCTAAACTGATCAAAATGTATGATAGTTTTCTACACATAGTCAAGAATTTCAAGGTCTTCGATCTTCGTCACGTCTTCTCTAATTAATTAAATATTAACATGAATTTAATGACCTGGTCTCATCATTGGAGTCTGATTCGCCCTTTTCTTTGCTGCCCGTCGAGCTCAGGAGGCGGATTCGAACTCTGACTCTGCCATTTATTTTTCTTTGAGCGGGGGTCACCTTGATCAAATTTCTTCGTCAATGTGCAACAAATCTACTAAAATGTTCTCAAATTAAATTTCGGAGTCCGAAAATAGATTGGTGTAAGCTTACTGAATGTGAGAAACCATCCAATATTCCATTCATGCGACATAGCATTTAGCATTTGGTTCTTGTGTAATTTATGATTTGATTATTATTGGAATTTTAATTTTAAACCAATTTAAGTGCTATTTACATCTATTATTAATATTATTTTTAATACGTTCACAACCACTTCAAATACGATTATTGCAACTGGGAGATGATGAAATTCCCAAAACCCGCATTATCGTTAGACTCCGACAACTTACGCTTTAAGGTTTTCAGGATTTTAACAGTTCCACTAGAATTTCCTGTTGCTGCTGTGCTTGCTCGTTTATCGGGCACATCGACCAGTTCAGTTTTTATACAGTTTGAGACCAATGAATGCATGAGAGCTATCATTAGTAAATTGTTAGATGACTGGCCTACTGGATGCTGGCCGGTTGTTGTTATAGATTTAGCTGAATGTTTTGACGAATTGGAAGACCCATTTCGATGGCCGTTTATGGCGACACGATTATTGTTGTTGGGTTCATTTTTCTCTTGTCGTTGTTTCTCCTCCTGTTCCTTTTGCTATTCCAAAACGCGTGACAAAAGTTTGATGTACTTAATGGCTGAGCGTAATATTTCTTTCTTGAATAATTTCTTATCCGGAGGATGGGTTGGTACCAGTTTACGCAACTCGGCAAACACTCTCGCTGGAAACATTCTTTGGTTATGTCGCTCTACAACCGCCGTATTAGTCCGATTTAATACTGTTTAACGTTTGATTACTTACCAAGCTAAAAAGACCGCTTCAGGGACACCATTTTGCGCCGATTGAATAGATTAAACTTGAATCGAAGTGACTACATTTGGCTTAATTATATTGTTTTCGATATGGAATGCTTTGCTTCGTTGTATTGTTTATAAAGCATGACACTATTTGAAAAAAAATTCGGTGTGTTATCGATGCCTTTTCTGATATCTCCCAAGTAAATGACCGATTTAACTCATTTATTTTTTGGTTTATGTCTTATATTAGGTTACACCGAATTCTTTTGCGTTTTTGACAAAAGTGGGCATGAGAATGGAAATAGACCGCATTGTCACACATCTTCTGGTATCTCTTCAATCCTCAATTTCGAATTAGTAACTGCATTAAGCTATATTTTTGTCTATCATTTTAGTTTATAATGCTTGCTGGACCGGTTTAAAAAACGACTGAGTAATCAAGCCTTTTATAGTACTTCCCATACAAATTACGATTTTGCACCCTTAGATGTTTAGTAAACTTAGATCTGAGAATGCCTAGTAAATAGTAAAGTAGTAATTTCCAAATGTACTTTGTCTTTAATAAAAGAGTAAAGGTCAGCTCTCAGCTGAATTGAAATCTTCGTTTTCCATAAAGTAAACATATCGTATTTACGCTACTACTGAAATTTTTGGCCACTTTTCATTTCAGTGTGCAGCTCTTCATAAGAATTTTGTTTAGGAATATTTGAGCCATAAAGTGTAATTATTTGTAGTTTGTATTTCTTACGAAAATTGAAGTTTTGATAACCATAACTTATTGAAATGATTACCGGTAATTACCGGTAAATATTTGTGAGTGAGGCATCAAAATACGCGTGGCTGGTTAATCATTCTATCTCTAGTTTTACCAAGCATTGTAAAACAACATGCGGACAAAAATCTACGTCACTGCAGTCTACCAATATGAAATTTCAGAGGAAAATCTTATCGACTGATCGGTCGATTTTTTTTTGGAAATTCCAGAAGGAAAACAAACTTACCGAAGCTAACTTATTGCAAATTCAAGAGCAAAAATTAAATATCGAAAAATCGGTCAATTTATAGGTATATTGGAGGTGCGAAAAGGAGGGCAACTATGCCGACCATTTCCATGTACCACATTTAACAGAATAGAATAAAAGATATGAGTTAAGTGGATCATTTTTATGAGAAGCACCAGAGGAGGCGTGGTTAATTGGCCGATTTCTTGTAAGTTTTGCCAACTATTACAAAAAACTGGTGTACAATTTTATGCCTTTTTCCTTCTGGAGCTCAGGTTTCAATTCACTATAGGCGATCTGGAAGGAGCTTAGGCTCAATTGAGGGGGCTGGAAATCAGGAGATCTGAGTTCATATTCGAAATTTGTATCTAGCTGACTTACGAAAAGTTTATACTTTCTGGAAAAAATAGGTTAGGGATCTGAGACTTACATTGTTATTTATTCGAAAGCTGAGGGCGACTTGCGACGTGGTCCTGGTGGTTGTTGAAGTGCAAAGAGGTTAGTGCTCTCGTCGACCACAACCACGAAGCCTCCGTGCACCGCTGAGTTGCCACCTAAGCATTATAAATAGTGGGTTTTTTTTTAGTTTCATAGTTGGATAGATGGGCTTTTACATCATTTAATATTAGTTAATTTTAGAATTCAATTTAAGTTAACTGTAGTTGTAATTTAATTTAATTGATTTTTTAAATAATTCATAAAATTCATTGAATAATTCGATCAAAGGCAATTATATTAAACAACTGCAATGGTCAAAAATATTGGTCACTTCAGAGTACGAATTAGGTTAAATTGGGTTAAAAACTGAATACATTAAAATCAGTCGATCTGAGTGGGAGATAACACAAGAGCTGGGCATATAAATGGGATATATATTATAATAACCCCGGCTCCGATCCAGCAAAATATTGAGCAGCTTCACAAAGGTTAGCGACTATAAGCCGGCCGGCCAAACAGGCGGATATCGTTCAACAGCCTTCAAAAGCCATGAAACACATTTGGCAAAAGGTAATTGCTGCTCTAAACCCCCCCATCTAGGCGTTATATTTTGGCCATATCACATCAAATATACCTTCATTCTTTCGGGTGAAAATGCAAAAAGTTCGCAAGTGCATCGAGAATAGTTTTGTTTCGAACTATCCATATCCATCCAATATCCGACAAACTGAGAATTTGACTTTCACCACAACATTTAAATGTTTGCTGCACAAAGAATCAGAAATAACATTTTTGAATTTTCAGCATATTATTTTAATTTTAATTTATATGTTAAATATACGTTTTGTTGATGTTGGTTTTTTAACATAATATAATGAGTTGTTCTGTTAAATACAACATTAAGTTTAATTAAAAATGTCTGATCAAAAGTCCTGTTCTTCTATGAACCTCTAAATATTTACTTCTTCTACATTTAAGGAAATTGAAAGATTGGTCATTGCCCATTTGAAAAAGTTGGCTTTTCATATATTTGAAAAAATCAGAAAGACGTTCTTTATGTAAGCTATAGATTCCTAATCTGTTTGTGGGCAATACTCATCTGATACTTTCCAGGCCAACAGCATTGGTATTATTGACGGCGGAGTCAGGGCAAATGAAATCATCTACCACTCCAAGGTTGTTACTCTCAACGTAATGTTCCGAGCAAACAAATCGGTTTAGCCTTCGTTTACCGCCAAACGTACTTTTGCTGGCTTTTGATTAAAGTTTGAGAAGGTTGCAGTAACATTTCAATGTTTTTTCCAATCATCATCGCACGCAAGTGTTATACGTTTTTAAAAAGGATGACATTTCCGCTCGTACTTCATAATCTTGCCCAAAACTATCTTGTGTCGATAGTATCGATAAGCTCTCGCCCTTAAAGCCTTCCGTGGCGTAAAATGCCTAGGTAAGATATTTCCCTACCTTTGCTGGGGGCAACACAAATATCAATGTCGTCCTACAAAGACATGATATTAAATGCTATATGATATTAAATGTTATGTAATTTTCTTTAGTTACTTAAATGGAAACAAATTAACATCCAATTTGATGAGTTTATTCCGATTTCCCATTTCGGAGAATACACCTTTTTATATGAGAGAGAAAATTTGACATTTAAATTCATATTTTTAATTCCATTCCAAAGATACTCTTCATCTTGCCCTGCCAATTATCTACAGAAATTATTGCCGTTTTCCTTGACATAGCATTTCTCGCCGAAGAAAGAGGTAGAAGAAAAGAAGAACACCATAAAATAACATCCAAATTGCTGTTGCATGTCGTCCTAATTCCCCAGCAGAGCTACTTGTCTTTAAGGCTGCATCAACGCACGCACTAAGGATGGGTGCGTCACCGTGGTCTGGGATTTACACACATTTGGTTCATTTGGTGGGATTACGACACATTTAGTTCATAAACATCATACAAATATTATAATCTGCACACAAATTATGTCAACATGTGGTAAAGAAGAAAAACAATAATTACACGTGACAGACAACACTCTAACGTGTGCGTTGTCTAAATAGCTTCGCATGCTGTCCGCCATGATCCATATTGACTTTACCGTCTGCGCTTGCATTTGTATTCGATAGTCGCTGAAAGTGCGTCTTACGATTTAAAAGGAATTTTGGGATTTATTGGTTGTTGTCGATGTCGACAATGACAAGAATCTGAATTTTAAGAACGAACAAAAAATACAACAGCATTTGAATGTCTTACGAATGTTCTTATTGAAGATTTAAATTAACGCATCCACGATATACGATGACACAGCAGACTTGCACACACACTGTTGGTCACTGGGTCCGCCACAGTGGTGTGGGAAGAAAATTTGGTTTGATGTCGTTGCAGGGAAAATTTAAATTGGTCATTTCGTCATGAGGAATTTTAGAATAAAATATGTTAGAATAAATATGTACATGTATCGCAAAACCCAATAGAAAGTATTTCAGAGTAAAAATCAGTGTTAACACAAGCCGCAAAACTCTTGGTCGAAATTTGATAAGAAATATGCCATAAATTCCATCTTCAACATTATATTTTCGGATTTCATGATATTGTGGCAAAATTTTTTATTATAAACAACTTTTCTAAAACAACTTTGATGATACAACAAACAAGTTTTTTTGAAAAAGATCAGCAGGTCCGTAATCTAAAATGCGGAAAAATACCAGGTTATCCATTTTTCGGTTCAAAAGTAAAGTTAAATAAAACACACAGAAATCAATGATTTCGATGAAATTTTTATTTCATTATAATGCTTGGACCTGGTCAATATAAACGAATTACAATGTCATTTAAATGACCGCCTCTGGATTGGTTGAAGCAGTGGATCTTTTTAAGATAGTTTTAGATATTTTTTTTTTGCACATTTGTGGGCGGTATCTCGGCAATAAGTTGCCGAATGTTGGGTTTCAAATGCTCAAACGTTTGGGTTTTATCCGCGAAAATACAGTTTTTGACGTAGTCTCACAAAAAACAGTCTAAAAACAGTCAATTTGTATGATATTGGTGGCCAATTTACGTCGTCAAATCGTGAAATTGTGCTTTCTGAACACTTCTCATGCAATAAAGCTAAAATCGGTTGAGTCGAATCACGTTTAAATCATCACTTTTTTAGTAAGTTTTAACTATTTGTTGTTAAACGGTGTATATTTGTAAATGAAAAACCTTTCGCTAACTAAATAACACTTCAGATGATAGGTATGTAACAGCTGACAGCCTTGCCAGATCGAAGGTTTTGAAACTACTAAATGGATAACCCTTTCATAATATTATCAAATGAAATTGTGATACAAAAATATACATTTTAACAATTTTGCAAAAACATTATATATATCATGACATAAAAATATTTATTCTTCTGATTTCGCTATTGGATGCTAGACTATGAAAAGATTATAGTACAAATCCAAAGGAAAAAACACTTGTTTGCATTTAAACATTTTGATAATCAAAAAATAATTCTAAATGGTATTAAATCCAGCAAGATTAGTCACCCATACCACTGTGCAATGCTCTGGCAACATGTTCCTAGTATGCGCTTTTCGTGTTACGTGTTTGTTCAATCTGTACCGAGTCACATGAATGTGACACGTACTCCATCACAGCTGTGATCCGTGAGTTATGAACTCATATCCATGAACCATTTGATGCAACCAACAATACCAGCGTTTCACGTTCTATGCAAATGGGGGATTAGCTGCAGGGAGGGAGGAATAGATAGATATCTGCGCTTTAATTGATATTTGGATCATGTACCAAAGCTAAGGAAACAATTTGTGTTCTGTCTAAACACCATAGCGACGACATTTTGAATGAACAAATAGAAAGAAAATCCCTTCGTATTGCATGGAACATTTAAAATTTGGAATTAAAATTGCTTAGATTTTGGAAACTTTTCTTTTGCTGGCAATGTTATATTTATTCGTAAGTTGACGAGTAGCGTGAGTCTATTCCAATCGGTGAAAATTAAGGCTAATGAAGATTAAGTTTCCCATATTGGCTGACCAGAGTAGATTATTTTGTTTTACAAAAAGTACCAACTTATAAGAAAGTACAATGCATCTTAATGAGTAAACATTTAGGTCACTACATTCTGCGAGGTGAAGTTACAAGGAGAACACCGAATTTCAGAAAATCGGACAATTTATAAAGCGATTGCCAGAAGAGGTATACAATACTTGAACACTATCTTAGCAAATATGCGGCGTATTTGATTGAATAATAATATATTAACAGTATAGAATATTTGAATCTAAGAAAATATAGATTTAATCCATCATTTGTAAAGAATGTACCAGAAGGGGTGTAGTTACTTGGACGTTTTTTCTCAAACCAGTTTGGCATAAATACTGAAATATGAAGAATTGTGCTTTCTTTTGAGAAATCAGGGACATTTTTCTCGAAAGGAAAAAGTTTAGAATTTTATAGAAAAAGAGAACAGTGTTATAAAATTTAAGCTGTAGCATCGGAAGTTGTAAAAATTTGAACATTTCATAAAGCTTTACGAAAGAAATATAAAGCCAGATAGATATGAATACCAACCTTTGTGTTCACATTTTTCTAATTTGATGGACTCAGAAAAGTTCATAGTAACTTTCCCCAAAACCTACAGTGGGACAGCCCAAAAAAGCATGTGTTATAAATAGAAAGAAAATAGAATATCAAGCAACTTGTCGACAAACTCTAACACCGCAGATACGTTAAAGAAATACTGTGAAAGGAAAAACAGCCAGCTAAGGCGAGAGAAATAGCTGATATTCGGCTGAGGCCTATAGTTAAAATTGTCACAGCACCAAAGTCGTCTATAGAATTGATGGAAGAAGTCTTACGCATGGCTTAACTCGATAAGGAATGCAAAGTTTTACCTTCATATGATGCAGTACAGGAACAAATATAGAACATCATCAAATACGATTGACTCTAAATGTTGGCCGAGGATTTTATAAAGTTATAATTTTTTTTTTTTATATATAGCGACCTTTTTGCCGTCCCTCAGAATTTTTCTTCGACGCAAAAAGAATTTTTAAGTCAATTCTACTGACTGAAACTTCTACATTGGTTTCTTCATCTTTGTTCCATAGAGAAAAACTGGTTTGTTTTCTGTTACACGAGTTTCTTTTATGTTAGACAAGTAACTAAAAACCGAATTTTTGGAAAAAGTTATTTTTTGAGTAACTCGAAAACCAGACTCTAATCAGACCTCAAAATTGTTATTTTTTCTTTATAGCATGCAGTAGCACTGCAGCCAACATTTAAAAGAAATAATCTTTTAAAAATAAATGTAAAGAATTATTATTATTCTTTATTTTTGTAATTTCTTTGAAAAAGAAAGTACCTAACAAACGAATAAAAGTAACTCCATATGTACGAGCATTTCTTCGGTATTTTCATGATAATTTTTTTATAAGACGAGCGGCTTATCAGACCACTGCCTCCGATCATAGAGTTCGGGCTGCCAACGATAACCAAGTTGGTGAGTTGAGTTTCAGTAGCAGAAGTTACCTACTGGCCTAAGACGCATCGTCGCCTTCTCACTTTAGCTACCATCAAACGGATGTCTGATGGCATTACCAGGGAATACTTGCCCGAAGGTCGGAAGTCGTGAGCTGCTCGGGAAATTCTGCAGAAGGATCTGGTTACTCTCAAGTGAATAACAATCAGAGGGCCCAAATTAGGAATTTCCCCATTTCCCATATGTACGAGTATTTGAAACCGTAATATATTCCAAGAAAAAAATTAAATATTTGCTCCGAAAAGATTTTGTAAAAGTAGCAAAATAACTGGATTGTGGTTAAGCTTATAACTGCTTGCATCCATTAGCCCTTAATGGCTTTATCTTGTATTAATAAGGCCATCAAATATTTCCGCCTTTTGGGTGTTTCGTTGCCCGCCAATCTTAAAATATTCCAGTGTTCAGTAAAACCACAGGGAGATTACGATAATCTAACAGCAAAATAGTATAAGACAAAAATATACCAAAGTTGAAAATTAATTTCTGCATTGCATTTCCCACTTACAGATGAGGCGCGGAGAGAAAATGTAGACCCCACCAAAGAATTTAGGCAGAACGAAAATGTTGGCCACAAATCGTAAACAATTGCATATTATCAATGATCACGATTTTCATTGGATTTTCATGATTTTAGCAAATTAAAGAAATAAAACTTATTTATTGTTGAAGTTTTGGTTTGGTTTGTTGGACGGCTCGCGGGTTGGCTGCATTTTAGTCTGGACGAAGCTGAACGCCGGTTTGGTTTGGTTGGGTTTTACTACTTGGCCACGTTGAGCTTTTGACTTGTTGGTATGGATTCACTGGGAGATTCTCCCTCATAACTTAGGCATAATTTATGGCAAAACAATTGAGCTCTTGTTGGTGGGTCATGCACACAAAATAGCGAAACTGCAAATGTAGTGGAATGAAGGAGATGGACAAACAACATCTTAGGAAAAGATGTAGACGAAGGCGACCACTGCCATTGTGTTCCCTACAGCTGGGATAGACAGAGGAAAACGAAAAAAAAAAAAATCGTATTTGGTAATAAATATAAGTATTTTTCAGGGATGCCAGATTTCTTAAATAATGACTTTCTTAAATAATGACTTGAATTAATGAGGATTTGTAACATTTGTTGGTTTTATCATAAAATCATATGAAAAAATCGGAAAAAAAGTTTAAAGCTAAATCAAAAATATTCAAGCCAAACAGATTGAAAAAAGCCAAATTTAGCAGGAAAAAAAGCCAAATTAACAATACTGCTCATACATACGTAAATAACTTCACATATGTAAATTTTGGTATTGGATTAAAAAAAATTAAGACTGATCTTACTTTTCCAACACCGTATATTCCACTGCAATAACATACAAATATTCAATGATGCAAATATCCAGAGGTGAAACTAAGTACAGGGTTATCCATTAATGGGTTCCAGACCGCCGGTCTGACAAGGCTGTCAGCTATTAAATACCTGTCATTTGAAGTGTTATTTATTTAGTAAAGGTTTGTCCTTTACAAAAGTGGACGCTTTTCGTGCATTACGTGGTGATTATAGTCGCCATAATCGGGCTACTTTGCAAGGAATTGGCAAGATTATAAAGAAATTCGGAGAAGAATGAAGGCGTTACAGATGCGGTCAGGCCCTTGTACTATAGCAATGCAAAAAAAATTGCTTCTGTTAGTCAGTGTGGCGGATAATACGAATTTCAATTCAGGGCGCTATGGCCGTATGATAACAATTGGCCATCAAGATCATGCGATTTGACGCCGTTGGCCTTTTTTTGCGGGGCTACATCAAGGATCGTATTAACGAGGATAATTCCCAAATGTTGGAGCATTTAAAAACCAATATTCGTCAAGTCATCTCCGAGAAACCGTCCGAAATGTTACGAAAAAGTGGTCGAAAAAATACCTTCATAGGATCCGTTGTTGCAATTAATTGAGCTGGTCATTTAAATGATATTGTATTTCGTACATAATGACATGATCCATTTAATTTAATCGAAATCATAGCTTTATGTTCGTCTTATTAATCTTTACTTTTGAAAGAGAAAATTTGATAGCCCGGTACTTTTCCTGTGTTGCACATTTAGATTTCAGCACATTGCTAACGGTATTTATTTGACAAATAGTTATTTGGGATGTTGTGGCATTACATCATTATTTTGTGATTATGATTTTGTACTCTCTGAGTGTCATTAATTGAGATCGATATAATTATCATTATAAAGCTGCATCATTTTTGAAAATTAAAATTTGCATAATTCCATACAACACTATATTGCTTTAAACATTTTCAAATCTGAATATTAACTACGTAGATCTGGCAACTTTTTATTGGGTAATACTGAGTCTTTCTCTTATGGCATTTTAAATCACTGCAATCCATTTCATAGCAATGGATTAGATTCCTCATCTCAACATTTTCGACTGTGCGAAATTCTTTCATTATTGCGTTGTTGTTTTGTTGGTTACAATAAAATTGTTATAAACAAAAACCAAAAAAAGAAGGAAAAGAAGAAATCAAAAATCCAAAACCACAATGAATGTAATTTGTTACGTTGCAACGGATGCTGGAGATGGGAGAGCGATATGGCTTACTGATTGCCAACAGTTTGGATGAAATGAAAAACCAGAAAACATTATTATGACAATAAGTACCGTTAAGTAAGAAAATTAATTTTAGCATCATGATTATTTTTATTATTCGACGTTTCTTGTGAATAGCCATGAACGCAGACGGGGGCGAGCGTGCAATTTGTGCAGCGTAGGCTCGTAAGGTAAATAATTTAAAAATAATTGGAATTATTTCAGGAACCACGAGCATCACATTGCCCTCAATGTGCCCCAGCATCAAAATGTGGAACAAAGTGTCAATAATGAGCCAATAAAGTTCGAGGAATTGAGGTAAATTACATCTGAATGAGCTGCCATAGAATATGGCCAAATTATCGTTGTTGGTACAGAAAATTGGCGAGAATGTTGAGGGACGGATTTTGTAATTTTCTTGTTCCTCAAGTATTCACATTCTCTCAAAAAAGTAAAGGGAATTGGTCAATAAATCACACAATTTATTTATAAAAATTTTTTATAAATTTATTACATCATCTTTAAAGCAGACCTTTTCCAAAATAATACACTTATATGGAGTGTCCCAACAAGAACGCAAGATTTAAATGACTAATGCAACAATTGAATTGTTTTTCTGGCTGTATGACATGTGGCGTTGTCTTGTTGAAGCCACATGCCCTCCACATTCATTTCTTCAATTCTAGGCACGAAAAAACTGGTTATCATTTCACGACACCGAATACCATTTACTGTTTTCGCTTAAAATGCCTCGTTTTCATAAAAAAGGTCCAATGATTCCTCCTCATGCATGAAGATGCAAATCTTTCATCAAAATTCGTTGCATAGTGTACTTGGAGACACCAATTTGCAGAGCTCGGTGTCGAATTGAGGTGGATGGAGTTTGAGCGACATCATCACGCACAGCTGCGACATTTTCGGTCGATCGACCTGGTCAAAGGCGCGTTGTTGTCTTTATATCACTAACAGACCCAGATTAGGCAAGTTTACCCATTAATCTCTTTATAGTTGACTCTTTTAGAGCATTATTGTGACCCCAAATTGATCGCAATTTGCGAACTGTAGCTGCAAAACTTTCACCAATTTGGTAAAACAATTTCACAATGAGAATGCGTTGTTCATTCGTGTAGCGCTCCATTTTTACTAACCTCGTACCTTCTACTAGCAAACAATAACAATTGCTCAAATGCCAAACAATGACAAATTTAAATCTTGCGTTCTTGTTTGGACACCCTTTATCAATAAATACTCTAATCATCGAAACATTTTTGAAAAACAATTTCTGGAAAAGACTTCAGTTCTCGCTGTGAATTCCCTTTTATGTTTTATATATGTATATGGTTATCCGTTTAGTAGTTTCAAAACCGTCGGTCTGGCCAGGTTATCAGTGATGAAATACCTGCCGTCTGAAGTGTTATTTATTTAGTGACCTCTCACTCGGCAGTTACATCAACAAGCAAAATTGCCGCATATGAGGCTCGGACAACCCGGAAGAGATTGTGAAAAAGCCATTGCATCCGGAAAAAGTGAGTGTTTGGAGCACATTATGGTCTGGAGGCGCACAATGACATATTTTTTTGAAAATAACCTCAAAAGGGGTTAAAGGTGGTTCTCGGAGGAACCTGAAAAGGATCCACTGCTGCAACCAATCCGCAAGCGGTTATTTAAATAACACTGTATTTCGTACATAGGAACCAGGTCCAAGCATTACAATGAAATAAAACTTTCATCGAAATCATAGCTTTATGTGCGTTTTATTTAACTTTACTTTTGAAACCGAAAAATGTATAACTTTATATCAACTGAGAACGCTGCCTCGAAGTGATAATTTGAGTTTTGAAAGGAGCCATATTAAGTAAATACGTTGCATAAGCTTTCTTTCTGCAAATCTGGCCTCTTTCGACGAATTTGCTCTTTCAAACGCCGCATAATGCTCAGATAATAATAATCTTTATTTGTTCTCAGATAGAAATTCCGAAACACGACACCGCGATAATCAAAGGAAATAGTCAATACTATCTTAACATTTGATCGATATTGACGTGGTTCTTTCGGTTTCAATCTGTTGGAAGGCGCCACTCGGAAGCTTTTTAATTGCTTTCATGTCAAACTGTTAAACTCTTGCCTCACTACGTTTTATTAATGTCGCCAATATTTATTTTTGCACGAACTTTGAGCAATTCAATTTATGAAGATAACTCAGATCCTTCGGAACCAAACAATCGTGTAAAATGATACGAATTTATCCATGAAACATATAAACTATTTCTCTCAAATCGAAACGATAAATTTCAGTCGCCACTTCCTTCACTTAATCGATGTTAACTTCAGTTGAAAATATTGGAAGCCGACCAGATAACATAACTGTACTGCTTTTAAATGGACTGTACCGCTGATATTTACAAGAAATTCAATTTGCAATGCAAAATTTGAGATAAATTCTTTACTCAATTTCTTTTTATCCATTGTAAAAATCACAAAATACATTTGAGATGAACTGACAGAATCAGGCACTGTAAACGAACTAAATAACAGATCGATCTCAAACTTGACATTAGTGTAGAGTAGGCTGCTACGGTCCTGCCCTTCGCAGTGTAAACAAAAAAAAAAAAAATAAAAAATTGGAAGTTATTGATCCCCACACAGACGTCACACTTTACCGTTCGCTTGAATAACTGATATTTTTTTTTGAAAAAATCTGTATTTCTTCAAATATATTTCAACGTATTCAAAGAATACCCTCAGACACATATCTGCTCTGGTAGGCTGCTACGGTCTCGCCATTCGTAGTGTAAAAAAAAAGAAAATAAAAAATGGGATGTTGTTGATCCCCACACAGGCGTACCATTTCACCTTTCGCTTGAATAACTGGTAATTTTTTCAAAAAATCTTTGTTTCTTCAAATATATTTTAACGTCTTCAAAGAATACCCTCAGACACATATCTGTTGTTTTCAGTCCTTGAAACATGTCATATGGCCGCTTTTCGATATGGTCTTTACACTACGCTGCGATTCACATC
>JAHXMU010000062.1:258199-268930 GCA_019455685.1 Philornis downsi
CATATAAAATTTGGTCCAAATCGGAGCAGTAGTTTTTGAGATTAGCGATCACAAACAAACATATCAAGTCATTTTTATATATATAGAGATATATAGAGACAAGCGTAGCTCAATCGCTAACAGCATTTATGATGTGAAGTTTGATACTGGTATCCAGCTTAGAAAAACATATTTTAGGACTTTGCCATTATGAAATACAATGTCATTTAAATTGCCACCTCTGGCTTGGTTACATCAGTGGATGCTTTCGAAGTAGTTTTCGATCAGTTTTTCGCACATTTCGAGTGGTACGTTTGGTGATTACCCGCGTAAACACGGTCTTTGACGTAGCCTCACGAAAAGGTCTAACGGCGTCAAATCGCATGATATTGGTACTCAATTTACGTCGTCAAAACGTGAAATTACTTTTTTGGAATTTTTCATATAATAAAGCCAAAATGGATTGTGTTCAATCACGTTTGAGTCACCACTTTTGTAGGAAGTTTTAACCATTTTTACGATTATTAAACGATATTCGTAAATAGCAAACCTTTTACTATATAAACAACACGTCAGGTGACAGGTATTTATCAGCTGACAGACTTGCCAGACCGGCCAGACACTGCCATCTAGCGAATCTACCTACGTGTTGGGTGATGAACGTTGCTACCAAGTTGTACTTAAAGATATTGAGTGAATTTTTTTTCCTGTTAATAAGCTATTCTAAAAAAACATTCTTTTGGTCCCAAATCATCCTGAACTTGTTGCGCCTGATTTTCCTTTCGGGGTTGTCGCAAACAGGATGTTTACAAAACAAAAACAATAAAATTCAATACGAATTCGATAAAAATTATATTTGAAAGCCAATACAAAGGCTTATTTAAATATAATGTTTTTCAAAAACTAAAAAAAACCGAAGGGGGGAAAAGTGGTAAAAATAAATGCATGTATTAAAAAAGGTTATTTGAGTTTCTTAATGTATCACCAATTACACGTTACCATATAAAGGGTGATACTTCAATCGTATTTTTTTTTAAAATCGAACAAAACACTCAAATTTGCATCATATATTAAAATTTTTTATTGAAATCGATAAATTGGTCTTTGCCATTTAATTTGTAAAGATAATTTCATGTAAATGTTGTCCGCGGCTCCGTCTCAAAATGCTCATTCGAAAGGTCCAATTTTCCGTCCCTTTTTCGAGGATTTCGGCCTGTATTCCACGAATAACGCGTGTTATGTTATCCTATAAGGCTTCAATAGTATTCGGCTTGTCCACATAGACTAGAGACTTGACATAACCCTACAAGAAATAATCAAGAGGCGTTAAATCGCAAGATATTGGGGGACAACTCACAGGACTAAATCGAGAGATAAGCTGCTCACCAAATTCATCCCTCAACATATCCATTGTTTCACGATCAGTGTGGCATGTTGCACCGTTCTGGTGAAACCACATGTCCACCGAGTTCAACTCAGCCAATCGGGGCAAAAAAAATCGCGTTTCATGGCGTTTCTTCCACGTTCGTCTTTGAAGAAAAATGGACCGATGATGCCACCAGGCCATAAACCACACCAGACTGTCGTTTTTTCGGAATGCATCGGTAATTCATGTATGGCATGTGGTTGTTAATCACTCCAGAAGCGACAGGCTTGCTTATGTACGTATCCGTTCAGCAAGAAATGAGCCTCTTCGCTGAACACAATTTTTCGATAAAACAGCGGATTTTGATTGAGCTTTTGTAAGGCCCATTCAGCAAAAATTAGACGTTGTGATAGGTCATTTGGCTTCAATTCTTTCGTGAGTTGAATTTTATAGGGTTTCAAACCCACATCGACGTGTAAAATTTTCCTTGTGGTTGAGTTGCACATCGCTGAGAACGGCGACGAATTGACATTTCACGATCGTCATTAACACTGGTCGCTACGGCTGCAATATTTTCTTCGGTACGCAGTCTACGCATGCGAGTCGATGGTTTTATGTCCGACAAAGTAAATTTGGTGCGAAATTTGGTGATAACAGCACAAACTGTTGATTCAGCAGGTCGATTATGACGATCATAAAATGGTCGTATCAAACGATGCAGATTTGTCACAGAGCACGAATTTTGACAATAATTTTCAACGATTTGCAATAGTTGCTCGTTTGTTAGTCTTTCTATGATGAAATGACAGAGTATAGTATACACTTTTCACTTTGTCAGATGACGTTTCGACGCCATTCCCAACCAGTGCTGCCAACCTGAAAAATTTAAATCTTAAAAAATCACCCTATATTAATGAAATTTTATGAATTGTTTTAGATCAATTTCCAGTGCCAAATAAGGACAAAGACGTTGAAACCAAAGTAAGGAAAATAAATTCCATTAATGGGGTGTAGAGGAGCGTCTCCCTTTCAATGAGTTTGCATTTCTATTGTTAGGCTCCGGGATCTACCGAATAATGCTTATTCGGGATGCCAGCTTGAAAAATATTTATATTTATATTTATCAGACTTGCCGATTACCAGACTATTCGAAGTGTGCGATAATATTTCGAGATGGCTGTCAATCAACGTAAGATGGCCTCGAATCCATGATAATAATAACGTATCGAGCCACTATCGGTCTTAAAACATAGTACCTAAATGAATAGAAAATAGAAATAGGAAATAATTATGTACCATCCAAACTATACCTATGTGTGGTACATGATTTTTGTTGAAAACATTCTAATTTTGAACTTAACTTCTTTCTATTTTTTGATACTTTTTCGGTCTATACATAGTCTAATCAACATCATTTGGTGTGAAAATAGTGCAATGCTCAAATGAGCCGAGTTCTTAAATATCTTAAAATAACATTTATTTCGTAACTTTATAATACAACTGCGCATATCCGTCAGCCTGCCGGCAGGTTGCCTGGTTGGCCAGAGGCTGGACACGATAACTTACACGATAACTTTCGCAAACAAAAGACAGTTTTGACAAACGTAAATTTGCTCTACAGTTTGACGAGGTACAGTATTTTGTACCGGTTACCATAACTACGATACTGAGGCAATTTATTTATATTAAACCCCAAAATATTGTTTTCATTATAAATTTTAAAGTCTACGTAAATCAACAATATTAAAAATATTTAAGACTCAAATTAGAAAATCTCGGATACCTTAAAATGCCTTGTTGTATCTGCTAAATCTTTGGCAGTTACAATTTCCTTCTTCGATCTAGTTTTTAACTGCAAATGGATGAATTAACCACTTTTATTTTAGTAATTCCCACACAAATCGGTGGATTTCACAAATATTATTTTTACGCCTTCGATCGACATAAAGGTATGTATCATTTGGTAAGTCAAAAATGTAACACTCAGAAGGAAGAGTTTAAAGTACAAAGTTACTTCACTCTCACTCTCATTATTGCGTTCGCTCACATTCTGCGTTACTAAAGGTCTCAGTGTTGCCACCGATGCAATATAGTTTTACTACGGACTTAATAAGTGATTTTATGACTTGCGTTGATAAAAAAATTTCTAGCTTTACCGGGCACTAGTCTTTTTGTCTGTATATATGACGTAAAATTTTGGATTATAACGGTGGTTGATGAATCAGTTCTGGCAGTCCTTGAGAAAAAATACTAATATTTATACTAATATCGACGTGATTAACTGCATCAAAATGAAGTAATTCCTTTGGCAGGGTGATGCGGTTGCATTCAGACGCTCTCTCATGAAAAGTCGCAGAAGAGACCCAGTAAAAAAAGTGAAAGTCTTTCCATAAGAGTACTATTTTCATAGCTTCCACAAATGCTCTTTTTAATTAAACCAAAAGGACCGACGAAATTAAGATGTTATGATCAGAAGTTGTAAGAATACTAAACATTTTTAGTATCCATTTCTTGTTTCTGATGCAAAAACTTAAAATTATTTAACATGTAGCTAAAATTGTTATTCGTTAATAACTTAAATTAATTACGAGTATGTTTATTCTGATTAAAAGAAGAAAATTGTTATGGAAAATGGTCCAAAGAGTTTTCATTGCTTAAGAGAATGTAGTGAAAATATGTTAAAAACAACAGCGTCCCTTCTATGATAAGCCCATGTTATACTTATCGATTATTATCCAATATTTTACCACTTCTATATCACAATGAGCGGATGTGTTTGATTTCCCTGGATGTTCTTCTTATACTGGGAAATCATCTAAAATTCAGTTGGAAAGTCCTGGTTTTTGAAGCACCAAAACGTTAAGAGAAGAATTGGAGAAAGAGCACATTAGACCAAATCGCTTCGAAATATATTTTACGTTCGATGCATAATACTCGCCATCTACGTGACTGACCGTGGGGAACACTTTGAGTAGTCGAGTAATCGATAAATCTTGTAAATGTTTCTCAAACTGTGATGTTCCGAATCGTCGTATAATGGTTACTTCCATTAAGTGAGTCTAAAAATGAAATGAGAGGCCCTCACTTGTCTCTTTCATGAGAGGTAAGGAAATTTGTGTATCCGAATAAGGAAAAACTCTTTAAATAATACAGGCCAATTGATTGTTTTAATTGTGAGCGTAGTTATAGAAAAAATCAGAAATATGATTATTCCCAATAACAAACCGGTCTTACAGGTTATATTCCATATAAGAGCAAAGAAGCACTTTCTTAACACGTTCACTTTTATAATAATACTTATAATAAACTTTGTAAAACTTTATAATAAACTTTTAATAAGTTTGAACCTTGTACGAAATACAATGTTATTGCAATGAGGTCATCGTTGAGGAAAACCCGTAGAATGATGAAGGTAATCTGACATTTTCAAAATATCAAGACACAATCAATTAACTTCCACGGAGATAATAGTGATAAAGTTGATAACAGCATTGAATTAAAGTCTTATATGTCTGCTCAGACTTGCCAACAACAGTAAAACATTTATTATACTAAAATTATAATAAAAGGCGACCATTTTATACATAGTTTAAGCTCTTATATTTTAATTGGAAATGGTGTTACAGAATACAAAATACATGGAAATTAATTAGTAATTTTATCAGATATATCACATATTTTCTTATTCTAAACATCGAAACAACAATAAAACAATTTTAAATTAAAGAAAACCAACGAAAAAATCCAAACTCTATCTACATTTATGTTTGAGTCGAAAATGCAGATATCCTATAAACAATAATCTTAGATACTTGAACATTTTAAATTACAAAGAAAAATGAATTAGAAGCTTTAACTAATTCTGCAATTTGATATTGGTGGATGCCTAACTCCTTAACAGTAAAACACAAATATCCTATGTATTGTGTCTGTATGTTTAAGAATACAATATTTCCAATAATAATATTACCATCACTATTAGAAAGACATTTAGAAGGCCTAGACCCTGTTGCAAATTCATTAATTTTGACGGCTGAATAATCTTGAATTGGATTACGAAACAATTCTATGTATATCATACTAAAGATCAAAGATCAGGCTTAAAAATAAATAAATGTTATTGCATGTAACTTAAACTAATGCTTGTTTATATAGTAAATCTCATATTTTTTTAATTCATTCCCAAAGCTTGAGAAGGTTGAAGTAACATCTTATCTTATTTAGGAATACAATATTTCCAATAATAATATTACCCTCACTATTAGAAAGACATTTAAAAAGCCTAGACCCTGTTGCAAATTCATTAATTTTTACGGCTGACGGCTGATAATGAATACCGAAATAGAATAATCGTGGGCTGGATTACGAAACAATTCTATATCACACTAAAGATCAGGCTTGAAAACAAATAAATGTTATTGCATGTAACTTAAACTAATACTTGTTTATATAGTAAATCTCAAATTTTTTTAATTCATTCCCAAAGCTTGAGAAGGTTGAAGTAACAACTTATAGTTTTCGGTTAATGATGCCTGCATCATAAGCATATGCATGTGACTTTCACAGTCGTTTTTACTGCAGATAAAAGTTTCTGAGACTGCAAGTCTCTGAGAGATTGCTCTAGAGAGGAAGATGTACTATTACATATGTCGGTTTTTTTGAGACTTCGTAAAGTAAAGGTCTTATTAAAATATTCTCTTATTTTCGCAGAATAGTCCATGTCAGTTAGTGTTATTACATCAAGCTATACACAGATACCAAATTTAAGTAATTTTAGCAATATCAGAAAGTCGGAAATAGCTTTATAGTCTGTAAGGAAGTGAAAGAAATGCAGATGGGGGTTTTCTTAGGCCAATTCCATTTGATAGCCGACCTAATATAGAAGACACAAAACAAGTTTTTCTTTATTTTTCAATATACGATAACATTCTTTTAGCTTAAAAGTATCAAGCTGCACTTCCTTTGTGTGTGATGATATTGTTCGTTAAGCAAACTCCTGCAAATGTTCAGTTTTTCTTTCTTATTTAAACAGTTAAGGATGTAAGAAATGATCAAAATCACAAGTAGAGACTGATATTATTTTATTGCAATTTTATGAACATTGGATCAAAATACGCACAAACATTTCCGAAAAACTACATTTATTTAGAATTATACTGTAACATCTCTATATATTTTGGTGAAGATATGACAAGATTTTATATTGGGCTATCTTCTATTTCGAAAGCGTTAAAACAGACTGTCGTTTTAACAAAAATCTAGATTTGGAGGTAAGTTTTATTTGTTTAATTTCATTATGCTTGGACCAAGCCATTATGAATGAAATAAAATGTCATTTAAATTAACGTGTCGGTTCCTCGAGCGTCATTTTCGAAAAAATACGGCCCAATGACCCCTCCAGACCATAATGCGCGCCATACAGTCACTTTTTCCGGATGCTAAGGCTTTTCCACAATCACTTCTGGGTTCTCCGAGCCCATATGCGACAATTTTCCTTGTTGACGTAACCACCGAGTGAGAAATGAGGTTCATCGCTGAAGAAAATTTTGTACGAAAAATTAACATTAGAAGCCTGTTACTGCGGCGTTCCATCAGCATATCTACGGCATTGTGAATGATCAGCCGGGTATAATTGTTGCGTAAGTTGGTCTCCACATGGATGGAGGTGCAAATCCAAATGCAAAATGTGCCATAATGAGGCGTTAGACAGAACCAATTGCTGAGAACGCCGTGGAATCGGCAAATTTGGATTATCCGCCACTTTCACTTACAGAGGTGATATTTTCGGCAGTGCATACATTATGGTGATGCACAATCTTGATCACATTTGTAATGCTTCCAGTCTCTTCAAATTTAGATATAATCTTGCCAATTCCTTGAACTGTAGGTCGATTATGGCGACCACAATCATCCCGTAATGGACAAAAAGTGCCTACGTTTGAGTCACCACTTTTGTAGTAAATTTGACCGGCAGTTTTGAAACTACTAAATGGATAACCCGTTACAATATACTTGACAAAAAATTAAGTAACTGCAGTTGACAAATTTGGAATTACAATGGAAAAATGAAATGTCTATTAATCGTCCATTTTCTATGTGAAGCACAAGAATGGTTGTGGCAATGCTGCCCATTTGCATTCTTAGAACTACCTATATCAGGTTCTAGCGGTCTTCACACTATTTACCTAGGCGAAGTTAATAGTCTGCTATTAACTATACGTATATCGTATGTTTTCTAAACTGAAAATTTTCTACTGCTTGATGATTTCGCTTCTCAAATCCCCCAATGCACTATAGGTAATTTGACCCATTTTTGTGACAAAAATTAATAACAATTAAACTGAAAAGATTTTTGCAATTTTTTTTGTGTTTATGTAGAGATAAGCTATGAGAAAAGTTTAAATTAAAAAGATTTTGAAATTTATAAAGTTGTAACCCACTTTTGCGAATTTTTTATTTATTTTGAATATAGATATGTATTTTGTTTTAAGTTTTATTTTACATTTCGCTATCTAAATTAATCGAATTTAATTCAGTTTCAAAAATATCGCCTAATCCTGTCTCCAAACTACTTTCACATTTGCCAATATTGTCATTCAACTCCACAGATACTTCTGAAACACACAGCATATCTAGAACCTTTTGTGGCAGTTGCGCGCGTCTTCTCTGCTGCATTCGGCTATCTAAGCATATTGACGAAATAACGGGATCAGACATGTCCATAGCCCTGTTAAAAACATCACATAAATTGTTTTTGCGGCTGTTCTTGCGGACATGATGAAGTCTATCCGACTTGTATAATTTGTTCCGCGACTCAGCAGCATCTTCGCCAAAACAACCTACTGGCAGTAAGGTATTTTCTATAATTTGTCTTGAATGAATCAATACCTTGTGAACGGTTGCCGTCATTGGGAGTCAAGGGTATTTGATTTGTATCATTTGGGCGGTATTGTGGCAAAAAGCTTCAAATTTCTGGGTATTCAATGGGAATTGACAGCAAATAGTAATGAGTATAATTTTAAGGGAATATATCAGCTCAACATCAGTATCAACTATTTCCGAAAAAGTGGCATGGTCAGCAAATGCTGTACGGGCTGTATTGTCATCATTGGTGTTTCCAAATCCACCCGTTTTTGGTTGATCAACTTTAAGGCACATTTTCGACCAAAATAATTGTTGTACAAGCTTTTTTTTCAGAAAGAGTTTTGCGATCGTCATCAGTTCGAATTTGCCATTTTTTAATACTGCTCTTGTATCCAGCATTCAAAACGAATTCAAAGAATCGTATCCAACAATGCAAAGGACTTATACCATACTTTAGAGTATCATTTTGTGGAAGAAACTTTTGGCTTTTGAAGTCTGTAATAGTCATAAAATCCTTTGGAGTTGCCTTGCAAATAGGACATGATTGACTGGATTTTGTATTTGTTAAAACGTTTAACACTTTACCATCAATCAACGTAAGAAATAGTTTAAAGTGTATTTCAATGGTTTTTCCAACATCGATAACTATTTTTAAACTATCTAAGCCATTTATCTGTTGTTTTAAATCATTGTCCTCAAGCAAAATTTTTTCTTTTGTTTCTTTACAAAACTCCAGTTTTATGGGACGACAAAACCTTATAGACTGAGGTGTGTGGTTATTCTAAAGTGGTCTACCGACTGAATCCACAAGTCTTAAAGGAGTCATTGTTGTTGCAAACAAGGAATAATCGAAATCATCGGATTTGGATGTTTCCTGAAATTTTTGCTTATAAAGGAATGTCCAGTGCTGCCATCAAATTCATAGCTAACAATCAGATCAGCCTTTAGAAAATTAATATTTTCTGTCATTAATGAGACTATGACTTCCTTCTGCATTGCAACAATTCTATTTGCAGTGTGCGTTAACAATGATTGAAGGGAAACATTTGCCTGTCTCTCATTGACTTCAATACCAACTGGTCTGCAACTTTTCTTAGAATTGGCGACCTCGTTATAAAGTGGATATATGTCTTGTATTCAAGTACTGTTCTTTTGTTAAATTGTTTTCTAACAAATATGCGAGTGCTTCATTTGCAGTGAAGCGAATTGGCTGATTATCAACAATGTGCGCTAATTTTTTCATCTTGCAAGCTCTTGTTGGACTACCAATTGTCTGCCTGAGAACCACTGCCATATCTGCTTTATGTTGAACTCGAGCCGCTATCGAAGCTGCACGAACTAGCAATTCCGTTTCGTTGTCTACTTTCTTTGATAGGTCCTTTGCTTCTCTATTCTTTGTGCGTTCGGATTTATCCACAAACTTTATTTTTGGACGCCCTACTAAGCATTTCGAAGGGGCAATCTTAGTTGGCAAAATAAAATCAATTGTAAGCCAGTGAGCGTTTTGTTTTTGGAAGACCTCTATCTTTCTGTGGGACTTGTTCCATCTCTTAGCCAAATTTTTACAAAAAGTTCGGACTCTCTCTTTCAGAGATGATTCTTCCTCATTCAAAATATTTATATTTCCAACTTGGCCAATAACAAAAGTGAATACAGCATCGTTCTTCCCCTCTTTGCATTTTACATCAATTCAAACTTTCGCAAGGTTTTTATACTGCAAACGAAGGTCGCCTACGAAAAAACAACATAACTCAAAAAAAGCAAAAAATCACAACGTGATATTAATGAAATAATCTCAAAATGGTCCACTTAACATGTTTTTGATAGTCAAAATACGGCCAAATACGGCCAACATTTATAAAGCCTATCCAAACCGCATTTTTAAGAAAAAAAAAAAAATTATTTGAGGTTAAGTCACAATAACTAGTTTTTCGCACTAAATCAAAAAGTAAACTTAAATCTGTCGACTAACCTGTAATGTGCATACCATCACTTTTATTTTCCACATTTAAGTTGTATTATTATATTTTGTTTAACGTTTTTAGAACAGATTACAAATTCACATTAAATACTACTGCATAGACTGCCTGTAACGCGTTGCTCGTAAACAATAACTTTGACGACGTGGAAATCATGTGTTACTCGATTGTTATAAAAATATAGTATACAGTCATTTAGTTCAACGTTATGTTTTATCAAATTGTAATAAAAAATTTCGTCACAAAAATGGATCAAATTACCTATAGTGCAATGTAGAGAATTATACTGTCGAGAGGCTAGGTAGTAGTCTGTCCAAATAATAAAATGTCCAACTGTTTGCCTTTCATCTCACAGTTCTTTCTAACTCTTACATTTTAACAGTTTACTAGAAAAAAATATAAGATATATTCCCAGCCTCATTTGCATAGCCACGACTGTTACTGTGTAACAGATGTAATTATCATAACGTCACATTTGTGAGAAGATAATGGTACTTGAACTTCCCATCGCACACACACATATACACATGTAAATATATATAT
>JAHXMU010000062.1:278930-374985 GCA_019455685.1 Philornis downsi
TTCCCCTCATCTAAGGACTGTGTAAATTTATTTCTATCACCGATAGATTTAGGAATATGCCAAAGAGATTTGGCCTTATTTGGGCAAATTGTTTCATTCTGTATTGACGTTGAAACTTGTGAGGCTTGCTACAAACCCAAAACGGGGACCAATGAGGACCGTTATTTAAAGACGTTGAGGATTTTTTTTGCCCAGAACTGTGCCGAAGACGTACAATTGCACACATAGTCAGACCGGCTATTGTAGAGCTCCAATGAAAATTCTCCCTTTCTGCTGGCTCCCAAGATCACCTGATCTGACTGCACCAGACTTTTTTTTATGGGGTTATGTCAAGCAAGAGGCGTACAAAACGCAGTCTATTAAA
This sequence comes from Philornis downsi, assembly GCA_019455685.1. Lineage (NCBI taxonomy): Eukaryota > Metazoa > Arthropoda > Insecta > Diptera > Muscidae > Philornis > Philornis downsi. The sequence goes on from JAHXMU010000062.1 coordinate 279,295, forward strand.
ACAATAATTGAGGGATCCCGACTTCAACCCTTCAGGCAGCAATGAATAATTTTCATCAGGTGTCGTATATGTGTGAATGAGGCATGGTCTGTCATCTTCAAAACCCATTAGTTATATAAAATAAAATTGAATTTTCTATACAATAACAACAAAAAAATAAATGAAATACATTGATTAGAAAAAGCTATTTAAACTCCTTATTGTAGCATAATTGGTGGGTCATACTGTATTGTATAGACTCACCAAGGCTAGTAGGTGGGCGAATCAAAAGTGGGTTACATAACATCGTAGGCTTATTTTTGTAATCGGCAGTGGCATATGATCGTTAGTTGGAGCAGCGATATAACCATCCCACCTTTCTTAAGCGGTGGCCAACTCATTATAGTGGGTAATCGACAAGTCTAGTAAATGCTTCTTAAACTGTGACGTTCGGTATCTTCATTAAATTGTAATCTCACTGAATGTGAGAAGTTCCAACATATCTTATGTATGGAATCCAAGGAAGTCTTTTGAGGCTACAGTAATTTATATTTTTGTATCTTCATCCGGAGGAATAATGTATACCTTATTTTATATGGCAAAAACACCCAGAGGAACGTATTTAAAATACCAAATATTTTTTGGCCAAATGCATTTTATGGACCTCCGGATTTTTCCAAATTTAATCAATTCTCTGTAATTTCTATTATAATCGAGGAACTGCAGTTCTACAATTCTCGACTATGTCGGAGAAAAATCGATCAAGTAACTATGTCCTTCTTGTACTTCCCATAAAAATTTAACGATTTAACGATTTCAGATTTGAAATCTGATTTTCCACTGTAATGCCAAATTAGTAAACTGAGTTTAGTTAAATTCTCGTCAATTATATTTGATAATACTAAGCAATATGTATAAAAGCATACCCTCTCTTGTGATTAGATTTGCATCTATCATTCAATATACCTATATAATGGAGCTTGCATCGGGTATTTAGTGCTGCGAATGAAAGCAGCTTGTACTGCTATGCCCATTAAGGTAGTACACAGGCAAATTGGCTGATTTGGAATAAATGGGTGCTTCTTTTACATTATCCAAGCGGAGGGCTTCAGAAAGATACTATTTTGTGTCTTTTATTTTATTTTATCTTTTATTCAGACAATTTTTTGGATGAAAGGACTCTGGCTGAAAGTTAATGGAAATTAATTTAACTGACTAAAATTTCTGTACTGATTGTCTATTATATTGATTAATAATGCTTAGTAAACTGGAGAAAATTGGGCCGACAAACCACCCTCGTTCTAAAACCACCAACACGCATGACCGTTTAAGATCATATATTCTTAGCTAAACATTAATAATCGAGATGTTGCACTGAATTCAGACAATTTTATCATTTCATCCATTCGTCTACACAACATGAGTTTTATCGACGAATACTCGACTAGGCTGTCGATGTTATTGATGCCGATGCTTTTGTTGTTTCTGGATCCCTCTAATTTAAACTTCTTTGCGTTTTCGCAGTTGATCCATCAACGACTAAGCGATGCAAAAATTTATTTTGACTGTCAAACAAAATTTTACATGTGCAACGTAGACGTTCAACGTTTCTAGGAATCAGTTCATATGGAAACTGATTTCCTTAATTTGAATCATTTCCCAGGATTTTGAACAAAGTGAAATTGGTTGCTGCGAGATTCTTACTGTAATTGCTTCTTGTTCTTCTTGCTTTTGGTTCGAATCTTCCTTCAATAATGCTTCCAATTTCATATCGGGCTTTCGCTATATTATCTTCTAATCCTTAACTAACTGTTCTTTAAGTTTGGAAACCACTTAAGACAACTTTTTCCACTTTAGGCAGTTTCACCATAAGCTTTAGTAAGAAATCTGTGTGCTTCACCTGCAGATATCTTTAAATTAAAAAAGTAAGTCAAAAGACTCTACATACGAAGCTTTCGGCTCAAAACTCGTTATTTTAGCATAAAAAATATATGATGCTTCTACAAAATCGCTAATATTTCATGATGACGGTGTTGCCAGACTCCAATATTACAATGTGACCTTTCACATCTGACAATTTTAGCCATAGCTTACAAGTGGGACCATCCTTTTTAAAATGGTGAAGTCTCATTTGTGCTCTCAAAATATTTATTCTGGAATTGCAACCAGCATAGTAATTCTTATAACCAGCAGTATGCCTGTAGAGTGCACGCACCTAAAGTTTATGAACAAACTACGTCAGAAATGAAAACCACCATCTACTCCCCTCAGTATGTGCTAAAGTGAAATGCGATTTTATAAATGAAACTTGAATTTGCATGGAAACGAAGAGAACGACAGAGCAGACGAGAGAATGAGAATAAAATGAAACACTTTTCGTAGAAAACAAGAAAGAAGAAAACAACAAAAAACAACACAAGAAAATTAAAAGCTCTCGATGTTTGTCGGTGGGCGCCCACCACCACCGTACCAAACTCAAGTGAATTGAACTAAACTGAAATGAAATGTGAATGCGAAATAGCCCCAGCGGGAGCGGGAGCAAAACACTAAACTACTCGGCTACCGAGCAGAACAGAGCAGAGCAGAGCAGAGCAGCAAATCAAACGAAATCAAATCAAATAACCCTACGTTGTACACAGCCGCCAAGTAAATCAGTTAGTCGCAAAAAGAACGCCACGCGAATTTTAACTATACAAATCACAAATAGAAAAGATCGCAGACGACGACAACCACGACGACGACGACGAAGAGGAAGAAGAAAAAAATTCATTTATTTCCCTTATTTTGCCAATACATTTTCGATTGTTTTTCCGGCCAACCAACCAAAGCTGAAGAAAAATCCAAAAAACGACACAATCAAATAAACTTTATTTATTTAGCTGTTTATGGTAAACTTTTGTTGTGTTAATTGATTTCCAATTTAATCCAATTTCTTATCCAAACAAAAGAAAATAATAAAACTAAAACAGTTCTAATCAAAAATATTGCTGTTATATTTTTCTATACGCAATAAAACAACAAAAGTAAGAGATTTTATAAATTTTTTACATTTTCTACACCAGTTGAGTAAAAAATCAAAGTGCATTAAACAATAACTTCAATACGAGGCCACAACGAATTGTAGAAATTGCGCGTTTTTTTTGTGATTGCAACTAACAAATTACAATACAATAACAATAATAATAATAACAAAAAGAGGGAGAAGTCAACAAAAAACGACTTATCAACAATTGTGATTACCAAGGACAACCAAAGGAGCATAACGACAAAGTTTACATCCTAACGACCAAATAAATCAAAAATACCAGGTTTTGCACGACACACGGAAAAGTTGAGAGCCCCTGAAAACTTCTAAACTCATTAGCAACAAATAACAAGAAAAGGCTTTTCAAAATGTCATGGAGATATGCGGTAAGTTGAGATATATTTAGAAAAACATAACACACATATAGATATGCATATACAGACAGAACATAAGTCTATGTAAACATACGTATATTTATTTTTGTGTATTCACTTGTCGCAAGACATTCTCAACTAATTGCATTTTGGTACAAAACCTCCATCGACTCACCAACCTTTGCCCACCAAGCTTTACATAGACTTAGGACATATCCGCCTACACCACACACACACACACACTCATGTGTTTTTACCCCACACGATTGGAAGATGATATATTTCCATTGAATTATGATCCTGGAGAGATTGTTGTGTTTGCTTTGTGGTTAAGTTAGAAATATAAGATTTCTTCTTTATTTCAATCGCTCTAATGTATGCGAGTATATATATATATATATATGTATATATATGTACAAACTTAAGTGCGAATATGTAAAACATCAAGACCACATCTGGTTTTTATATACAGGTTCTTTATTTATTTCTCCATACAAACACTTGAGTGTTGTTTGAGTGTGAGCCTTTAATAGTGCTATACATAAATGCTTTTCCACATTTGTACTTATATACGCATTCATACATAGGTGAATGTGCATCAAATGACCTTGATATTCGTGTTCCGATGACCTAAATTTCCTTTATATACGTTTATATATATATATATATATGTATATATGTATGTATAGTCAACCATATGTTTAAAAACTATTTGCAGCGGTCAGAAGAATTCTTTTTTTGTTGAATATTTTGTGATGTGAAATGTTTTTTCCCCCATCTGTGCACAAACAAATCTCAAAAATGCTACAGTGGTTCGCAGACCAGCTTTTGTTTATAAAAATCACCATATTATGCAGACATACGATAAACTGGGCAAATTTAATAATTTAATAATTCAATAATATCGCCAGTTATAGCGTCATTATAATTTCTTACAAGCTTTCTATACCTTCAACTGAGGAAATAATTATAAATGTGTTGTATCAGTCAGCTCCTTCTGGTACCTCTAATTTTCCGAAACAAAATAGAAGCCTTATTAAATGCCATAACCCTTCTGATACATTTCACAAAAGTTGACCGTTTTTCTGTTATTTAATCTTTTCTCTGTAATTTGTAGTTAGTAGGCTGCTATAGATTACATTTTTGTTCTTTGTATTGATTTATACGACTCTATAAAACATGAAAAACCATCGGTTAAGGAATAATGCTTCTTCTGGTATCTCGCATGAACGCAACTGAACCACTTAATATAAATGTTCTTAGAGTCCAAATCTCAAATTCAAATTTTGTACAACACTCAATAGTGTGCTAAATACAAGCTTGATAATGAAAATGAGCCGCAATGTTAAACCTTTTAGGGCATCTTCTATTCATATTGGCCGAATTTCCAAAATTCAATTTTTCCTCTATAATTTCTAGTCAATGCGCTGCAGTAATCTAGATTGTTGTCCATTATATTGCTTCAACGAAAAAGGACACTAGAAATATATGTAAGTTGATGAATCTACCTGATATTTCTGGACTGTTTCTCTCTTCAGTCCTATCTCTTTTTAAATAACGTTATATATTTACAACCAGTATAAAATTATGAGGATTTTTTACTACCGTCCACAATGAATGATGATTTTTTTCCAGATTTTTGAAGTTTTGAATTTCTTCAAAATGCCAACCTTTCACAGTAATTGCTCGAATGGAGGATGAACCATTAATCGGTCTTTGACAATCATTCGTTGATATAAATTTGCCACGAATTCAATGAAAATGTTTGATCAATTAATAACCAGTGCAATATTTCTGTCAGGTGAATTGACTTACATGTACTGCGTTATCCATTTTTCGGATTCAAAAGTTAAAGCTAAATAAAATACACATACAGCTATCATTTCACAGAAACTTTTGTTTCATTATAATGCTTGGTTTTCATAAGGATCATGGAACGATAGAACAAGTGCACCGTGTAGTAACCCAGATCAGAAAAACATTCCAAGGTCGGAAATATCGCTCAGCACTCTTTATAGACATCTCCCAAGCCTTTGCTAAAGTATGGCATGAAGGCCTTATTCACAAAATAGTCTCTTTTCTACCGACAAATATCCACAAGTGCTAGAGAGCTATCTAAAGGATCGATTTTTTGTAGCAAAATCTAAGGACTCTGTTTTAACTCAAAGAAAAGTTTCAGCAGGAGCTCCCCAGGGTAGTATACTAGGCCCTATACTATATACCATCTACACCTCTGACATACCTGTTCATTCCCTAATTCAAACCTCAATTTTCGCTGATGACACCACATTCATGAGCATTAATACTTGCCCATTAATGGCTTCTAGACAACTGCAGTCTCATATACATATATTAGAATCTTGGCTTGAAAAGTGGAAGATAAAAGTAAAAGCCTCTAAGATTGTACAAGTTACATTCTCTCTTAGACAAAACAATTGCCCAGCCCTCACTATACATATACATATAGTACCATACCCGTTCATAACCATGTTAAATATTTGGGTATTCTCTTTGATCGACGTCTCACCTGAAAAAATCACATTGACTCAAAAATCATTCAATTAAAATTAAAAATAGCTCAACTCCACTTATTCCCAGTCTACTATCAGTTTGGAAAATAAAATCACCATCTACAAAACCATATTGAAGCCGATATAGACATACGGCATCCAGTTGTGGGGAGTGGCATCGGCTTCCAACATAAATGAGCTACAGATAAAACAATCAAGGAGACTGCGCTAAATTTGTGGTGCCCCATGGCATATTAGGAATGATAACATACACAGGGATTTAAACATTCCTTATACTTCCGAAGAAATAAGAAAATTAAGCAGGTTATATATATCGAAGTTGTCCTCCCACTCAAACCCATTCGTTCAAAACCTTCAACATTTTTCCGGTCATATACGGCTGAGAAGAAAGGACACGCTAGACTTGGTCTGGTGATACAAAATTCGGCTCACCAAAAATAAGATGCGGCAATGACAGGATCCGGCAATGACAGGATACTTTAGTTTAAGATTGGATTAAGATTTGAATACTTAAATAATTTCGAAAGAAAGATTCAGTAAAGAAAATGAGTAGAAAAAAATAAAGCTCGGACCTTGCCATTATGTACGAAATACAATATCATTTAAGTGATCGCCTCTGGATTAGTTGCAGCAGTGGATCCTTTTGAGGTAGTTTTCGACAACTTTTTTGCACACTTCGGGCGGTATGTCGGCGATAATGTAATTAATGTTGGTTTTCAAATGCTTAAACGTTTGATAGTTATCCACTTAAACACGGTCTTTGTCGTAGTCCCACAAAAAAGCGTCAAAATGAGTCATTTCTCATGATCTTGAAGGCCAATTGAAGTCGCCCAAACATGAAATTACGCTTTCTGGAAACTTCTCAGGCAATAAAGCCAAAATCGGTCATATTGTGTGACTCGTGGCACCATCTTATTGAAAACACTTATTGATTATCATACGGCCAAAGCGCTCTGAATTGAAATTCGGATTATCCACCACATTTTCGCTAACAGAAGCGATATTTTCGCAGGGCATACATTGCAATGATGTACAGGCCTATAATGCTTCCAGTCTCTTCAAATTTCTTTATAGTCTTGCCAATTTCTTACACAGTAGGTCGATTATGACGACCATAATCACCCCGTAATGCATGAGAAGTGGCCACATTTGAATCAGATATCCTTTACTATTTCTTTTTCGAAATAACTTGATGCCCTCTTTGAAACATAGCAATTTGAAAATTCTATTACTTTGTTCGGTGCATAAAATTATAGTTTTCTTCCAAGCCCGTTCCCTTGGCTGTGGTACAACATTTGCTCGATATGAATTCTTACGTGTAATGAACATACTACTTGTATGTGTCCAACAGTATCACAAGCAACAAAGTGTTATTATCGGCAACAATAGTTGCTGATTCTGCCAATGAAAGTTTAATCGAAAGTTCAATGAAAGTTAAATGAAAGTTCAATTATCAGACTCAGCATATTGACAATTACGCAAAGGGGCAAACAAGTTTTCCTTTGGCCGCACTATCAATTGAGAGCAGTAGATAACAAATCAATTATGTCCTTTCTTTCTGTTACAAACATTCTTATCTAATTCTAATACCGGCTGTTACTTTTCTGCTAGATGTTGCCTCTCTATTTGTACTATTCTTGTTTTATGCATTAAGGAAAGGAAAGGACATTGACCTCGCAGTGGGAGACAGCAATTTTCCATATACCTTCACATGTATGTGACATGTGTGTTGTATGAGTTCGAAGTTCTATTTGAATTTAACAGCTGACAGCCTTGCCAGACCGGCGGTTTTGAAATCAAAAGAGGGATAATCCTGTACTTTCACCGTACTTCTATCTGAGTTGGTGAGAAAATTTGCCACTCCTTAAAAAAAGGGCCGTGATAAATCTCTTGGGTTCTTATGAAAAAACGAAGAAAAAAAAAAAAATAAGTAAATAATGTGAAAAAATTCTAAATTTATAACGTACTCAGTTCCTTCACTTAAAACTTATACAGGAACTATCGATTTTCGGTAAATCGTCCAAATTGTCTCTTTGTGTCCAAAAAGTAAGACCAGTTTTCTGGTTAAATTACGGGAGTATACCAAATTTCAGAGTTAATAGAGTTGATATCGTTGCTACAGATATCTGTGCCAAAATCCATCCTATAAATATCATCAGTTTTTAAGTTAAGTTTGCTTTTTTGAGACACAAAAAATGATTTCGGCGATTTTTACAATATGCCATTTTGTTGAGCAAAGAAGATTTAGAACATATTTCTCGAAATTGAATTTGTGCTACACATAGAAAACAATAATAATAACACAACAAGGACGACAGAGTCGCGGACTGTTGTCAGTCTCTGCCGATAAAAGCCAAAAATCCGAAAGAAATGTCTACAAGTGGCAGAAATAGCTCAAAGGTGGCCAAAAATCAGTTGAAGATCAAAAACTTCCTGTTGGATAATCATATATCTGAACTTTTAATGTTCGATTGATTAACAATTAACGATCATCCAAATAACTTTGGCATTTCTAGCCGATCAGTTAATTCTATTGTAAACCAGTATATGGATTTTAATTAGATGAACTGACCTGCATGTATTTGCACCCAATGTCCTTTTGCATTGATGCAAGAGCAAGAGGATACTAAAAAAAACAAGGTGAAGCTAACCGTTGTACAAATATATATATAATATTCTTTGGAGTCTCCAGAATGCTATGATTATGGCTAATTATAATGAAATACACAGAAGTTTTTTTACTCCAAGTGTTCTTAAATACACTAAATTTGCCTCTTACTGGCTCCAGAACGCTAACAAAGCAATTGTGCCACCATCGCTATGTCAGGATAGTACATATCTTAATAGCGCTAATAAAGTGTATATTTTTGGCTCATTAGCTTCGTCTGCGTCTTATGACTGGAGTGGAGAAATTAGCATGATAAATAAACATTGAAATATTTTTGCGGATTTTGGCTTTTCGTTCACTTGTTATTGCCAGACAAATTGTCTAGTCTCTTGTCAACTACGAATCCCCATCCATATTAATCATTTTCTGCATGGCAGCTTTAGCACACATCATAGTTTTTACGCAGTGTGTATCACGGTGATATGCATCGTATGTCTGCCTACAATTAGTTATATGTGGAGAGTCCAAGTGCATAATCGTAAATGGTGATCCTTATTAAGGTGGTTATTAATTTGGGAGTATAGTCTTGGAAAATCTACGCAGAAATAGTTGAATAACCTTAAATTTCGTTCAACTGGTGTAACAGCTCTAAACTGACAAAAATCCAAAAATATTGAAAAATTAGAAAGACCCCAAATATTTCGAAAAAGGAGCAAACAAACATTACAGTTGTTTCTTTAGAGATTTGACAAAATTATGTATTTCACGCGGTGCGAGCTCATCAATTTTTGACCGTGTAATATCTTTACCTTCTCTACTAGTTAAACCTTCACCAGCAAAAATATAATACCCAGAACATAAAAATTTATGAAAGTTCTTGAAACTTGACACAGTCTAATATCTAGACAGATCGTAGGTGGATGTTGTAAATGTGATATATTTACTCACTCCGTCTGGTATCTCCCATACAAAATTATCCGAAATTAAATTGTTTCCCTAATTCGTAGACTGCAGTAATAAACTAAAGTTTTATTCACTACAAAAATTAAAAAAATCGACGAATGAACAATGCATATCTGGTACATTTTAACCGATTTAACCCATATATTCTAGGTTAGTATATTTTATTCATGCGCATTAAATTCAGCAAAATTTAATACACTTTTGGCATTTACTGAGGTATGGTCTAAGAAGCAAAATGCTCTGCGTGGTCATGCCCCTTTCGGTACCTCCCATACAAAATTCAATTGTTGACTGCAGCTACTTCAAATTCTGTAGTAATTTATAAACTGAAACTCAGTATAGTATAACTTTATAAATATTGATTTCAAACAAATTACGTTGGAAAAGATAATAAATCACTCATCCGATTGGCATAAAGCTTTACAGTACACTGGTCATGAAAGAGGTCTCCAGTAATGTACAAATAATGCACGATAGGTGTCGCTTGTGTCATGTTTGCCAATGAGATGTAAAGAAAGTACAACGTAACGTCAAACTTCTAACACAAAACTGGCAATAGTAGTGGCATAAATACAACGAAGCTAGGCGATTATAAAGTGAACTTTTGATTTGCTCGCAATTATAGACATCATTTGATAAGGTTAGTTGTGAGAATACAAATAGTGGGCATTGCCATGCCCCTTTTTGTACCTCCTATATAAACATCAGATTTACGTCGTATATTCTTGGTTTCATATTGTGTCATCTATACCATTAAATTAGACAAATTTGCGCCATCCGTGCTTTTGATAAATTTAGTTATGAGAATGAAAATGGACTGCATTATTACACCATTCTGGCGCAATTTTCTCCAATTGTATAGTTTTACAGTGCTTGACAAAATTTGGAAAAAAATATATCGTACCGGATAATCTCACTTATGGTTACTTGCATTGAATGCAAGTTAATTAATTCAAATCATATATTTCCATTCAGTTGTTCTAAATTTAATATAAATTAGAGAATATAATTTTTATGTTATTGAACTTAATCGAACTATTATTGAACTTAATTCTGCGAATAAAAATGGTTTGTATTAGGGTACTCAAAATTTGGCGAATATCAATGGTTTCCCTATAATTTCTAAGTGTAAAACAGTAAGTTATAAGTAATGAATTATAATTTTACTTCTTTTGTTGTGCATTTATTCACACCAATTGACGAAAACAACCTGGCGATTATGAGGTAAAAGGACATTTGGTGGAATTTCTGTTATATATTCGACAACCTTGCCGCCAATGATTATTTTTTCTCCAGTCCTTCAATTTTTACGTTTGAGAAACATAATTAGTGTTTATTCCATGTTGGTTTTAAAAGACTACAAGTTAAGAGAGAATTTCGACCTAACACAATGACTGAACCTTCAAATCACTGTCATGTAAGACAATTCCCTTAAAGCATCGCATTGTGAACTACAATTCTGTTTATGTTTAGCCGCCGTCTCGCTTTGTTTCATCACAGGAGTACGACTGAGTGATCCTTGTGAATTTGTATCAATATGCACTCATGTTGGCACTGTTTTTGGCGTGTTCCTTTTCAATTCTGGCTGTGTATGTGTGTGTATGCAAAAATACCTCTTCCATTCAGTGGGGGATGTGTTCGTTACCTTAGCTTCTGGGTGCAGCCATGTTTATGTCATCACACTGTCTACATATGAGGATGTGACTGTCACCGCACACTGGTTTGTAACAAATATCCTGTCACAGTTTTCGAGCAGTACATACGTTTGAGTAAAGGAGCGGAGACGGGTGAAGGGCGTGGGATGCTGTTTTGTTTATAAACACAACAAAACTTCCATTATTCGAACAAACGTTTGTCGGTCTGTCTCTCGGGCATTTTGTTGTCTGTATGACACATTTTGTATAATTGTCTTGTATTGTGTTCGTGAGATACGGCATGTGAGCGATGCTTGCTTGGATGCTGTGATAAGCTTGCACTAAACATTCGTACGCTTATATATGTATATGCAACGACGGTGCTAGAAACTTTTAAACGTGTGTGAGTGATTGGTGACAAATCACTTGTGCTCCGGTTTACAGTACGAAATAAACAATGTGTTGTATTTACCAAACTCAACCTCAGTATAGTAGAACTGTATATATGGTGATTACAAAATGTTTACCTTATGTGGGGAGATCAATATCTGTATGTGTGATTCATATAGGCTCCTACTCTGCTCATTCAATTGCGGTAAAGCTTTTCTGGCAGCTGCATGCTTGTCGTGAAAAAGGTTTCTGTTATTGTACAAATAAAGAACTATAGATGTCGCTTTAATCACGTCATTTTAATCAATGGAATACAAAGAAGAGTATGATTTAACATTAGGGTTCAAAGACAATTCTAACAATATTGATGAAGTGGTTTCGACCTCTCCTTGTGTCCGACAAACATTTCAGTTAGTCAAGTAATCCACAAAGGAAAAAAAATACTTAAACCGAAAAATTAATAACTCCATAGAATTATTTTGTCTGCATTTTTCTTTATTTTGGGTTCTAACTGACAAGGGAAGCAGAAACATTTTAAGTTTTTCGGGGAATTCTCGTAATCTTGAGAAATTTGAATTACTTTTCGGATTTTCCGGTCGGGGAAACTACTTTCTCCGCTGGCGGTTAAAATTCGGTTCTGCCAAATTTTTCTTGGTTCTTTTGTCAGACTTGCACCAGAATAGAATTCCTATCTTGCTTAATTTAATTTGACCGCACTATGTGCCTCAATATTGACCTCTGTTTCTCTTTCCCTTCTTCACACTCCCCTTTCAACCCTTCTCACGCTCTCTCCCTCTCTCTCTCCCCCTAAACACATATATGATTAGACTGTGCTCACTGTAAATGTATTTATGTGCTTGTTGTATACTTGTATGCATAATAAAAGTTTTAATTGAAAATTAATTGCGATTTTCATTACTCAGTGCATGACATATCCTTCGGTTTATATTTAGCATAGCGTCAAGGATAATGTTGTTGTACACATACATAATATAGGTCATGGAACATTTTTGCTGTTATCGCTGGCCTAACGCAACAACCCTAAAAGCCCTTTTAGCTAGTAATGTCAACCGGAAGAAGGCCTCATTTCCATTTTTTGTACAAGGACTAATTATGGCTGTAGAAAAATAGAATTAACAAATTGCGTTTTACAAATGTTGAGGTAGTCACTGTTGCAGATGTAATGCAAAGATATAAAAAGGTCATTCTCAAGTTTAGCATTTTGTGCGGTTGAAAACTGCTTATCCGCTAGCAGAGAAGCAAAAAATCTTATGTCCTCTTGGGTCATGTTGTTAAATGTTGAATGTTGAATAAATTTAACATGTTCGCTGTCATCATTCAACTTGATCTGATAATTTGTGATATTTCAAATTATTTCTCTTTATTGCTTCTGTTTCTTTTCCCAATCGATATTTGTGCCTGTCTTTAATATTCCCCATTAATTTCCTTCTTGGCTAAATGTTTGTCATTTATCTTGATGGCAGATTCGTTAAATGTTTATTACAAGTGCATTCGATCAAAACCTCGCGTAAATCCCAATCCAAATGTAGCGCTGACATGCCAAGCAAATATGTCAATGTCAAAAAAATTGTTTATATTTCATTAAGAAATTATAATAATTTCAAGGAAGAATAATTGAAATTTACAAATTGCTTTTGGTTGTCACTGATGTAAACGAGGTCTCAATTTTTTTCAATGGCAATAAAAGTATTGGTTTTTTTCTTTGCCATTACTAATTCGATTTCACGAACATTCAGGTCGTCCTAAATAAAATTGTGTAGTAAAGTAAATATAGTTGTTACCTACATTGTCTGTATATGTGAAAGAGAAATGTACATGAAATAGTGTTTGTTACTATTTAAAACATACGGCGAATACGGGCAGGAAGTAATGAAATTTTATTGGTAACATAAAATGTTTGTTCATTTAGGACAATAGGTCGATTTGCTTGCTGTTTTGCTGTCCTTAAAAGTTTATGCAAACGTTTTGCATATGCAATTTATAACAGCTACAGTAGCAAAGTCGTTCTAAAGTTGGTCGTACAAACGCAGTGCACAGTAGTCGATTTGGCAAAAAGACAATAAGAAAATAATTCCACACAGGAGCGGTATTTGCGACCGTAAGCAGGGTTTAAAATTACTAAGTTATTTTCATTTTTGAAATACTACTTTTAACTAAGCCAACGAAAGTGACTGAAAGTAAATGAAATGAAACGGCAAATATAAAGAATGTTTTGACTTTAGTGCTTACGGATTACGACAACTTCGTAAATCGAAGCCGACAGTAGTAATCAAATCGAGAAAAACAACTATTGGCTGTAGAAGCCTGAGCAATTGTGTTGACAGTCACAGAAACAGTCAACGCAATGAGTGTAAATGCCTGCACAAACTAAAATTTAATAAACAATAATTTCTAAAATTGTAAAATAAGATAAACAATAGTTTCTAGAATCGGAACAAAATTAAAATTGATGTTTCGAGCGCCTTTTTGTTATTATCTCTTCAAATTGAAATGAATTGTGGGTTATATTTTTATGATCAAATTTCGAAATATTCATAAAGAGTGTTCCAACAAGAACGCAAGATTTAAATTTTAAATAAAACACAGATGTTTAAAGAAAAAATCGTGAAACTTTATTATATCGTAAAGTAGACAGAATGAGGTTATGTATGGAATAACGTATCGGGCAGATGGCCGCCGCGGCTTTGCTGGCACACACGTGATCTTTTAATGAATTTTTCAATGACCGTTTTTTAATGCAGCGTCTAATTTCCTCTTTTAAGACTTGAGTCGTCGTCGCCTTTTTCGCTTAAACCATCGATTTCAAAAAACCCCACAGAAAAAAGTCTAATGGTGTTAAATTGCACGATATAGGCGGCCAATTCTGGTCTCCAAAACGCAAAATAACACGACCGGGAAGTGACTGATGCAGCAATTGAATTGTTTCTCTGGCTGTATGACATATGGCGCCGTCTTGTTGAAACCACATACCCTCCACATTCATTTCTTCAATTCTAGGCACGAAAAAACTGTTCAAAAGTCAAACAATGACACTTCGAATGGCGCCAAATTTAAATCTTGCCTTCTTGTTGGGACACTCTTTATTTCAGAAATGGATGGTCCAATCACAAAAATGATTAATTTTGGTAGTTTCTAAGGTTGAATTAAATTGAGCCTTCGTTGTAGAGATGAGAAACATTCATTTTATGTGATGAGCTTTCATCTCTATAAAATGGCTATAATTTTCTGCAACTCCCTTAGAAATCGTAGAAAACTATCAATTTTGCGATTTGGCCATCCGTTTCATAGATATGACCATATTTGTATTTTAACGATTTTTTTTTTATTTTAAATTGGTTCGCCAAGATTGCACGTTCTGTTTTCAGATTATAGATTTGTTTATTACTGAATGTCTGCACCTACACAAACAAATGTTGATATTGAACGCACCATTCTTTCCTTAATTGTGCATATTCTTCAATTATTTTTTAAATTTTTGAATACAAATTGATATTTTTAGACGCCGCACTGATTCTCTCCATGGGTAATCTTAGAAACTTATATAAGTTTCTTCAACTCCCTCATAAACCCTAGGAAACTATCAATTTTGCGATTGGACCATCCGTTTTATAGATATGACCATATTTTAACGATTTTTTTTTCTCATTTTAAATTGTTTTGGCGATTGCACGTTCCGTCTTCAGATTACGGATTTGTTTATTATTGGCTGTCAGCAGCTACACAAACAATTTTTGACATTGAGCGCACCATTCTTTCCTTAATTGTGCATATTTTTCAATTATCTCTTAAATTTTTGAATAAAGATTGATATTATTAGACGTCGGATTGATTTTCTCCACGGGTAATCTTAGAAACCCATTTTCTTACATTTGTGGTATAGATGTCAATGCATAATCCTCATCGATTATAAGCTTAATTGGGATCAGATACACTTGGATGAAGGATTTTCTATCTTCTTTCTTAAAGCATTAAGCAGCTTACACAGCAAAGGTGAATGACTAAGATATTAGCAACTGCTGCGACTATCAATATGTAGGGTGGCGCATAAGTAACGTTAACGGCGACTATATTGAATACGTTCTTGTGCATCATTTGGTTTTAACTCGTAAAGCAATTACCTCTTATATGGGAAAAGATGTAACATATGTAAAATTCTTTGCAAAGACCGGCTAGACATCTCTAACTGCTGAGAACGTCGCCTGGTGGAAGTTTCGGGGGTTTACTCAATACTTGCTTGCACTCGAGCACTGGTCACTTTATTTCGAACTGCACGATTTCTTCCAGCACGCGGAAGATCACAGACAGCCCCTGTTGCTCAATACGCTGAACCAAACGGTAAATTGTTGGAGCGCTAGGAGCATTTCGAACATGAAAGAAATTTCGATATGATCTGAATAATCGAATGCTGACTTTCAAAGTAAAATTGAACAACTTTGGTTCTTTGTTCTTTGCTGAGCCTTCCAATCATAAATTTCCCAAGTATTATTTAGTTAATTCTGTAAAGAAGCCAAAAAAAGACTTAAACAAAAAATATATTCACTGATCAAATCTTAATGTTACTTATGCGCCAACCTACATGTTGTGATTTTTTCAGAATAACTGTTGGTGTCGGATTCGATTTCTTTTTCGTGTCTTTCCTGACTCATTTCATTGGGTTCTGACTGTTTAGACCATGAAGAAACAAAGTAGTTTGCCGCAAATTTGTTGTGCTATCATTAAGCATTAGTTAATTTTGTCTATCATTGCTAATTTTTAGCTAATTGTTGTTGCTAACTTTAAACGCTGGCCGTCATGTCTCTAGTAAGTCTCCTACTACTACGCATCTAAAATTAGTTTTGCAATATTTCTCAGCAGCCAAAAGTGTCAGCAACTTTTTATACCCTTAGCAGTTACAACGGGTATGTACATAAATTGTTTATGTAATTTGCATATATATAATTTGTATTTGTATATACAGAAATTTCAAAAGTTTGTGAAGTTAGATTCGCAAGTTAAATTCCTTTTTCACAAAGCTTACATATTGTATTTGACTGAAAGTACGAGTATTTTGATAAAAATTTTTACAAAAACAAAAAAAATTACATTTATTCCTATTGAATTGTATGAAAATATTTCAGGTTTAACTCTTTTTGTACATTTTTTTTTAAATTTTTCTAACATATGAACATTTTCATGTGAAATAGCAGACAAAAGCAAATATTTAATTTAAGTTTTTTTTTTTATTTGCAAATTTTCCTTTGAATGAAAATCCATGAAAATCATAGATTTCGTTTATTAGATATCGCGTGCTGAATTTTAAAAATTTGTGCTTTATTCCGATGGGTATTTTGGGTGTATTCCGGTTATGGTGAACATACTCATCGTACAGCTATCAAGAGAAACTAAAAAACAGAATCCAGAATAGTATACTTGATGCATATACGATATGGTATATCAAATCAAATGTGCAGGTTTTACATGAGTCTCGCTGGGGAAGCCTTACCCATGGTGTGCCATCACACAGGTGCTGTTTTCCATCATTCTTTTCTTGGTTATGTGTTCTTTCTTTCTTCTAGCGACAGCAAGCGCCCCTTTGCGGTACTCAAACTAATCCCGAAGGATTAGCCAAACTACCAGAGATTGGAAGTAGATCCCTCGGAAAAGCTTCCTCAGGTCCCACTCTCTCACTCGGCCAAAGTACCTTTGTGGCCACTTGGTATGAAGTGAGCTACCTCCCGGGTAGGAGTTGAGGTATCTAGGAAGACCTCGGATAGACATGAACAGTGTTTTCTAAGCTAATGCCTTCCTTCACCAATGCAACGTGAAGCAACGCAAAAGCACTGAAAACACTTGTTCGGGCAACCACAGCCTGCTCGATGCTCCCACTAGGGGTCCAACACCATTGACCAGGAAGGAACAATGTTCCTTGGGCCCCTGGTCACTCGTGCTACCAGAAGGGAAGAACCCTCTGGTCTGGGTTTCGCAGACAAGCTACTCCAGTTTTGCTTTATCATACCTCGCATGGAACTGGTAATCCATAATTTACGGCATAGATTTTCAATGTCCGAGGAGAGAATATCAACACAGCAAAGCACACCATGCTCCAATCATAGTTTATTAACCAGATCTCTCTGGTCATGCAACTTTATTAACGGAAAAGATAAATCTTCTGATACCTCCCGACGGCTTTTCTATGTCCGCACCTGTTGCCAGGATGTGTCTTGTTTAACTATGACTCTCCCCTTTACTTGGTTTTCGAAAAACGAGTTCCAAGATCAGTTCGATGTCATATTATAGGTGAATCCCAAGACATAATCCACCTTTTCCTAGGGCGCCTGGCACAAGGCCACACTACTTTGATTTTGTAGGCAAGCATCATACCCTTTGCCTGCTTAATTACAGGATCGGGTAGAGAGGCCTGCGTTTTAGGGGTAAGCGGTACAAAGCATCCTAGGAAACACCCGCCTACGTACAATATAGTATATCAATACAATATACAGTATACCAATACAAATACAATGCATACAAAATACCATTGCATTCAGTCATTAAAGACCCCGCTGCATAACACAGATAACCTTAGAGTTTACGCAATATTCAAACCATTTTGTAAGTTTATATTTGAGTTTTGAGGAAATAAAATAGTATCAGTAGAACGAATAAGTTGCTAATGAAATCCACAAAATCGGTTGCAGTAGCATACTATTATTTGACAGATTTAAATTTGCTTGTTTGAAGATGTGTCAGCAATTGCTTGACAAAAGTGACAAACGCGCCGTAGATTGAAAGTCGACCCAAAATTTTTCATTATTTTTCTATTATTTTTTTTATCACTTATTTATAATATCTCTACATATTCCTGTAGTTAAAACGATGAAGGGGTTCCTGATTGCCATTTTGCATTCTTAGAAGAGTTCAGTAGTTGATAACAATCACAAATACATGCATGCTTATCTAACAATCTAGAAATATGAACTCAAAATTATTAACTGAAAAATGTGTGAAAATCACACTTCCTTATAGGATTATACAGATCAACATTAATTAGGCCCTTGAATCTTATTGCTAAAGATCTGAAAAATATCGCCGCATATACGAGTAGTTTTAAACACTTCCTCCTGGGAGTGGCACTTTCAAATGATGCATCCACTCCATCTGATGAAGGTATATTTGAAAAGAAAACAGACTTGCAAATGCGAGAGAAAATGTCCAAAAAGAAGACTAATTTATTTTTCTGCTAATTTTGTCTTATTTTAACATTTTTATCTCTTAATCTCTTTGGTGGAAGTTGAACCCGTGTTGAAAAATCAACTTCAACCCTTATTCGGACTTGCTTCAAATTTTTAGGTTCTGAACTGTAAATTTTGCTCCCTGAAAGTCTGTACTCCTCTTCACGACCAATGTCCCATACATAACAGCATTTTTTAATAACGGATCGAAATCGAATTCAAGCTAACTATGTAACAAACACTCATTCAATTTCAATTTGCTGAGAACTGTTTCGAGCCCTCCGCCTATGTAGGTTAACAAGTTTATTCACTTATTGTGAGTTAAGGTCTTATGTAAAATAACGACATTCTATTTTTTCTTTTGTCGCTGCAGACGAAGGTGTTGGGTGTTGGTGTTGCTGTTGCTGAAGTGCTTTTATTTCGGTAGCAAATGTTGGTCAGTGGAGCAACAGTTTATTACTCAGTGTTGCACAAGCACCTGGTCTTACGTGTCTATAGATGACTCTCCATCTGGTAGTATTCCATATTAAAGGGGAACCTAGAAAATGGAATCAATTGCAGAATTGCCCTCATATAAAATGCAAATTCACTTGTGTATTCAATACACACGATGGATGATGATTCAGCAAGGGGGGACTATTTAGTCGGTTTTTACTTAACGTTGATGGTGTTGTTGTTGTTGTTGTTGTTGTAGAGGTTGCAAGTTCTTGTGGATAAATCAGTGCCGAATTTATTGCATTCATTTGCAATCAGGTTGCAGCCTAAAAATAGTAGATTATATCAACAACGTTTTCAATTACGTCGAATTGGGTGCAATTTGTTGATTAGCATTTTGCGCATTAAATTTATTGTCAGACAATAATTGAGATATTTTCGAAATTTTGTGCTGGCTGTTTAAGGGGTGGGTGGGCTACCAATTGCAGCGCATTATACAATAAATATACTATGTGTGTTTATTTGACTTGGCGTTGTAATTTACTGTTTTATAGTAGTCTTCAAAAGCAGTCGTAGGCAACACATTCAATGACGGAAATGAAGGAAATTGAACTTTGTACCTTACAAAATTAGAAAAGCAAAATAGTTAATTTTATCGAGAAATGGCTGTAAGCGACAAAGAATAATTAGAATTACAGAAACTTAAAAAAAAAATTGTTGCCAAAATGAAACAACGCCATGCTTTCGTTGAAATGTTTGCGTCAAAAAAGCCAGAACAAAGACCAAATTTTAAATTCAAACCAAATGGTTGTAACTATTGGGCAATACTCGTATATGGAAAAATATGTCTCCGATATAAATAGCGACATTTAAAACAATTTGAAATGTAAACGAAAAACTTAGTAGAAAGTAAAAATAACTCAATGTTAAGCTCACAATAGCAAAGCGTCAAAATAGCTAAAAAGAAATTTAAAATGTCACAGTATAAGGAGGACTTTTCAAAAGAACGAATTAATATGAATATATGCATTTACATTTATAGAGATACTTATAAATAAGGGAATTTATAAATAAACTTAAACTTAAAACGGCATAGAAATTACAGTCGAGTGATCTGATTTACATATACCTTTAGTCAATTTTCTTTTGCTTTGTCGCAAACGTTTGTGGGATGACACGAGGAATGTCTGTCTGATGCCCAATGCCTGTACAGAATTTAGTAAAATTGTATAAAAGATATAAACCAAAAACAAATTCTCTTGCATTCCATAAATGAGATATGGGAGAGTTCCCCACGTTCAGTGAGCTTACATGCATTCTATATTTAGACTCATCCAACAGGACTTAATTTTTAACGCCGATTCCGAATATCACAGTTTATAAAGTATTTACCCGACTTTTCGATTACTCGACTGCTAAAAATGCGGTCACGTCCATGTGACCGCAGCTTCAATAACGATAAGTGATTGTATTGGGGATAGAACCCGCGATCATGCAAACGAAAGTTGCGAAATGTAATATAATTTAAATGACGGCCTCTAAAATGGCCACAGTCGCGGATTCTTTTGAGGTAGTTTTCGACCACTTTTTAGCACATTTCGGACGCAATCTCGGCGATAGCATTACGAATCTTGGTTTTCAAATGCTCCAACGTTTGGGGATTATCCGCGTAAACAAAGTCTTTGACGTTGCAATACAAAAAAGTGCAACAGCGTCAAATCGCATAATCTTCGTAGAAAATTGACGTCGCCGAATTATGAAATTGCGCTTTTTGCAAACTTGAAAATAAAACCAAAATCGGTTGTGTTGAGCGACCGTTTTGTTGAAAGCACATATCGTCCAAATCATAATCTTCAATTACAGGTTAAAAATTTGAATTGAATTACCATACGACCGTAGCACTCCGAATTGAATTATTTTCGAAAAAATGCTGCCCAATAACACCTCCAGACCATTATGTGCCCCAAAACAGTCACTTTTTCCGAATGCAATGACTTTTCCACAATCAATTCTGGGTTCTTCGAGCCCCATGTGTAAAATGCAGTTGCGAAATGCAAATGCTAGTGTGTAAATCTGTCAGATTTGGTCTAAAGATTTACTTTGGAACTTAGGTTTAGGGAGAGAGATTGGAGGTTTTGTGAAAGAACTAAGGTTCTTAGCGGGATGTGTATACTTACGAGGAGGTTTCGTAATGGAGATGAGGAAAAGATAACGGTTAACTTACATTATTTCAGGTTTTATTCGTATGTTGAGGGCGGCTGACGAAGTGGTCTGGTTGGCGGCTGGCGGAAAAGAGATCAAGTATCCCGCTGATTTCAACCAAGAGACCTCCATGCCTCGCTGGGTTGCCTTATGGGTGTAACAAAATAGGGGTTTTTTTATCGTTACATGGTTTTTTGAAGGGGCCCTTACACAGGCAAATAAATAGTTAATTTTTACAATTTACAATATTTACAATTCAGTGCAATTCAACTTAATTCAGTGTAACTTGATATAATGCAATTTTAATTCAAAACAATACAATTTAATTAAAAGCAATTAAATTAAAAAATTCAATTTAATTCATAATTTTAGAATTCGTAATTTACTTTACTTTATGAAATTCATTTTTCAATTCAATTTCAAATTCATAATTTAATTTACTTTACACAATTCATTTTTCAATTCTTGGGAAGGAAGGATTAACTGCGTTCAACACCAGTTGCGGCAATTTTGCTTGTTGTTGACGTAGCCACCGAGTGAGAAATGTGCCTTATCACTAAATAAAATTTTGTTCTGAAAATCAGCCTGCTGCTGTAGCACCCAATTAACATATATATGGCTTTGTGAAAGGTCAGCCGGTTTAATTGTGAGTGAGTTGAACTCTATATGGATGGATGTGCAAATCGAAATGTAAACTATGCCATAATAAGCTATAAGATAAGACCAATTGCTGAGAACGCCATTGAAACGTCAAATTCGGATTATCCGCCACTCTCTCCTTACAGAAGCGATATTTTCGGGAGAGCGTACATTGCGATGAAGCACAGGCCTGACCACGTTTATAATGCTTCCAGTCTCTTTAAATTCCTTACACAGTGGGTCGATTAAGACGATCATAAACGCTCCGTAATGCACGAAAAGTGGCCAAGTTTGAATTACCACTTTTGTAGTAAGTTTTAGCTATTTTACGCTTTCTTAGGTTGCTAAGCGATCCACATTCGTAAATGGCAAACCTTTCACTAAATAAATAACACTTCAGATGACAGGTATTTAATAGCTGATAGTTTTGTCAGATCGGCAGTTTTGAAACTACTAAATGCATAATCCTTTATTTTTAATAAAATGTGTTTCACGACTTTTCAAATCAATTGAACTGTGACTGTTTGTATGGTTAGCTGGCGGAAAGGGTGGCTGTTTGGTTGGCTGGATACGCGGTAGTACATATTTGATATTTCTCATACAAATAGACTGATTTATCGAAATTCAAACTTTTCGCTGTAGTTTTTAGTTTGAAGGTTGCAGTAATAAAATGTTTATAGCTTCATTTGATACAACAAAAAGTAGCGCATAGAAGAAAGGTAGTAGCACCCAGAAAAGTATAATAGCACCTGGAAAGTACCAACAAATAGTAAAAAAAAATATTAAGTGAAGAACGTGAGAAGATTATAATTCTGTTGCTTTTATTTTGCTTTAATTCAGGGCACTTTTTGATTAGAACCAAGCGATTCACCATCCTTTTCTTTTCGCCAACACTAAAGGATAAGAGGATGTGAAATGTGATGAAATGGACTATGAGGAACAAATTTTAAAAAATTGTTCTGGAAAGCAATCAAAAATATGACAATTATCAGATATTATGAAATTGACAAAATCTCAATTCATCCCTTAATGTCATATGTATTTCCCTCCCTGTTGTTGTTTTCTTTTGACCACTTTTGTTGTTGTTGTTGTCGTCTTTTTGTTGTCATCAACCAATGTACTTTACCTATTTTACTCGACAAATTTCTTCGTTTAAAAAGTAGAGCTTCAAAATTTTTCTCATGCTATTAAAATTTCGTAAAACTTTTACTGGTTTTAGTTTGCGTGAACTCTTTTTTCAGTAAAATTTGCAGAAGTTGTACATCTAGTAGAAAAGAGCAAGTATTGTAACATAGCTATGATATCTACAAAAAATACTTGTCGAACATTCAGACGATATGATTAAAGCCGAAGTGTAGCGATATGTCCAGGCCTCAATTACATTTGTTTCAGCCTTAACTACATTCAACCAAGATGTGACTTGATAAACTTTTTGTGGTTTTTTGTTTTTACATTAATAAAATTACAATAAGTCAAGCCTAAGGTTTGCCATAAATTTTCCGACAGTTTGTTCAGTAAACAATAAAACTGACATTGATCTTTTGTTATGCAATTAGATGTGTGGGGCTACATATGGATTCCATTGGCTCCGAGCTCATTTAAACAAAATTCGTAACGACCAGTAGCAAAAATAACAATAAGCTTTCCATTTTAACAACTGGATCTAAGTTCAGTTTAACATTCCAATAGTAGAAACAGCGGCAAGACTCTAATGCACAGCACGTTTAAAAGTCGCGCCCACAATCATCGATTAATTGTTTTGTTTTTCTTCTTGTTTTCATCGGTTCTATTGATGTACTTTGTTGTCTTTCGCTTGAGACTGTTGTCAGTGCAGTGGTGTGCAAAATTGAGTTGGTAATTTTTAATGTGGCACATTATGATAAATATGATTTGAGGAATAACAATAAACAACGAAATTAGCATTATACATGCTAAAAAATGTGTTAAGGCAAAAAAAAAAAAAAAAAGAATTTTTACGGCGACATTTTTCCAAATGTACTAAGAAGGTTCTATGTGAGTGACATCACCCCCTGTTGGCGACTATTGGCACTTGGCTTTTGGCTATTGGACTATTAGCATGTCTATTTTTCATCGCTCGTTACAATACGATGAAGTAAATTCTTCCTTTTCAATCGCTGAAGCAGTTGTTCACGGACGAAAAAACGACACTCAATGCCCATTGGCTTCAACTCATGAGGAACCCAAGTTCCTTGCTCTTGAATTATTCCGAAAGCATGTAATCGCCTGGAAATGGCTTGGCGTGCATGTTCTAATACTGAAGCAAGCTCTAGGATTTTCGCCTTCCCTCACGCGAATGGTCGTCAACATCGAAATCACCATCTTCAAAGCGACGATACCAATCTCGACACGTTGCTTCACTTAAAGCAGCATCTCCATAAACGTTTTGAAGCTCTCAATGAGCTTCAGCCGCCGTTTTCTTCGATTGAAAGAAGGTATTCAATACTTCCCGCATATGACGATTATTTGGCACAAAATCATACATATTCACACAAAAAAAGAATATGAAGTCAAAAGAATATGAAGTCAAAAGAAAATCAGTACTCTGTCGAGGCGCTATGTTTACCATGATGTGGCTAGCACTTACAGCTGGCGCCATCTATTGGCAAACAGAGGGAACTTAGTTGCGCACTTAATTGTTATATTCGTATAGCAGTACCTTCTAAATAGCAATTATAGGGGATAGAATTTTGTTGATAACTTTTTTTTCCAACATTTTGTTCGCCACTATTATGTTGACATTCATTTCGTATTCGTGTGTAATTTTCACTCTCCATCACATTAACTGACATTGGCATTCACTATCTAATTATCGGCGTGAATGCTTTATTGTTTGTACAGATGTGTAATACCATTGTAACCACTTGGACTTGTATAGTCAATCATTGTGCCCTTCCAATCCCCATTAGACAGTTGCGCGAACATTTCGCCAATACGAATTTGCGTGTTGTACACAAAAAAGGTAGACATAGTTTCACGGAAATTATTTTCATCGATATTTATGCATAACAATATTATCATACACTCAACGAAATTACGTGATAAATTTTAAATTCATGTACCCATCACCACAGAATGGGGGTTAAACTAAATTTATCAATTCGAAACACTATGCTGAGATTTCATACAGATTTGTATTCTTAATCGCCGTAGAAATCTATGAAGATTTAAGCATGTCCGCCGTTTCGACCGTGCATCAGTTTATGGATAGAGGCCACATCACTTGAGCTAGAAGGCTGAAATTTTGTCCAGAGACATCTCATAGTTATGGACTGTTTAATTAGCAAAATAGCTAAAATGGGTAGGAACAGCTTTTCCATACAAGAACTAAACGCATCTTAAGAAAAGTGGGTATTTTACAAATTTCTAAATGTTATTCATTATCATGCAAATATTATGTAGATAAATTTTGAATTTCTTCAGTTAAACATTTATTTAATGTCACACAAATTTACGACAAAAAACATTAATTTATAAATTGGAAATCCCGTGAAATCCCGGAAAAATTTACTTGCATTGCGGGAATGAAAACTTACCAGAATTTCAAAGAAATGGCAATGAAAAGCGCCAATTGCAACAAAACTAATGTCGCTGAGAACACTGACTTAAGTATTTGCTTTCAAACCAAAATCTTTCTTAAAAAGTCTTTTTTCAATTTGCAAACTCGATGTAAACTAGAGCGGCCTTAAATTCAGTACCACAGTTCAAAAATAGACATTCAAAATATACAAACTAAATAGAAGGTAGAGCACTAATTGCGCTACAATAAGAAATTCAATTTTCAATTTCAATTCTTAATTTCAATTTTTAATCAATATATTTCATTCATTTTTCTTTTATTGTACAGAAAATAAAATTTTATTTTATATAGGGTGACGTATAAGGAATGTTAAGATTTGATCAGTGAATACATTTTTTGTTTAAGTCTTTTTCTCGTCTCTTTACAGAAATAAATAAATAATACTTGGGAAATTTATGATGGAAAGGCTCAGCACAGAACAAAGAACCAAAGTTGTTCAGTTTTATGTTGAAAGCCAGCATTCGATTATTCAGATCATATTGAAATTGGTTTAGCGTTTTGGGCAACATGAGAGCGTCTGTGATCTTCTGTGTGCTGAAGACTTCGTGCAGTTCGAAATGAAGTGACCATTGCTCGAATGCAAGCAAACATTAAGGAAAACCCCGAAACTTCCACCAGGCGACGTTCTCAGCAGTTAGAGAGGTCTAGGCGGTCTTTGCAAAGAATTTTACATATCTTACATCTTTTCCCATATAAGATGCAATTGGTTCACGAGTTAAAACCACATGATGCACAAGAATGCATTCAATATAGTCGTCGTTAACGTTACTTAGACGCCACCCTATATAACTAATTGGTTTTGAAGATGATAGACCGTAAATGACCTGCATGCTTATTCACGCGTACACGACACCTGATCAGAAGATTATTCATCCAGGATCGTCTCAATTATAGTTTTAATGGACTGCTTCAATTCAGTCAAATTCCTTGGTTTCGTTTTGTCCACCTCTTGCTTGACATAATGCCATAAAAGCAAGTCTGGTGCAGTCAGGTCAGATGAATTTGGAGGCCAGCGGAAAGTGCAGTTTCCGAATATTAATTTGGAATTTTCGTTGGAGCTCCGCCATAACCGGTCTGGCTATGTGTGCAGTTGCTCTATTTTGCTGGAACCAAATGCTGTTGAAACGGATATATCTTTGGTGCAGTTCTGGCTAAAAAAACTGCTTCAACATCTATAAACAACGGTCATTTTCCCATTTTTCCCAGTTTTGTGTTTGTAGCACGATCCGTGCGTCACCCTGTATATGCAAAATTAGATCTGTTATCAGAGCTGTCAACAATTGTTGTTTGACATTGTTAAACAACAATTTGAAACTTTAAGGACAGCTGAGAACAGTGAGTAAGGCTATTTGACACCAATCTTGCGAACTATTTTATTGCAAGTTTAGGCCTTTCTCATTTACTTCTAGTAATTGTCTGCTACTTTGTAAATTCGTCATTTATAAAGATACATGAAATTGGACATTGCTATTTATTTCATATCCCTGAAAGCAGTCTTCCTGCCACTAATCACAATTCTGATGTAACCTCTTTAATCCTTGAATAGGGTAAAAGTTCATATAAGCCATAAGAGGAATATGTTCGTTAGAAGTGGTTATTTAAGTTTCAGTCATTTGTTCTAGTCTATGGCATAATTTTTGTCCCACTTATTTTATCTTCTACCCTCAAAAAATTATAAATTCCAAAAATCCACGCTCACAATGCTTATTTATCGCACAGTGCTTAATTATAATTTCATGAATCTCACTTCGTTAGATTGTATTAGGCGGCAGTATCCATTTGTGTATCCTTCGTTACTCGTTTATGTACTTAAATTACGAATTACGAAATATCTTACCCTACTACGAGAGTATGTCACAAGAGGAATGCACTTCGATGCTATAATTTTTGACAGTACTTTTCGTTGTACGAGTAATGCTCTTTTATAGTGCATCGATCGATTTCCTTGGGTGATTAGTAACGTTTTTGTTAACTTTATCGTCTGTTCTTATCCAGTAAGAAGAATCCATTTATGATCCGCATATGCTGTAGTACCAATTTACTCTTCAATTACGGGAGTTCTAACATCAGTCGTTTGCTCTGCCAATGGCACCATTTTTGTACTGTTTCTTATAGAGTTTGCTGAATGTTCACCCTTAACTATTTGTTTATAGTTTCAGCCGTTTGCTTTTGATAATGGTACTATTTTTGCCCCCTTACTTCTCCATTTTAGCCGGTGAAAGTACTAAATTTTCCGCCCGCTTAGAAAATAAAAGTAATACTTATACCTGTACGTAATGAACTTTTTGTTGAGTTTAGCTTCAAGAGCTTGTTCTACGATATACCATATTATATCATCTTCCTTCTCTGTTGTATTCTCTAAATGTATAAGTTTATAAAAAATTCCCCTTATCTCAAGTCAAAGCTGACAGATGTACATCTCTTATTTTATATTTTTTCTTTCAGACATTCGCTTTATGAAAGTTCGATATTTTTGACTTATTTCTATTATTCTATTACTATTCTATTATCCCCTAAAAGTACGAATTTCAGAAAATTCATTTGTATTACTTAGTTACAGCGTAAGAAGAACGTACACTTTTATTTTGGTGATTTCAGTTCCAATCGTCTGTTTTACATAAAGGCGCATTTTTGTCCTCGTTGTCTCATGCTTCATTCTCCAAATGTACGAATTTTTACTCTAATACATCTTGATTCCATACACACCTTATTCTGGCTTCAATCGTTTGATCTGGGTAATGGTACGATATTTGTCCCTTTTCTGTCCTGGTTTATCACCTGTAAAAAAATGCAAATTTTTTAAAATCGATTTTCAGTAAGTGTCCTTTTCTCATTGAAAACTTACTGATTGATTTTCTAGAACATACATGGCCGGTCCTAAAATTAACCAACCAACCTTTTTCTTTATTTTTCAACATAATCTCCTTTTAGCACAGCACACTTTTTCCTGCGATATTCAATAGCTTCTATACTCTGTTTATAGCAAGAACTGTCCAATTCCTTAAAATAGCCATCAACCGCAGTCTCCACCTCTTTATTGTTAATTTTTTCAAGTTTAAAACTAGAAAATAGTCCGATGGAGCTAAATCTAGTGAATAAGATGCGTGATGAAGCGGTTCGAACTTTAATTTATTAATTTTAGCCATCGCAATAGTGGATGTATGAACTGCTGCATTGTCTTGATAAAACAATACTTTCTTTTCACCATAACTCTTTTTTCTATAACTTCATCATCTAAATACTTTAATAAATTATCATAGTATTCGCCGTTGATGGTTTTGCCTTTCAGAAGATAATCGATACAAATTACCTTGATCTGGCCTGCAGATGGAATCGTCTTCGCCTTCTTTGGATACGATTCTCTCATTCCAGTCCACTGCTTTGACTGCTCGTTTGTCTCAGGCGTGATGTGGTCAACGTATGTCTCATCCATTATTATAAATTGATGCAAAAATTCGGCTCTATTGCGGTGAAACATCGCCAAAAACTTTACTGAAACATCTTCATGATGCTGCTTTTGCTCTGTTGAAAGCAAGCGCGGTACCCATCTTGCGCACAGCTTTCTCATCTTCAAGCCTATCTGTTCCATTGGTCAATATACGATGCATAGTGCTTCTTGACATGCTTATCAATTCAGCAAGTTCACACACCTTCAGCCGACGATTATGTAATATCATTTTGTCGATCTCCATAACCGTTTCTGTCGAGGACACCGCAATTGGTGGATCACCAGGGTATTCGTTTTGACAGCTTGTACGGCCTTGTTTAAACTCAACTACCCAATATTTTGCAGTTGTAAACGAAGGAGCAGACTCTCCCAAAGTAGAATGTAGTTCGTCTTTAATATTGGTTGGACTGAAGCCTTTTAAATGGAAATATTTAATTACATAACGATGCTCAATTTTTTCCATGTTTAGAAATTCACTAAGATAGCTTATTTTTGATCGCTCAAATAAAACTACTAAACGCATTGCTTTGAAACTTGAAACATATATTTTATACTGTTGCCAATTTTCAGCAAAATCATTTTGTTCAAACTACTGACACCATCTATACGTCAGTTCGGCTAGTTTTGGAAGCGTCCTCGTAGCATAGGCCTTTTATACGGGGTGGAGATGAGCGAATCTGCCCGTAAGTCAGTCAATCCAAACAAAAAAGTTTTAATGTTATGCACCAACAGTTGGAACATATAGGTTTGCCTACTTGTGCTTTTCTATATAATATAATTTTTCGATATTGCTTTTATTGTGTCATTTGGTGCCACTTTTGATCACACATTTGGCCTCCAAAAAGTGTGATTTAGAAGTTATCACAAATAGATAAATGTAATCTTTCGCGCAAATGTTCTACAAAATAAGAATGTTTTTGACTTCCCCTAAAAGATGATAGAAAACTGCGAATATGTACGATGTTAGTTTTAGTTTATGTTCTAAATCTTGCATTTTCACATACTGGAATTTAAATTAAAAAGCAGACATTTAACTACTCATATTTTTGTTTAAGTGCACCAAACATTCTTAAATATTTAGACGGCATTTGCCGACATTTTTTAGCGTTTCAATATAACAGGAAAAAAATCAAAAAATAAGAGGGAAGAAAAAATGACAGACAGCTGAACCGAGCCGTTATTGTTAAATGCCGCTTTATGGTAAAAAAGAAATTAACAATTTAATTGCATTGGCAAAAAACTGCAACAAAACAAGCAATATTTAGAGTAATTACAGAGAATTAACAGAAACATACACAAGAAATTTATATACTTTTTAAATTGTTTCGAATAGGCTGTGAAAACGTCTTTGTCAGTACGTAGCACAGTGGTTTGTGGGGGCTGCAACAAAATAATGGCAATGCGGATTAATTATAGCATTTAAACTGATTCACGCCTTGCCGCCTTTTACTTTTCAGCTGTCGGTTCTTGTAATTGCAAAGCGAAATTTGTAATTACATTTTGTATTTGAATTAAATTTGCATTATTCTCAGGTATAATCTACGGTGTGATTCATATGTTTCAATGAGTAATGTCGTTGTTTGTCCTTTGTTGATCTGAAAATAACTCAGCATTCATTGATTCGCAATGATAATCATATGGAAAGTGAAAAATGTTTGTATATATAAATCGCATATAGCTAAAAATAATTATATATTTATAATATACGAGTGTCATAAATTACTTAAAAAGCTTTTGCAAGTAATTAATATGCATGAGAATTGTGACTGCTAATAGGGCGTAAAATATCCAAACGGTAAACATTGGAACGAGTACAAAATTACTTCGCATGAAAGGACTCGCTTTAGAAGGTCATTAATTTCATGTGATTTTAATGAATTCCAGTAATTTCAGCTAACTTATTTGGTTTGCAATGAGTGGCGATAAAAATAAAACTATAGGACGCCTTATGGCTTCTTGTTTAGGGCTTTAAGCAAACTAAATTATAATCCTGGTTTTGCCTTAGGTCATTACATTTTTT
Organism: Philornis downsi; assembly: GCA_019455685.1. Lineage (NCBI taxonomy): Eukaryota > Metazoa > Arthropoda > Insecta > Diptera > Muscidae > Philornis > Philornis downsi. The sequence continues at coordinate 310,370 of JAHXMU010000062.1, forward strand.
ATTACAGACTTTAGAAAATCTAGGCATCCTTTTGGTTTTACGTTAATATATCATAACCACGAATCATATTCAAAATTTTGCTTTACACTATTGGTTGCGTCTCTCTCACCACTGCATAAAATTGTTCCATACACATTTCAGAAAAACCACAATGAAATTCCATTGAAAGTGAAATCATATTCAAAATTCTGCTTTACACTAAATATTAGTTGCAGCTCTCATCTCTCTCTCACCTCATCACCACAAAAAATTGTTCCATATACATTTCATATAAAGCACAGTGGAATTCCACCAACAGTGGAAAGACAGTCAAATCTACCTTAATAATGGACTAACCATCCGTGAGGTCAAATGGCTGGTAGGAGCGTTATGTAGGAAGGTTATTTTCGCAATTCGTACCTCTAGAAGTAAAATCAGAATAAAAAGTGGCTGGAACTGGAATCGCGATAATTAGCGTCCATATTTTTGTTGTAGACCAGATGAACTTACCTACATATACCCTTAGCTAACCTCTTTTTTGTTGGTGCAAAAGTGTGGGAGGTACCAAAAAAGGTCATGGCAAATTGTCCTTCTTGCAAATTGCAACTTCTTATCAGAAGTTGCTCTCGGTTAAAGCAAAATAAAAAAAGTAAAATTATGACTGTCTGAAGTCCTGCATTTGTCTATAGGTGAACTATGTCCTGCATAGGTGAACTATTGATTTATGCTAAATTTGCTTGTGTGATAAACTAAAGGGCGTGGCAGTGTAGTCTATTTTCGTTCCCAGAACTATATTTATTAAATGACTGATGCACGCTAAATTATATTGTATTTAGCACAATTAAAAACAAGATATGAATCCAGAAATATTCCAGCAGATTTAGGTAATTTGTATGGTAGTTACTAGAGGAGCTGCAGTTATCTGGTGGTTTTTTTGAAATTTGTCAAGTGTTATAAAACAATGTAATTAACAAAAATTGAAGTAATTTTAAGTAACACAAGGAAAAATCAAATTTCCATAAATAGGCCAATTTGTATGTGAGGTATTAAAGGACGATTTTCACTCTCAGAACTTAGTTCAACAATGACTTGAAATACATGAGCATACGAATATATGGATTAAGTTCGCTTTTTTGTATTGAGGACATCAGAATTTTTCTCAAATTTTCTGAAATTTTTTAAAGAATTATATGTGATTATAATAAACTAAAATCTGTGCTGCTGTAGCCTATCAATGAGAAATTGCAGGCGAAAGATAGAATTTCGAAAAACTGGCTTATTCGTATGGTAGTTACCAGAAGGGATTGCTCAATAAAGGAATTTTTTAATCAACGGCTATGACCTGGTAACATTTTGAAATCTACCAAGTTTTCGGCGTCTCCATAAAGAGCAGTTTTCGTGTATGTCAACCAGCCAGCCAGACAGGCGGAGATAATTCAATTGAAGCCCTTATCCGTTGGTTTGTGGATAAGGCAATGAAATCCGTACTCTCCGATTCCTATTTTAGCCCTTCTAACTACGGCTATCGCTGCCATACCTCATCTTTTTAAGAAAAGCGGGCACGCCAATTCGCATTTTTACCCCTTTTTCGCATTTTTACCCCTTTTTCTTCCAGACAAGAGAAATCAAATTGATTATGTTAATATGAAACATAATCCCCATTGGCGGAGGGTCTGCAGCATGCGGTTGTAATGAAACTCCATATTCGGAAACGAAGACTCTACCAGTGATTTCGGTTTCAACCAATTTTTCAATTATGAGTTAACTTGGCAAGGAATATGAGATATTTTTGTGCAAAATTTAAAGATTTCGGCCCAGTTTCCACAGATATGCTGAGGGACGGAAGAATAGACATGCAAAAATTGACATTGATTTTTACGACTATCAAGAATGTGCATACTTGTTGCGGCCCCTAATTCTACAAACGGAATGAAGACATTTGTGATGGCTGCTATAGACAAACTAAGAAATAAATGTAGTTCCAAGCTTAAAATATTGGAACGCAAATATTTTATTATGTTCAAGGTCTGCTCGGCAAACTGCCCATTGCAATATTTAGTTTGTCCAGATATTGATATACTTAACGCTTATGCTGTTGGATCATGTGGCGCACAAGCATTGATCCAAAAGTTGTAGCTAACAGCAATATACAGTTCAACTTTAGACTTGTCTAGATATTTCTTTTTGTTTACGACAACCGTTTTATTTGCCTTTCTATTTATAACATTAAAATCAATTTCTTATACGTATAGTGACCAGTTGGCAGATCTAAAAAAAGAAAATGGAAAATTAGTATATCCATTCATCATTCCTTTTCCATTGGCTCAGCGGGAGCAAAACTCGAAACCTAATGTTGGCAACTAAAAGATGTGAAGGAACGAACTTGACATTAGCGCATTTGCATTAAGCAGACTAATAAATTTTAAATATTCGAGTATAAACAAACACTTAGGATGACTCATATGTTGTTTGCTCAAAAAGCAAACACTATAAAATTTTAATACGTTTTAAAAATTTTCCTCATTAATTTCACAAATTATAAAATAAATAGTTTACCAAATTTTCTAAAATGAACAAAATTTAATGAGAACACAATTTTTCATTTTTGCTATAAACTAAATCGCAAAAAAAAAAAAAAAATTAAAAAATTCATTCCAACCAACAGAGTACACAAATATATAGAGATATACATAAGCACATTTTCTGATTATTTTAAAATATTATCTATTGTTTTAGTTGTCGTGGATTTGTAGCCATATATATTTATATATATATATATATATGCATGACATATATATACAGTAGGGTGGCAAGGAAGTGTGTGGAAAAAAATTTGAATTTTGAATTTTATAGGCGTTCATATTTTGCTATTTGTTTACAGTTTAAGGGAAAGGAATGAACTTGTAAATGCGCCCTAGACAAGTCTAAAGTCAAGATTTTCGGTGTTTTTTCAAACATCATCAAAATCTGCGGATTTTCATGAAAATTTAAATTTATGTCAGAATAAACTACTGTACTAAAAAGGTATGACCACTAAGTAAGCATTGGTAGCATTGTAGCAGACTTACCATCAAAAATGCTATTAGAAGGAAAAATGATTTCAGAGTATTTTTCAGCATTAATTTGAGAGTAGAGAGGTTGCTTTACATTTTGTTTATGAACTAATATTTAGAAGTGTTTTAACAAGAAATACAAAAAACAACCACTTAAGTTGCTACGCTCTATGAATTAGGAGTTACAAGGAAGAAATTGAACTTGGTGAAATTGGGAAATTTGTTTGGGAATTAAAAGAAGATGTAGGCCGACATAAACCATTTACAGTTACCTGTTATAATCTGGCAAATATTAGGTTGTGCAGAGTGTTAAGAATCTTTATTTATGGCCGACAGACAGATGGTCATGGTACTTAAAAAAGTTATGAAACGTTTTTGTTCGAAATATTAGTCCGTCGGTGTGGTACATGTTTGCTGAACCATATGATATATACTTTTTCTTCCTGTATGTAAAAAGTTTTATAAAAGTTTCATGTTTTATATGTATTACCAAGGTGTTTTAATTTGCCAGAAGTGGAATGTATTACTATTTTCTTTTTATCCAATGGCTTTTTTATCTCGTTTTTTGACGACAAAAGTTGCCTTAGTTACTCTTTTAGAAACCGTTTCCCGGTTTTGATAACAATTATCTCTTCAATCGCCTTTGTGGAATCAACAACCAAATAGGCATTTAACTGCTAAAACTCAGGTGTGCAAGCAAGCAGTGGATTTAGGTCATCTAGCCGTACTTATTAGCCTATTTTCGTGGCCTCAAGGAATTTGGGCCCAACATTCACAATTAATGTATAGAAGTATAAGGTATTCTTTCATATTTTCTCCAACTTGGTTACTGTTTCCCAATACCTAATTAGGATATCTTATAGTCGATGGATTCTCCTTAGCTTCTTTAACATTTTGCAGTGAAATTTGACAAATCCATTCTCTAATTTTCGTGGAAATGAATAGAAAAATATTGACTTTGCAGATAAGATACCAAGATACCTAAGAGTTGTCCGATTTCCTCCCAAATTCTACGCATAATACAAGGGCGATCCCAAAACCTGCCGACCTGACATACGCATGGTGCCAATAGTTAAAAAAAAAATATTTTGGTGAAAAATGGCAACCTTATAAAACATATGTTTTAAATTTCAAGGCGCCACGTTGTTTAGTATTTTGATTTGAGCCATCAAAAGTAAACCATCTCAGTGAATTTGTAAACATGGAAAATAGTGGACAGCGTTGTGTAATTCAATATTTCCATTTGAAAGGTCGCAATCTCACCAATATTAAAGTCGAGCTAGATTCTACTCTTTGAGAGTCTGGTCCTTCGTTTACGATTGTCAAATATTGGATAGCAGAGTTTAAGCGGGGCCGTACGAGCCGCCAAAATGAACACCGTAGTGGTCAACCAATTGAGGTGTCTATGCCAGACACGGTTAAGAAAATTCACAAAGTCGTACTCGATAATCGTCGGCTAAAGGTTCATGAGCTAGCTGAAGTGATAGACATTTCAAAAAGTGCTATACCTCATATATTGACCGAAGATTTGAAAATGAGAAAGCTATGCGCAAGATGGGTGCCGCGCTTGCTTTCAATAGAGTAAACACAGTGTCCTGGAGATGATTCAGTAGAATGTCTAGGGATGTTTCACTACAATAAAGCTAATATTTTGCGTCAATTTATAACCATGGATGAGACATGGGTCCACCACTTCACACCTGCAACAAAGAAATAGTTAAAGCAATGGGCTGGAATAGGAGAATTGTGCCCAAAGAAGACGAAGACGGTTCCATCTGCAGACAAGGTCATGGCGTCTGTTTTGTGGGATGCGTATTTGATTATTTATATTGATTATGTTCAGAAAGGCAAAACTATGAACGGCGAATATTAGCTTATTTATTGCGGCATTTGGGTACTGAAATTGTGGAAAAAGGCCGCATTTGGCGAAAAAGAAAGTGTTGTTTCATCAGGATAATGCTCCAGTTCACACACTCATTATTGCGATAGCCAAAATTAATGAATTAAAGTTCGAATTGCTTTACCACGCACCATATTCGTCAGATTTAGCCCGCTCGGATTATTTTCTATTTCCAAACTTGAAAAAATGGATCGATGGTAAAAGATTTGGCAACAGCGAAGAGGCGCAGTCTGCGGTTGATAATAAAATAAAAAAAAATTTTTCAAAATTTTGTTTTGTTTTGTTCTCTTAGCTTAAGTCAAAAAAAAAAAAAATATTCGCTGCCATCCTATTATAGAAATACGTACTGCTAATTATAAATGGTGAAAGAGAGGAAATTGTTAAGGAAAATTTCACAGAAAAAAAAACATACAAATTGGTACAAAACAATAAATGAAATACGAACCCACATAAAAGATTCGGAAACCACCGCCATTTTAATCTGCGAAACCATTACTAACATCATTATCTGCATAATAATTATCATCATCATTGCCATGATTTTTATCGTTGTGATCTTCTAATTTCGGACAATGGACAGACACAGTTTCTTTGGCGTGAATTTTTTTTTTGTTTTATTGTTTTTGTTTTTTTTTTGATATTGTAATTTTTGCTGATCACATTTAAATTTAGAATCGAAACATTCAGGTGGGAAAAAGTAAAATTGTTCATTAACCCATTATGGTCGGGGGTGCGGACTTAATGGGATTCTTTAATGTCGACAAGAAAATCATTTCGTATTTTTACTTTATTTTTTCAACACCTTTTAGGATGGTCACAGATAAACAATTTCAAGGTCAGTGGATATGTGATGTGTTTGTAGTTTTTGCACAGAGACTAGCAGCATTATTCGTACATCATATGTTCTTGTCCACAGAGGGTGAAATTGTGGTGATACTCACCTGAGCATTGTAGACTTTGGTATTCATGCGTTACAAAATGAAACGAATTTTTATAGACTATTTTAAGAGAAATGTTGCTAAGTTCCTATGACTGCAAATAATTTTAAAATTAACATTAACATTCTTGTAGTGAGTATATACATACAGTAAAATTTGTCGCGGATCACCTTTTGAATGTAGTAGTACAAATTTTTTCCTATATCAAATGTTATTGGGATTGTCAAATTACTCACCTATTTAAAAATAAATTTACTTATCGATGAGTGATGGGATCAAACAAACAAATTTCATAGATTTGAGCTATTTGCGTTAGAATTGGCAATTTCGTGTTCATTAAAAATGATCGCAGTTTTTCGATCAGTTCACTGTATTGAACTAGTTTGAATTTTTAATTTTTACAATTCATTTTAACGTTTCGATTCGATTAATTTTATATTATTATATCTTCAATTAAAGGATTGAAAGTGTGTATTATTTGAGACGGCAAAGAAATAACAGCCAGAAGGAAGCCCTTAAAATACCAAGAATATTTTGATCAAATATGTTTCAGAATTCTTCAAGTCGATTGAGCGATATCCGTTTCTTTGGCTGAAATTTATGGTAAATCTTTATGAACCTTCTTCCCCTTCTGGTATTTCCTACATGAGCAACTGGTTTAATACATATATTCTTAAGTTCATGTACAGGGTGGCGCAGCAATTGTGCTACAATAAGAAATTCAAATAACTTTTTCTTTAATCAACGTATTTCATTTATATTTTTTTATTTTATAGAAAATACAATTTTATTTTATATAACTGATTGGTTTTGAAGATGATAGACCGTAAATGACCTCAATGCGCATATACACGCATATGCGACACTTGATCAGAAAATTATTCATTAAGGCCTGAAAGGTTGACGCCGGAATTACCTTAATTGTTGTTTTAATTAACTACTTCAATTCACTCAAATTCCTTAGTTTCGTTTTGTAATTTCTTGCTGAACATAACCCTATAAAACGGCTGGTGCAGTCAGGTCAGATGACTTTTGAGGGCCAGCGGAAAGTGGAGTTTTTGGATATTAATTTGCAGCTCCGCCACAACCGGTCGGGCTGTGTGTGCAGTTGGTCCATTTTGCTGGAACCAAATGCTACTGAAACGGATACGTCTTCGGCGCAGTTCTGAATGAAAAAACTCTTTCAATATCTTTAAATAATGGTCCACATTGGTCCCAATTTTGTGTTTGTAGCACGGTTTGTGCGCCACTCTGTAATTTAAACAGTTGTAATAAATTCAGTCAAATATGGTTCACGATCAGCGCTTAGCGAACTAAGCTAGAAAAAAATAAACAGAACAATATTGTCATGCCTCCCATACAAAAAGTTCAATATTCTGAAATTTAATACTTTCTAATGAGTGGGCTGCAGTAACAAAAATTATTGTATTACTTTATGGTTGTCTGTAAAACTGGAAAAAAATAGATCACGTACATCACCCGTGATTTTGTTGAGCAGAGCAAAAAGTAATTTCACCGATATTTACAAAACGTGATTTTGTCGAGCAGAAAAGTTCCCTAAAATTTTTTTTACGAAATGGAATTTCTGCCACGAAACCATTTAAAGTGATACGAAAGGTATTCAGTGAACAGACGTTTTAGAATTGAAATGAAGTGGCATAAATTGTTTATAGAAGGCAAAGATATAGTTCAAGACGAAGATTGTTCTGGACGACCGTCAAGCTTTACCGTTGAAAGTCACGTCTAATAAATTGAAGATGTGGTGCTTTAAAATCATTAATTAAAAATTAAGCACCTTGCATATGGTGTTGGTATTTCAAATGGATTAGTCAACTACATTTTAAGAGAAATTTTAGGCCTCAGACCCGACAAATCCCGATTGGTGCTAAAAGCAGTTTTGTTTTTTGGTTAACATATTGTTAAAAACCACATTGTTCTGGGAGATGAGACTTTGATCTATAATTATGATCTGGTAATCGAGAGAATATCATACCAAAAGTGAAATCGAGAAAAGTAAGAAAATTTTTCTCGACTTTTTTATTTCTTCTTTGTCGAAAAAGAAAAAAAATTAAAAAAGAGATAAAAATTTACAAATGTAATTCAACGTAATTTGATATAATTAAATTTAATTCAATTTCATACAATTTAATTAAATGTAATTCAAACTAAGTCAATTTAATAAAATGTAATTCTGTTTGATTCGAGGTAATTTAATATAATTCTTAAAAGCGATTAGTTGACTGTTCGAAATATTCATCCGATCGCAGCTTATGGAAACATTTGATGGATATATTGGGTCTCTAACCTACGATCATGTCCTTTATAGTCGCGCGTTCTGCACATGGCTGTTTCCTGAAATAACACGAAACGACAAATTCCCTTGCATTTCATGGATGAGACATGGTAGAGTTTTTTACATTCAGTGGGCTGACTGACCGCAGCTCATGAAAAGATTTCATTGTAATTCAATTAATTCAGTGAAGGGGATTAACTACGTTTAACACTCTTAAAAGCCTGTTTTAAGCCGGTTTTACTGAAGACCGAAAAACAGCGTAAATAAAAAATTAACTTAAAAAACAGAAGAATCGGCTTTCCTAATGCCATAGCTGCGTTGTTCAGATAAGCAAAAGGATGGAAAAGTCTCAAGCATAATCGTGATTCTATTTGTTAAATTTTTTCCGAAACAAATGATGTCTCCTATATTACTTCAGCTCATTCACGTTAGGGCTCATTTAGGCCGTTAGGGCTCATTTAGGCCATTGAAACCAAATCTATAACTTACTGTTTAATTTTGCCATTATAAGTCTTTATAAGTTCCAAAGATATTTATCATTTGTGTACGTTTCTGTTTTGCTATTTATTTTCTTATTTCCATGCTAATTTTATTCTTTTCTTTTTTTTGTCATTATGATTATTTACAGCTTCCCAGTGATAGATATTACAACGCCATCAGTGACAGATACAACACTTTGTATTATCAGGTTGGCACAACTGACGATATGAGAATTATAAATGTGTACTCAGCCACGGCCGTTGCTTGTGTTGCTGATGGTTGTGGTTGTTGTTGGTGTTATTGTTGTTGCTGTTGTTGTTACAGTGGTAGTGTTTTTGCTCTTGAGTGTTGACATTGTGCGCAGTGATAATTCATGTAAATGTGTCTAACTTTATGAAGGTTCAGTGTTGTGTTGTTTGTCTATTCTTAGGCTTGCATTGTTCAAAATAAGTATTGCCTACTTTTAGGCACTAATGCTTGTGTCGTTGCCTTTTGCATTATTTAATTGTCAATTGCTCGGTAATCCATAACTGTCTCATGCCTTCTGCATTGCAAAAAAAAAAAAAAATACTAATTGGCTTTAATAGTAACAAAAACAGAAAATAATAATAATAATAATGCTGATAACAATAATGCAAAACATGTTTGGGGTGGGAAATTGTGGGAATTGTTTAGATTTGAAACCACGCTAGATTTACTATTTGTTGATTTTTCTATTAACAAAAGTTCTGGCCTTGCTTCCGTTGTTGATGCCAGCTTTCCGAACAGAAATTCTTGCATATAATTAATTGACAAGTTGTTGTTATTATTCTTTTTCCCTTACATGTGTAATTTTCTTATTTTGCATGCCGTCTTCTGTATGTGCATACATAAATACCGGTATATATATTTTTTGTTTCGATTTCTTGTCACATGTTGGCTTTGGGCCAACAATGTGCAATGCTGTCGTACCAAGACTGAACAGCGGCAAAAAACAAAAAAAAAAAAAAAAAAAATCGGAATCTCTCACACAAATTGTCGTATTAAAAGAATCGGATTCTCGAAATGCCATTTCGTATGCTTTTATAGAAATGCTCGTACTCGTAGTGCCAGTAAAGACTAAAAACCTACAAATTAGTGTAGTTTCTCTTGTTCATTTCTTTTTTTAATGCTTAACAGTTGTTTTCAGGGTCAAACAAAATATTGAAAGTGAAAACGTATGAATGAAATTGGTAAATAGTTTTTTTTTTCGTTCGCCTTTCACGAGGATCACGAATGTTGCACAGTAGTTTTGACGGACAAGTTGGGGTACAGTGTTGTTTATCAGAAGGTTGCTGAATAAAAAAAAATGTAAATTACCATCCAAGGAGTGGGATATGAACATTCTATATTTAGACTCACTGAATGTAAATAATTCCGAACTATAATTACAAGAGCTCTTACTGAACATATCGATTAGTTGAAATATTGGCCCGATCGCAGCTTATGGAAATATTTGACGGATATATTGGATCTCTAACCCACGATCATGTCCTTTAGAGTCTCGCGTTTTAAGCATGACTGTTTTTTGGAATAAAAAGAAATGATAAATTCCCTTGCTTTTCATGGATGAGATATTGGAGAGCTTTTCACATTCAGTGGGCTGACCGACCGCAGCTAATGGAAAGATTTCCTGGATATATTGGGACTCCAATCCATGATCATGTGCTCTATAGTTGCGCGTTCTAAACATGACTGTTGCCTGAAATAACATGAAACGACAATTTCCCTTGCATTTCATGGATAAGAAGACATGAGAGAGCTTCTCACATTCAGCTAGCTTACACGCATTCTATTTTTAGACCCACCGAAAGGGGCCTACAGCTTAACGGTGATTTCAAATATCACGGTTTGAGAAGGATTTATAAGACTTATAGATTACTTGACTACTCAAAGTGTTCGTCAGACACATCGAGGTGTAGAGGTACTCAAATAATGATAGGTGGCTGTATGCGTGGTTGAACCTGCGATCATGAGGACGATAGTCGCGTGTTCTAACCATCGCACCGCATTTAATGCAATAATATTAACGAATAAACGCGAATAAATTAATAACGAATGAAAGTTTTTCCTTGTGATTATATATATATAAGCGCCTGTAATTACCAGCACACATCCCGTGACTTTAGTATTACATTTGCATACGGCCAGACGATGTATTCTTACAGTCTCTAAAATAATGGCTTCGAAAAGTTCTATTCGATTATCCTCCTTTCGATACAGTAGATGCATTAATTACTGTCGTTTGCCATTGATAATCACATGGCTGTCACTAACATTGAACGTTGAATAAATGCTTTTGTGCGCCTCCTTTGCCCATTGAACATTTTTGACACTTAGAATGTAAATAATCCGTATTATGGTCTTGGCATTTGACCACTTACTCGCCTGTGACTACATCGTATAGAATGTCATCGCATGTGAGGTCTTGGACGCGGTAAGAAGTCAAGGCTTTTATGAATTATTATACGGGCAAAAGAATATGAGTTATAATGTTGTCTTTTGTTCGACCAACAAGAGATATTACATACAATACAATACAATAATTTACTAAGGACATGATTACAAGAACTATAAGGATATGTGTACATTTGTGTGTGTGTGTTTTGCAGTCGCCCAGTCGTCTGGATACAGCGGCCGGCTGTTCAACTGACCATACCACAGGACGTCAGTTGCAGCGTGTGTTGCACTACTCGATGACACCATGCCGCTCGATGCCAGGAAGTTTGAGAACCGCCGAATGTGCCATACACGATGTGGACTGTGATGAAGTATATCCCGGCATATACATAGGCGATGCGTAAGTTCGTTAGTAGTTTAGGTTTGTTGATTATAACAATTAATCCTTGCAGAGCTGCGGCGAAAAACAAGACCTACCTGCGTATGATGGGCATCACACATGTCTTGAATGCCGCCGAAGGTTGTCGCTATGGCCAAGTCGACACGGGGCACAGCTATTATCGTGATATGCCAAGTGTAAGGTGTGTAACGTGTACCATCTGTCCATCTCTACATAGTTAAATGTGACCTCTTCCCATCTGTCCATCCATCCATTAGTGATTAACGAACATTAACTTACATTTATAGATATGGTTTCTATTGAGATTTTATAACTTTATTTTCTATGATTTAAATTTCAAAATTTTATTTATTTTTTTCATTTCAAAATCTGTCTACGGGTCTTATCGTTTCTCACCCAATTTGCATCCTGCAATTATGGTTTTATAATTTCATTTTGCACATTTCTAATTCGATTTCTAATTCATTTGCTTTGTAAATATCGCACTTGAATCGAAATTTTACATTTGCACATTCACATCGGTGATGTAAAAATCATTATGAAAATATTTACAATATTTGCTGTGATCATATGAGTGCAGACGAAACCATAAAGACACTTATTTCAGGTATATGGGCTTCCCAATGGTTGATGCTCCCACCACTGACATCTCTCGCTATTTCTATGTGGCAGCCAAATTTATCGACAGCGCCATCAGCAGTGGAGGTAAAGTATCGTATGTGATAAGAAATTTATGTTAAATCTTCTGAAATGAATGAATATAAGAAATATTGTGTGGAAGCGGAAAGATTTTGAGGAATTTTTAATGACACAGGGTGACTAATGTATGTATGTGACCATTTTAGCTGTCAAACTGACAGCGCAAATTGTTGGTATACATCCGCTACTATAGGACAGTTTATCATTCAGCTTGTGACAACTACGAATACTCTTCCGTGACATCAATGGTTTAGATATTCTTTATTGTTATAAAATTTATTTCGAGTTCATAATGCTCGTCTATCCTTCAAAGGGGTTAGTTGAAATCACGATAAAGATTGCACCACTAAAAATTTAGCGCAAAAATATCTCATACCTAAAATTTGACCAGAAGAAATTAAAATCAAGCCATTAGGAAAAACCCTGTGAATGCGAGGACAGAATCCATGTTTCGAAAAATGGATATTTTCTTATAATTTTTGTACCAATTTTACCACTTATTCGCTAGTTAAAGGCAACACACAACGGTACCAAATAGATACCTAAAAGAGCTATCCAATAATCACATACTGTTGAAAAAAAAATTGGTTTAACTGCGGGATTGATTACTGAAGGATAAACAAAAATAAGAAATTTTTGTTTTTTAATTTATAGTCGGTCTTTAGTATGTTATGCTCGTAATTACTTTAAGACCGTTTGTCTATTAGCAATTACTCATTATTGCTAAAGGATTCGGTTATTTTACAGCTACCCGATTGGATAGCTATTTGGATATTCGTCAAAATACTGCCTTCAGTTCCCTTAACTGCTTGTGGTTTCTCGAACAACATCGTGACCTTAACGGTTCACAGCTTCATATACCAATTGATCATTTTTGTGGTAAGAAAACGCTCTCATCGAAGAGGACAAATCAAATACAGACTTCTTCATTTAGTGATTTCAAAACCGCCGGCCCGTCAAGGCCGTCAGCTGTTAAGTACCTGGCATCTGAAGTGTTATTTATTTAGCAAAAGGTTTGCCATTTACTAATATAGATTGTTTAACAAGTGAAGAACGCGTAAAAAGAGTGGGGATTCAAACGTGGACACTTTTCATGCGAAGAACGCGTAAAAAGAGTGGTGATTCAAACGTGGGCACTTTTCGTGCATTACGGGGTGATTATGGTCATCATAATCGACCTACTGTGTAACGTATTACCAAGAATACAAAGAAATTTGAAGAGACTGGAGGCGTTACAGATGTGTTCGGGACTGTGAACTTCTATTCTTCTTCTATTAGTGAAAGTGTTAGGGGATAATCCGAATTTCAATTCAGAGTGCTATAGCCGTATGATAGCCATTTTTTTGGCCTGCAATTGACGATTATGAACTGGACGATATGTGGTTTCAACAAGACCGCGTTACGAGCCACACAACGCGACCGTTTTTGAGTTTATTGCATGAGAAGTTTCCAGAAAGCGTAATTTCACGTTGCGGTGACGTAAATTGGCTACCAAGATCATGTAGTTTTACGCCGTTAGACTTTTTTTGTAAGGCTACGTCAGAGACCGTATCTACGCGGACAATCCTCAAACATTAAATCATTTGGAAACCAACATTCGTTAAGTTATCGCTGAGATAACGCCCGAAATGTGCGAAAAAGTGGTCGAAAACTATGTCAAAAGAATCCACTACTGCAATCAAGCCAGAGGTGATCATTTAGATGACATTGTATTTAGTACAACAAAACGAAGGTTTCATCGAAATCATAGCTTTTAACTTTACTTTCGAAATCGAAAAATGGATAACCCGGTATAACTTAGCTACCACAAGTTTTTGTTTTCATCCGTCCAGATAACTAGAAACTAAACTACTTGACAAGTTTTTGAACTTCAAAATTCCTAGGCAATAATAAATAATTGCTAATAGATAAACGGTCTATAACCGAATAATGAACTGAAATTAAAAATAAGAATTACACAGTACAACAGCCAATCTGGGGGGTGAGAAATTCCAAGTCAGGGTGATGGTACTAGGTCAGTATAGTAAAATCCTCAAAGGGTTTCGCGTTCGTATGTGTCAGTTTTTTTTATGACCTTTTACATTTTTTCCTTATCTTGATGTTTTTTCGCCTAGTTGTAAAAAAAAGTGTCATTTATCGCGTTTTTTTTATAAATTTTCCCCAATAACTCCAGACTTCTGGCCATAAACTACTAAAAAAATAAAGTAAACATTTTTATAATTTTTTATTTTATTTATTTATTTTTATTTATTTTAATAAATATTACGTATACGTATGCGTATTTTTCAATATTTTACTGACGATCTAAAACATGACCACACATGAATGTGGGTGCAATTTGTGTAAAAAAATCATGCAGGTAGCCAACAGAAAAAACCCAAATAATTACAAAAGTGCACTTTCCTTTTTTCCTTTTAATTGTCCGCGCACATTTATGACCGTTTTTCAGTTTTTTACAGCAACCATAAAAATCAAATAACCTTTTGTTTATTACTTTTTTTTTAATTCTGAGAAAATGTGAAAGGTCATAAAAAAAAAAAAAAACTGACACATACGAACGCGAAACCCTTTGAGGATTTTACTATACTGACCTAGTACCATCACCCTGACTTGGAATTTCTCACCCCCCAGACAAAAACCCCAAAAATGTTCCACAGTGTTATTAAATGATCAAATTCAATTCATTACATCGGGGAAAAATGCGTAGTTTAAATGAACGAAACGGAAACTTCAACTACAGTATTGCGCAAAACAAAAGCAACAAAATGTACTCCAGACTATAAACATATAATTTTCATAAAAACAAAATATTTAAAACAAAGCTTACCATTTATTTATAATATGAAAAAATGTACAGTAGAGTCGGAATTCACTTGCGCAAAACAATAGCAACAAAATCAATATTTTGTGTATCCGACTTGTTTTTAATAACATCTTCGCACCTTTTTGGGCATCGAGGCGACTAATGAATAAAAACAATCCTCCGGAAGGTTTTCCCATTCAGTTTTCAACCTGTTGAATTGCTTCTCTTTGTTGGAAAACCGATGTCCTGCCACTCTCCTTTTAAGGATTCCAAAAAAGTTTTCCAATAGGATTCAAATCAGGTGATTGTGCCGGCCAATCAAGAGTTTGAATCATATTGTTTGTTAGCCACTCTTTTGCCACTTTCGATGTGTGTTTCGGATCGTTATCATGTTGAAACACCCATCGAAGTGGCATATTCCACTCTGCATGGGGTAGCATTTGGTGTTGTAGTATGGGTCGATATCCTTCACCGTTCATTATTCCATCTATTTTATGAAATGGACCAGGTTCTTGAGCCGAAAAGCATGTCCACACCATTATATTTCCACCACGATGCTTTGCAGTGACGAGGTGAGATTCATCGCTAAACAGACTGTCCTCCACTTACTTACTGGCCAATTGCGATGAATTTTAGCAAATTTTAACCTTTTCCAAAGAAATAATAGTAATATTAATACAGCATTACACTAAAAATAAAAATTCACCTATTTTTTATATGCTTTATTGTAAGCAATGGTTTTTTACTATTGTAAAAACCTGGCGCTTGCTAAATTGTACTGAAATTAGTACAATGGAATGAAAGATATGAACCTAAAAACATACGGTTTAAATTAGGCAATTCGTGTGAGAGTTATTAGAAACTTATTTTTCACGGTTTAAAAAATGGATCGGACAACCACACCCTTTCTAATAGCTCTCACACGTATTACCTAATTTAAACCGTATGTTTTTAGGTTCATATCTTTCATTCCATTGTACTAATTTCAGTACAATTTAGCAAGCGTCAGGGGTTTTCAATAGTAAACTTAGTTCTGCGATTTGCCACCATCACAGTCAAATTAGCCAATTTTGCAAAAAGAAATGGTTTTTGAATAATTTCTGTATTGAAAAGTACAGAAAGTTATACTTTTACTTATTCGATTGAGCATTAATTCAAAGCATATATAATGTGAATGTGTAATTCATTTCACCTGTCTGAAATTTCTGTACTGGTTCGAGTTGCGGTTTGAACTAAAATGACAGCCATTTGTTAGCCAACATACGAGTATAGTTGAAGTTTCCGTTTCGTTCATATAAACTACGCATTTTTTCCCGATGTAATGAATTGAATTTGATCATTTAATAAACAGCGTAATAAAGTAACGCAAATGACAAAAGAATCAACAATTGCACTATACTGAATATAATTGAGCACATATCATGCATTGGGTATTGCGAATGAAAATAGATCGCCCTCTAGAATGACTCAAGTAGAAATTACCCAATTTGGTAACAATCAGGAAGAAGGACTTCCAAAGTTCAGAAAGTTAATATTTTTATTTTTCCATTGTAGTACCTCTTGGCACTATTCACTCTTTTACACCAACTCAAAAGGACGTTGGGTGATGATATATGTACGTATGAATTTCCTGTAGTGGTTGCCCTATCAAATACAGAAATACAGGGTGGCGCAATAGAACTTGCATATTGCATCATCTTTTTTGCGTTGGGTTGGTGGGCTCATGGAGTTTTAGTCGGTATGAATCACTTCGACTGGAAGCGTCGCGCATTTTGCGCGCGCGCATTTTACGAGAACTCTTGTTTATACATTGCTACTAGGCGACTACATTGTGCTGAATATGGACTACGGCGAATTAGTGAACCTCCGAGTGCTAATTTAATTAAAATATGGGTAAAGCGTTTTGAAGAGACCGGTTCAACATTTAAACCACAAGCAAATGGTCGCCCAAGAACATCTAGGACCGAAGACAATGTTGAGAGAGTTATAGAGTCAGTACGAGAAATCCACAAATGTCGACTCGCAAGAGATCGTCTGTCTTACAATTATCGCGACGAAGTTTGCAATGAATTTTAACATTGGATCTTAAACTGCATCCATATAAGCTGCAATTAACACAAGAATTGAAAGAGTCTGACTTCATAAAAAGGCTCGCATTTGCTAATGAAATGCTTAATCGATTTTCCAATTTTGACAATATCCTTTTCCCTGACGAGGCTCATTTCCTTATGAATGAGTTCGTAAACCGTCAAAATTGTCGTTACTGGAACAGTGAAAATCCCAAAATCAAACACCAGAAACCATTGCATAGTCCTAAAGTGACAGTATGGGCAGCAATCTCTGGCAGAGGAATAATTGGCTCTTTTTTCTTCGAAAATGCGCGGGCCAAAACGTCAGGGTTAATACGGAACGCTATGTTGAGATGTTGGACGGATTTTTGGCTCCAGAAATAGTGAATTCAAGAATAGTGAATTCCAGAACTTGGTTCCAACAAGATGGAGCTACCTGTCACACATCAAATGACTCCATGGCGGTTGTGAAGCAGATGTTCCCTGGCAGACTGATTTCGAAAAGAGGTGATATCCCATGGCCCCCACGTAGTCCAGACTTGACGCCTCTTGACTTTTTTTTTGTGGGGATACCTCAAACACAAAGTCTACAGTAATAATCCAAGAAACATCGTTCAGCTCAAGGAGAATATCCGTGGTGAAATGGCAGCCATTACACCAGTATTACTGAATAAAGTTTTCAATAATTTTCGTTTGTGGTTAGAGGAGAGCCGTCGTAGAGAGGGTCACCATTTAGATGATGTTATTTTTAAAAAATAAACTCTATTTATTACTCTACAATGCCTTAGATTTATTTTAACCATGCCTTTTGTATTTATTTTTTAATCTATTTTTTAAATATGCACGTTCTATTGCGCCACCCTGTATACAAATATTATAGCCTACGACGTCTTCAATAGGAATAAGGTGGATGATTATTTTTTTAGAAATACGTCTGGGCAAGCCGAAAACATAAATTCAGATATTCATGGGTAGATTTCTGTATTGGATAAACTAGAAAACACAAAAACAAACTCATATTTTCTATATTTAATCGAAAATTATTGGAGAAGATTATAAAATAGGTTAACGATGCTGACAAATTTATACATGGCTACATAATTTTCCAGTTGCATAGTCTGTCTGTCTGTTATTCCATATGTTTGTATCGTATGTGATTATAGTTAGCGAATAAATAGTAATAATATTTAAAAAATCCTGAAGAATATTAATATTTATAGGTTAGATTTAGTCCTGATATGAGCAAATTTTTCTCTAATGATACTAGCGGGTCATAAATCCTGTCTTCTCTTACATCAAGCGTATCCTATCGCGTCACGGTCTGTCAAATATATTGATTTGCTTAAAAATAAGTTATGTTGTTTTTATGTCCGAAGCAGGCTATATCTGTGGTCACAACCCATAACAGCCTAAGTCTGTTTTTCAATATTTTCAGTACAGGAGTTTAAAGTTTTGAATCTTCACTGAAAATCAGGAGAAGGTGTGTTTTAGTTGTTAACAAAAAATAGTTGTTTATTCTCGCTGTCAAAAGATATTATCGAAAAAGACACTTTGGCTCTTATGAATTGTTGAACGAAAGAAATTCAAAAAGTTCAAGTTCAAGGCTATTATTCCAGATTAAATAAAAAACTTCAAGTTTGGAGAAAGACCTTAACTCAATTTATGTTTATCAAAAAACGAAATTGTAATTCCGAATAAGAACTTAACTCAAGTTAGGAAAATAAAATTGTTTCTTTATTTTTTTGGATTAACGACTTAAGTTGATTTAGGCAATGATGAAAAAATAATGTTTATATTTGTTACAATCCTAAATTGACTTAGGCAGTTATGCCAAAACAGTCATTTAGAAAAATAGCTTAAGCTATTAGGTTTTTTAGGATTAATTGCCTTCCTAGAAGAGATACAAACAAAGAGATACAAAGTATACTTTCCCAATGTGCAAAGAGAAATATGGATGCTGAAATATGGTTCTAATCTTCTTCGTGTGGGGAAGCTAATCAATAATTAAATGACATAAATCTTAAGATTATCTTTAAGATGTAAAGATTTCATATACCGAATATTTTTACAATTTATTCAATTAATACATTTATTCGTTTTCTTTCACAGGAAAAATTTTGGTTCATTGCTTGGTGGGCATGTCGCGTTCAGCCACATGCGTCTTGGCCTATCTGATGATCTGCCGCAAAATGTCTGCTACTGATGCTATACGCAAAGTACGGATGCGTCGTGATATTCGTCCCAATGATGGTTTCCTACAACAATTGGCTGATCTCGATATGGAACTGAAACGTAAAAATCTCTATCCCTACTAAACCAAACAACAAAACGGAATCAACTAAAAACCAAATCATTATTGACTAAGTAATACGATAATACACATATATACTTATATATATATATACATATTTAAATATATTATTATGTATAAAGAACAACCACATAGTGATCTAGTAATGAGACCATTTTATTCGACCACAATTGACAGCTATGACGGACCTTTTCCCCTTCAGGACAAAGTGACGGACTAATAAGAGAAAAATCGTATATACATATAAAGAAATGCGATCTTTTTGAACTTATTTTATAGTAATGAGCATAGAGGAAAAAAATCAAATTTCAATATTTTTTTTGTGTAGTATTTTAACAATATTTCCTTTTTTGTATTATTTAACATAAAATTTTTTTAAATGAAAAAGCAAAGAGAAATCAAAGCAAAACGAATCTATTACTGATATATTATAAAGTATTTAAAAAAATGATTGATAATAAAACAAAAGTATGTAACAATTTTACTAAAAACCAAAAATAAAATAAATCATATAGAAAACCAAACAACTGGAAGCAGACTAAATTTCACATTTATCCATATTTATCCATACGTAATCTACATTACTACGGAAACTGTGTAAACCAATTGGCATTTATTTGAGAAAAGAAAAACTAACAAATACGTCGTAAAGACCGAACGAGTTTAAACTTAAGCAACTGTGAGAGTCCTTTCAAAATTATTTACATTTAATGGGACTGTGTCTGGTAAACGATTCAGCATCACCACTAAGCCTTCTATAACAACATAAAATAACACAAATTCTATTCAATTTCATTAACATATTTTGGTAAAGGATCTGAAAAAGAGTTAAATTATCCGAAAAGTTACTTTACTTTCTTTGATTAAATTGCGATAAGATATAAATTTTACAATATTATTTCTAACGTAAGTACCCTTCACGCCTTTGAAAAGGAAAGGTAGTTTGGAGGCCCATCTGAAGCCAAACATAGATTTATACCACACTAGAAGGTCTATTAATCCGTTGTTATTATCCAACAAAAACATGAACGAGGTCCAGAAAGAATAAAAGTATAGAAAGAATTGCATGAAACAAGTGATTAAAGCAAAAGAAATGAGAAGAAAGTACAAGGATCGTCCAAAAATGAGAACTCAATGCATAAGTGTCAGATCGCTCTCACCCAAAAGGAAAAAGAAGGAGCATTAAGGCCAATAGGCCTCCCAGTCCCGTTCCATACTCCTTTCTTTTATTACTCAGGTTGTTATTGGAAACAATGCATTCCATATTCCCTTCTGCTTACTGGTCAGTGAAGGCCTGAAAACCGAAGGCGTTATCGTTTTCCCATTTTGGTACATAAATCAATCAATACGTCCGATCGAGGTTTGTAGCATGTAGACTACAAAATAATTGTAATTTTGTAAAATAAATGAAATGAAATAAATAATTGATCATCCCTTAACTGCCAATTGCTTATCAAACAAAAGAGGTGCTAGATAAAAGAATGAATATAGTTCAGGGAATCTTGGATAGGCATTACAGAAACACTTGTAACAGTCTATGCCGTTTTATTGGGAGCGAAATTACAATGCCGAGGAACTCGGAAGAGTCCGTTTTCACCAAGGTTCAGTCTACCGATGGGTTTTCTACTCTACTCTTGACCCCTTTGACATAACAGACGTCTAGAACTTGCTAAAGAAATCTCTGAACCGCACGGCCTCCAGAGTTATCTCAAACCCTAACTCATGACCAATAAGTAAAGACAATGAGTTCACCTTTATGTTCAACCGGAGGTTCATACCCCGGTTCTCAGTACACGACCTTGAGAATGTTGGCTCATAATTCGTAGTGAAGAATGAGAAGCTTTGTTTCTCCAGCATTTCAATAGCTAGTTCCGCCGAAACACCCACCACTCAGTCAAAATCTGAAACAGCGGAAGCATGAGATGTGGTATAACCTTTAGCTTAGGCCAAAACTAAAGATCTACCATAACACCGATAGTGTGTTTAAGAAATTCCATAATCTTTTCAACTTCACAGTCTATGGTTTTGATATCGTTCGACCAATCTATGTCAAAGAAGCTAACCTGGTTCTTGGCAATGCTAGCGCCGCGTTATCATTGTGGTCAGCTTTTGAACTAGGGTCAAATTTATGGGGCTGATTATATAGCAAACGGGATTGACTACAAGGCTGCCTGTTTCTTCGGTCTTTTAAAGCCTTTTATAGATTGCTTGACCAGGGCGAGCTCTCTTCGTCTTTAATTCCCGTTCCCATAGTCTGACTATTGACTATGTGAATCAGGTCATTTCGATATTTTGAGATATTTTCAATATTTTTGGTGGATGCGGCACCTTTTTTTCTATCTGGTACCAGGAAAGGGATTTTTTTTAAATGGAATCGCCTTTACAAATTCAAAAATAGGTACACGAAGGATGGTGCCATTGAGATTTTCCTCGTGAAAGTTCACAACGTTCTCTATGTGCTCTTTATAATTCTTATTTTCTCACCGAAAGAGGAAAACCAGATCGCTGCTTGGAAACCGCGAAACGAGGTTGCCAGACCTGCGATAAACGTTTCGGTTATTTTTCTTCTTGGATCACTTTCTACTCTTGCCCGACTTTGTGCCAATAACTCACACACACTTTGGCCAAATGCCATTTAAAACCACTTTTAATACATTTCCCAAAGAAGAGCAAAAAGATTTTGGTTGACTATTCTGCTTGCTCAAAATTTCTGCCATCATTTAGTTTTCCAGTATTGATTTCAAAAGGAATTAGCAAATGGAAATTTGACTTCTCTGGGTAATACAGGGTTGTTTGAAATAAACATTAGAAATACGCATTTTGTGCCAAACGGGAGTTCTTGCAATTATTTGGTACTGAAATGTTCACTATTTTAATTGAACAAAAGGAATAAAACATTGGAAGATGAACTAACAGTGGCAATAAAATAAATTTCAATGAGTGTCATTTGTTTTCTGTTTTGTTTATGTATATCACTTTGTCTCTGCTGATCTATACTGACATATATAGTTATATGATATATATGTAGATCTGGCGCTGCTGGTTCCTCTCATATGAAATGATAGATTTTCGGAAATTTAATCTTTCTTCTATAGTTTCCAAACGGCGGTAAACAGCAAGTTCAATTCAAAACCTTTCAATGGTGTAATAAAGATTGGAAAATTTTTGAAAAATAGACCGGCTATTTACGCTCTTTTTCGTGCAGTGAAAATTACCAATTTAGCCCATATATTCTTAAAGCTTTCAGTTCATTGAAAATACATCAAGCGTGTAGTAAACTTGAGTCTCAGAATGAAGGTAGATTCCATTTTCACCAATTTTTTCGGAATTCAATCTTTATTTTATAATTTGAAATTTCTAATCGAAACGTTGCTTAAATATTTGGTCTTGATAAAGTTTCGGTAAAATTGATCGAGCAAAATCGCCTCTTCTAGTACGGATTTAATCCATATGTTCCTAGGCTTATAACTGTAATTTAAATGCGGTGGAATCAGCTAAATTATATGACAAAGTTAGGTTTAATAATAAAAATTAACTACATTGTCACACCCCTTTCGTTTCTTTCCATACAAAATGACCGATTTACTGAAATTCAGTCTTTTGCTCAAGTGACTCACTGCAATAATTTACGGTTTTCATAATAACTTGATTTTCCATGGTTTTGCCTTATAATGCTTTGGGAAATTTGGAAACTAAGTTGGATTACAACGCCCTCTATAGTATCCTCTATGAAAATTGCTTAATTTAACCTACGGAATATGTAAGCTTATACCTAAATTCACTGTAATTAAGGTCCTAAAAATTTAAACATGTGTAATTAAAGTTATTCATTAAGGATTTCGGGAATGTGTGGATGAAGGCCTTAAAGAGGGAAGTTGTTGGTGTGGGGATAAAAGGGGTCATCAAAAAAGGGAACGACGACGTTGGTGGGAAGGGCATAGTTGGTGGACGCTCCATCGAGTCCAACAAAATCTGTGTAAGATTTGTTTTAACGTGTCGAATTATAGTTTTGCATACTTTTGCTAGTTTTTCAAAGAAATTAAAAAGGTAATAATAATTGTTAGTAAATTTTATTGTTACCCTCAGTCAGTGTTCGCGAGTTGGGAAGCCAGGCCAAGCAAGCTGGAGTCAGCTGAGGCGGCGGTACCGATACGGTCATGAAGAAGGGTTGATAACAATAGGGATTTAGGGATTAGGCGCACTTAGTCTTTAGAATGAAAATATAATACATCAACAAATCTCCAACCAGAGTACCTTTCAAACATATTGGCCCGTTCCTAAATGGACATTTTCAAGAAGTTTAATCTTCTTCGAAGTATTCTTTTAGCACTCCACACACTTTTTCACTAACGCAGAAGGATTGACGTGATTGATATTTCTGTAGTAATTTTTCGTCCTTAAAATTTTTGAATATTTTAATATAATATTTTAATGAAAAAGGTAAACTTTTTAATGTAACGGCAACGTTTGGAAAAGTTCTATTCCGCTTATTAGTAGACACAGTGGCAGAAAAAGGTTGTGTTGCATAAATAACGAAAGTAAAATTCGATAATTTTTCTTAGATAATTGAAATTTAATAGAAGATGTTATGTAAATAGTCCCATATGACTTGTACCCCATGAAACTTTTTTCTTATCGGAATATATAAAAATTTAAGTTATTATTGATTGCTACTTTAGTCAAAATTTAGTGGTGAGTAATCCACAGTGTATCGTAAATTGATTTTTTAGTCATGGAATAGATATTGTTTGTTTAATGTTTACATAAATTCCGTCCGATTGTTTCCAAAAAGAATATTATTTATGCAATGTTGGCAGTTGCAGAAATTTTCGAATCGTAAATGTAAAAAATATAAATGAATAAGCGTTCCATACGATATTACGGCAAGCAATTCCTATTCATTGAACTGGTTCCATTTTGTACGAAAATACAGGGTGGAGCACCAATTGTGCTACAATAAGAAATTCAAATATTTTTTCTTCTAATCAATGCATTTCATTTGTTTTTTTTTTTATTGTGTAGAAAGTTAAATTTTATTTTATATAACTAATTGGTTTTAAAGATGATAGACTGTAAATGCTCATTCACGCATTCACGACACCTGTTCAGAAAATTATTTATTGTGATCTGAACAGTTGAAGCTCCAGTCAAATTCCTCGGTTTCGTATTGAACACCTCTTGCTTGACATAACCCCATAAAAAATCTAGTGCAGTCAGGTCAGGTGACCATGCGAATGTGGAGTTTCTGGACATTAATTTGTTTGGGAATTTTTGTTGGAGCACTTTCATAATCGGTCTGTCTATGTGTGCAGTTGCTCCATCTTGATGGAACCTAATGGAACATCTTCGACGCAAGTTGTGGGGAAAAAAACTCCTTCCACATCTTTATATAGTGGTCCACATTGATGTTGACATTGTGTTTGTAGCACTACTTATGCGCCACCCTGTATCAATCGAAATTTGATGCGTTTGGGGCTCGAAATATCTTTCGAAATGGTATTGACTGCTCGACTTAAAATGCCTACATTATTTGCCGGGAGCATAATTGTTAATTTGTAGTCTTTATAGAATCAAATCCTGGATTTGTTAGACGTGACTTTGATCGATAGAACTTGGTGGTTGTCTGGGACAGTCTTCATCTCCAACTCCTTCTTAGCCTTTATCTACTTGTAACCATTTCAAAGACTGTATATCGAACACCTTCTGCTACATTCTAGGTACTTCTGCAGCAGAAATTCCGCTTCGTAACGAAATTGAATGCAGCCTGTTTGCTGAGTGAAGTCACACATTATAAAAATCGCTAAAAGTTTTTCTTTGCTCCACAAAAGACTAAGCGTATCTCGAAACTAGTGATTTTTCTAATATAAAATGCTGTCAAAAAAGATATTTATCACATGTGATATAAAAAAATTATATTGGACCCCGTTTTGTGTTTGTAGCATGATTTGTGCGCCACCCAGTATATGTTAACTCTCTTTTTGCTAACTGCACAGTTACTAAGAGCTACGCTACAGTTACTAAGAGTGTGAAATCGATATCGCTCTGTAATTTTAGATTGACTTGATTTTCTGCAATTCAGTTGACTCTGGATTTGTCTTTTCATTTTCCTTTTGAATTTAAAATTTTGTGTTCTGAAAGTATAGCTTGATCTAGGAGTGCATAATGTCGTATGTTTTGCCCTCTAATAAAACCCATAGTGAAAATGTTCGGTGCGATTTCTTTTTTATATATATCATATAAAAAGAGACGAGTTATATCTCTGGTTCGTTAAGACGACATTTGGTTCAGCTATATTCGTTTGTTTGATTGCTGGCTGTTTGGCATAGTATGCTTTAGAAGGGATCAAATTGCTACATCCTTCTGGTTTATCCCATTCAAAGTTATAGATTTGATAAATGTAACTTTTATACGATTGGTTTTGATGCACTATATTTACATACATTTTGGCAGAACATAGAACTTTGTATCAGAGTTAGAATCAAAATTTTTATTTGAATCAAAATTATACATAATTTCACTTCTGATTCTGATGAGTGACTGAAAATTTTATCAAATTTTGTTTATGTTTCATACATTTAAAACGAAACTGCGAAAAAATTTTGATTTATGTACCCGAAAAAATTTTGATCTTGATTTAGTTTATTTATGTTTCCTTTGTAATTTCTTAATCTGAAAAAAAGTGATAACAACTTTTAGGCAGTTGTAGAAATTTGTGAGAGGTTGGTAAATTCAAAATACAAATTAATCGAAACATTTTTATCTTCGAACCATGCCTTTTTCTCTACCAAGAAATGAAACTATATAAGGTCTCAGTTCTGAAAAAACATATATATACACGTATATGTACAGAAATACGATCTTTTTGAAGTTATATAATAGTAATGAGTATAGAGGAAATATAATCAAATTTCAATTTTTAAATTTGTATAATTTTACATAAAATTTTTATAAATGAAAAAAAAAAAAAAATAAAATTAGACGAAAGCAAAGAGAAGTGTTTCTACCTTCCGGAATTTGGCGCCATGCCTCTTTTTTTATCAGGAAATGAAACTATATCAGATTTTAGTTCTGTTTTATATTAAGAAACGAAACTGCATAAAACTATAGTTCTGTTTGAGGTTCTGCAATCAAAATATCTCTTTCATAACGTTTTTACAAAGAAACTGAGTTGTCTTTGTTATTTTTATATGTGAAATAAATTGGAATAATATATTTTAAAGAAATTTATAATATATTTTAAATAAATACTCATACAGTCAATATATATGCAATATCAAAATCGAAAAGAAATTAAAATTTCGTGAAGTTTCCTGCTTGCAATAGTTCATTTATCTATCTTTTAACATTGGAGATATTAAGTCGATTCCTTTAGGTATCCTTCATACAAATGATGTAAAAGTTTTTGTAAAGCTATGCACTCACTATATATGGGGTTGTACGAGAAAATTCGTTCGGTTAATCCGTCAGTACACCATACGACGCTTCTCATGACGTAGAGTTCCTTTCGACACAATCATAACTTCCTTCCGCCCCTTCTCTAAACTGTTTGCTACTGTTTATTTGTGTTCTCGTTGTAGTCGTGAGTGGTTATAGCGTTTTAAGAAAAAGTTTTAAAAAGTGGAAAAAATCGCTCAAAAAGAGCTGTATTATTTCCGAAAAGGAAAAAGAAAACGGTTCAAATGAAAGAACTTGTAAGAAATAATTCAAAATATTTTCAGCGGGCGACTTCTCCGTAACGAACGCTCCCAGATCAGGACGACCAAAAGAAGATGTTTTCGAGGAGGTGAGAGACTTAATTATTGTTAATCACCGCGCAACAGTTAGGAAAATAACTGAAATAATCAACAAATCTGCCTCAACCGTTCACGGGGTCATAAAAGAGCTCGAATTTGTGAACGACCTCGATGTGTGGGTACCTCACTCTCTCACCGAGGCTTCACACTGCCTTGCGAACCCGTCAGAAACTGTCAGAGCTTGTGTGAGAAGTTTTACCTCACTCATCGTACTACCCCAGACCTCGCTTCGTCCGACTATCAGCTATTTCGCAGTCTGAGCAACCACTTGAAGGATTTGTATTTCCATAATGCCGAGGAGGTGAAAAATCGAATTGAACGCTTTTTTCAGAAAACCCACAAGAGTTTTATGAGAAAGGAATTACACAACTTTCAGAGAGGTAGGAAGAAGTTTTTTAAAAAAGGGGGAGATTATATAATAGATTCAAATAATTGTTATCTTGTATATAAATCTGTAGATAAATTTCTTTTAAAAACCGAATGAACTTTCCGAACAACCCAACATTTTGGTGAGCATATTTATAAGTCGATATAAATGAAATTTTTTTGATTCATATTGACATTAATATTGTCTTCTTTTCTTCCGATTTATGTTTTTGCATGGAAATGATAAAATGCCCCCTTTTTTAAGTTCTTTTCTAAACAATGTTGCTCTTTCAGAATCTATGGTAATATTTTAAAATGTTTTAAACGTTTTTTTTTGCAGAAAATTGGTCATCAGTAATTTTGAATGACGTATATTCTGAATTTTAATTGTAATTGCTAAATAGCAATCTGTATTTTCTGAATAATTACATAAGGCTGTATGAGGAGATGCCTAAACATTCTAGAATCAAAATCTAATCAGTTACTAACTAATCAAACAGATCTGTTGAATTTTTAAAATTTATTATAATAAATGGCTGTGGACAATTCCGCAGTTGCTGATCTTTCATTTAAGGGCTCTCATAGCGATCTAGATGGAGAACAACTCTCTAAATGAGTAATTCATGACATATGTAATCGATATAATAACAATTAACATAATATAAAAAAAAATTAACTATAACTCTAGTAATTCAAAAGCCTTACTTATGTATTTAACAAATACGATATTTATCAGAAAGCTCCATAGTAATCGATATAAGTACGAAATATGTAATCATGACAAACAAAACAAACAAAATCGTTGGCTTAAAACCACATGAATTTAGTGTTAACCAGTAGTAATGAATGCAATAAGTATGAGACAAATAACATTTTGAAAAGAACATTAAAACAAGCAACAACAAATCATTGAAAATATACTAAAAGAAAAAAAAAGAACAAAATTATTGAAAAACAACAAACGAAAACAAGAGATAAAAACCAATAATAAATGTTTCATATTTTATAAATAAAAAAAACGTATATATTATTATATCGGAAAGAACCAATTGAATACAACTATGACAGAGTTTTATTTAATTATGGGAGAATTTTAAAGTATTAACTTTGATGATGATGTCAGATAATTAAAAAAAAAAAACAGGGGTGTCAAAAGGATATGCAACAGAAGTGAAAGTTTACAGATACAGTTAAATGAATAATTCAATTTTTCTGTTTGAAGGGAGAGGAGGAAATTAACTGAAATTGAATGATAAGTATAAAACTAAAAATATTTAGTTGACATGAGTTTCAACAAATTGTTCCAACGATTATCGTACAATCCAATTAACAGAAATATAAGAATCTGCAGTCTATAAATTTGGTTTCCCAGCGAAGAAATTAAATTTCTATAAATTGGTCAATTTCGTATTTCTAATTAAAAGTTAGAAAAGATTGATTTCCTAAAATTTGGCAATGACGGTCATTTTTACTTTGAGAGTCCACCTTGGTATATGCTCAACGTTAAATGGATAATTTGATTTTACTATTTGTAGGGAGAAGTAGAAATTAACTGTCAAAAAGAAAAGAAAAAAGAAAGAAAAATGTCGATGGTGAATTTGTTGCAAACTGTAATAGCAGATTTCAAGCTAGAATAACTACGCTTGATGAAATGAAAAATGTCATATCCAGCTTAATATCGGGAAAAAGTCCGGGCCATGATAACATTTCGGCAAAATTTCTTAAGATATGTGCTGATAGTGTGACTCCACGTTTGGTTAACACCTTTAATGATATAATTTATACTTCAGTATATCCCGAAATATTAAAAATCCATAAAATTGTACTAATACCTAAGGAGAAAATATCTACCTCCGTTGATAAATTTCGTCCAATATCAATATTGCCAATTATAGACAATGTTTTTGAACATATTTTGCATACACAACTCTTGACATATTTCCAATATAATAATTTGTTAAATGATTTTCAATATGGTTTTAGAAAAGGTTGTATAACAGAGGAGGCAACAGTTAATATGCAAAATTTCTTATGTATAGGTAAGTCGTTGGATGACGGATATAGGCGTGTAGCTGGAGTTTTTTATGATCTGTCAAAAGCGCTTGATCTAATTGATCATGATATCTTACTTCAGAAACTCAGATTTTATGGTGTGCATGACAAAGAACTTATTCTCTTAAAAAGCTATTTGATGAAGCGGCTACAATTTGTACAAATTGTTAATAGGAAAAGTACTTTGAAACCAGTGGAGCATGGAGTCCCCCCAGGGAAATGTATTGGGCCCCTTGTTATTTTCTCTGTATATAAATGACTTGAAAAATATTGACCTATCAGGTAAAATGTTTGTATACGCTGATGATATTGCCATTTTTTTATCCATATAAATATGAAATGGCTGTGAAGCCTTACATAGAACGAGGAGCGAGTCTATTAATAGAGTATTTGCGTATTAATAAACTTTTCCTTAATCCAAATAAAACGAAATTGATAAGATTTAGGCCACATTGTCAGTTCAACGACAGCTTTAGTATATACTTAAATGGGGAAGAAATTCCAGAAGTTAATTCAGGTAAATATTTGGGATTATATTTTTAAAGTAATCTTCCTTGGACACTGCATATAGAGTATCTGAAGTCTACAGTATCACCTGCCATAGGTTTATTGTATAAATTTAGAAATAGATTTGATAAAAATAATATTTCAAGCTTTAGTTGAAAGTCATTATAACTATTTGGCCATTATGTATGGTTATAAAAAGAGATCTGAATTAAAATCACTCCATCGGCAACAGACTAAAGCACTAAAAGCTGTAGCCAACTTGCCAATTTCGTATTGTATGCTTTCTCTGTTTAGAGATATGGTTGTTATAAATTAAAATTGCTAATATATGCTTTCAAATGCTTGCCTAGTATTGGCCATCACACGACAAATTTTTCCCGAAATCAGTTTATTTTCAATACGAGAAATAATGACAATTTGAGAGTAGCTATGTGTTGATCTGGAACAACAAAACTGGGTATAGAACATTCTGGTAGTAGTCAGTACAATATTTTACCACAACAGTTAAAATCACCAGACATACTTTCATTATTTAAATCGTCAATGAAAGGGTGTTTATTGCAAAATGTCGAAAGGTTTCTGGTATGAGTTTTGAGTTAATATTGGAGTACATGCCAAGAAATTAGATTTTTTCATAAATGTGTTTGTCAGAGTGGGCCATAAGGGTGTTGGCGGTTTAAATATTCAATTAAAAAAAAACTACGAAACATAAAAAAAATATTTTTGTATTTTTAAAAAGTAGAAGCATGGGAATTTTTAAGACTTAAAAATAATGTTGTCCAAATGGCTGCTTCACACTCTTGGAACCGAAGTCGCAAATTTTAGAAAACTCGTTGAAAAGTTGTTCTCGGTATTTTGTTACTTTCCTGAATAATGTTCCTCTTCAACTGCTCTAAATTGGTCGGATTATTCTCGTAGACTACCGATTTGAGGTAGCCCCATAGAAAATAATCGCATGGAGAGAGATCGGGGCTACGTGGGGGCTATTCAGTATCCCCCCTTTTCGAAATGAGTTTTCCAGGAAAAATATTTTTCAGCAGCTCTCTGAATACCCTAGCCGTATGACATGTGGCCCCATCCTGTTGAAACCACATCCTCGAGGTATTGCCTTGAAGTTCTTGCAAAGCTGGCACCAAAAAGTCTGCTAGCATGTTGCAATTATAGTTCGCTCTGACCGTCATCGCATGCCCTCTTTCGTCCTCAAAAAGTATGGTCCAATAATACCGGTTGACGTTATCCCAGCCCACACGACAAGCTTAGGGGTGTGAAGTGGACGTTCATGCAAGCGTCGGGGATTAGTTTCGGACCAGAACCGACAATTTTGCTTGTTCATATGGCCATTAAGGTGAAAATTGGCCTCATCACTAAAAATCACGTTGTTGAAATTGTTGAATCGCTCTAGCATCAAATTGACAAAGTTAAGTCAGTTATTGGCATCACGGGTTTTAATTCTTGGATTATCTGAATTTTATAAGCCTTCAAATGCAAATCACGTTTCAAAATTCGTCGTAAAGTTGTTCTTTTGACATCCAAAGACTGCCTTCTCTTACGTGTTGACTGTTGCGGAATTCGCTGAACTGAAACACGAACACGCTCCACAATGTCGACTGATCTTGCAGAAACTAGGCGACCACGAACCGTAATTGGTACTGTTGAGCCGGTTGTTTCGAACATTCTGATCCATTTTCGTATCACATTGGCGCTTGGAACTTCATATAAATCGTGTAAACCGATTTAATGTAATTATTTTGCCAACTAGCCTCTATAATGCCGTGCGGCGCTGAGGCGTAATTTGTATGAATTTGTATGATATAATAAATTAAAAAAATAAAAATAATAAAAATCAAAAAAAAAAAAAAAGAAAAAAAAACTGCAATTGAAAGGAAAGTGTAAAGCTAAGAATATTTGGGCGAAGTTAGTTTCTACAAATTATTCCACCAATTATCATACAATTCAATAAACAGAAATGTAAATAACAGTAGTCTAGAAATTTGGTACTGCGGTGCAGGAATTAAATTTCTATAAATTGGTCAATTCCGTACTGCTAATTAGATGTTATGGAGGAAGGATTAAGGAAGATTATTATACTCATTGTTGGCAAATCTTTTACTAGCAAGCCATTTTTTCAAGTAAGGAAATAGAGAATAGTAATAGTAGAGCTAAATAATTAATTTTGGTCATCGCAATAATGGATGTGTGAACTGGAGTATTGTCTTGATAACCCATGTCTCATCCATGGTAATAAATCGGTTTTATAGCGAAACATCGCCGAACAGTCTATTGAAACATCTTCAAGCGTGGCACACATCTTGCGCACGGCTTTCTCATCTTCGAATATTTGGTTAATACACTCGGAAGCATAATTCTGCGTACAAACTATAACTTACATTTTTACATGATTTTGTAGTGCCAAGTCATAAAGGCAATCCTTTTAAATTGAGTTTTATTTACAGCTAAACATTTCAAAATTATGCTAAGTTTTTTCTTTTTGCATTTGCAAAGTTTGGTTGCACTTGACAACTTAAAAACAATAATATGGCATCTTTGATCATATGCAAAAGTTTGCGTACAAGCAAACAAACGGTACTTTGTAACGGTTTGTTGTTGTTGATTGATACTATAATACTCATTGTTTGTATCAAACTGATCTAACAAGTGGTTTTTGGATTATTTTTTGTTTCGAATTGCAATAAATTTCTAGTAATGGCAAACAGAAAAGAAATTAATGTTGCTGAGCGCGAAATTATTGTTCATTTGTGGAAAGAAAAACTTTCCGCGAAATCGGTCAAATAGTTGAAAGGACTCACTCCACCATACAGAGAGTGATAAACAATTTTAAAAACACTGTAGTTTTAGTGTCGAAGACTCGCACTGTGTCGCGAGGGTGGCCAAAAATGGTTAACGTCAATGTTAGAATTCGAACGTTTTTTTTTTAATTTTTTTTGTAACACTCTGGTTAGATCATACCTAAAATATCTTTTAAAACTTTTTCTAAATTTTAAAGTTACAGTGGTTCAAAGTTAAGGTTTGTGTACAGCATACGAAATTTATGGAAAAGCTCCAAATTTAAGGTTCATTTATAATACTAAAAATTTAATTATTTGAATGTAACGGCTACCAAAATGTATAACGGGGTGTAAGTGGTGCCTTTAGTTATAATTACAACACTGTTTTTGTGTACAAATATTGATCATATGTCAGATCCCGTTAGAAAAAGATAGTAGTGAGACATTGTCAAGATTTTTCAGCAACAGCGAACTTTCGTAGAGAATTTAAAAGAAAGGAGAGATAACACTTTTCCAATTTTTTGGTATTTTGTAGCTACAAGTATGTATTTTAATATATTTAAAATTCCGCTGCTCGATTTTGCACGAATTTCTTTTATGATTGTTTTTCAGTGTCAACCTCATTGCGGATTCGCACTATTTTTCAAAACAGACCATGCGATATTATGCATCATGTTAAAGATTTTGTCAAAAAGCATTTTAAACGAGTATTATTAGAAAGTGAACAACAAAAAATAAAGCTTACTCTATTAAAATTCTCTAACAATTAGTCTAAATATCATCGCATTAGAGACAGATTTGAAACTGAGTTGAGTGACTGGCTAGATAGCGTACTATTTTGTGAAATCATTTGTAATGTAAGTATCCGTGTAAAGTTTTGGTATTACGAGAAAACTTAATTATTTTATACTATATTAGGAAGCAAGTACAAGTCGTAAAGGCCGACCGAATGTTTCTTATGAGGAGGGTTCAATGCGAACAAAAGGAGGCGAGTGGAGGATCTTGTCGCTTCTACTTCATCTGAAGCTCATAAAAAAGCCACAGAAAGGTTAACAGGTTCAAATACTAATGAAAACATTTCTGTTGAAAGTGCTCTAGCATTATACATTGATATGGATTTCTCTATGAGGCAGTACAATATGATGAGGAAAGTAGTAAATTCTATTCACAAAGATTGCTTTCCATCATACTATATGATTGCAGATGCTAAAAAAAAAGATTTTGCCTGATGACATTCAATTAACAGAATCTTCTGCAGAGGTACCCTTTCGATGAATGAATGAATGAATGATTGATCTGAAAGAGTATTTGGTTACAAAAGAAAGATTTTAGAGCTTAACAGCGAATTTGGTAAAATCTGAAAGTGATGACAGTGGTAGTTGTTAATATATTTTGATTGCCTGTAATACCTACTATATATATTTTATGTATGTATGTATATTGAATATGTTATGTTAAATAAATAAAATTCATGTTTTTAAATTTCTTTTCACTGAATTAATAATTTTTGTAAAATTTTGCTCTTATATGATCACAATTTACAAATTAAAATAATTTTTTAATTTATGTTATTTGTATGGGAGGGGGGCTTTTACGACTTTTTTTAAACTGACAATATGCTACAATATAACTAAATATATTTACATGCAAAATTTCAATCTTATCGGATCGGAACAGATAAAAATAGGAAACTTATTGAAAAAGTTAAAAAAATGTGAAAGAGGTATTGACAATTTTCGTGGACAAATTGCATCTTTTTCGTATCAAGGATATAAGGGTGGTGAGCGTGTCCTTTGAGATAATTTCATAAAATTTATCAAAGTTATCCGGAATACATCAGAGACCAATCGAGCCAAGTTTTGTTCAATTCCAGAAACAACTTTGGAAAAAATAAGGTTTTTTCATTACAGGATATATGGGAGGTGGGCGTGTCCTTGGACCGATTTTCTCTAAACTTGTTTTTTTTTCTTTCCTACTTATAAAAGCAATGTGTACTAATTTTCATTCTTTTCTGAAAACTCCTTCTATTTTTGGCCACCATTTATATGAAAACACGACACTGTGCCTCGTTGTGGTCGTCTACCAAAATTTACTGAACGCGAAAGTAGAGTTAATAAACATGTATCAAAAGACACTGTTCACAGAAAAATTGGTTTCATCAATGCCAAAACGCCTTAATGAAGTTCTCGCTCGTCGTGGTTATCCGACTTCTTATTAATATACAATACAAATAAAAAAAAACCTGTTGTATTTCATTTTTTTTTTATTTTATGTACGCAGACTTTTGCCTAGTCATGAAATTATGTTTTTTTTTTTAAATTGAATTATCATAAATTTTGTTAATTCTGAAATAAGTATTTTACAAAACAGTTATGTTCTTAAATAAATAAGAGTTTTATTTAACGAAGTTTCAAATGAGTACCGTTTATTTTGATACCCAAAATAAGAGCAAACTTTTAGTTTTCGTTCTTGTACGCAGATTTATGCGGCCGAGTGTATATGATGTATAGCTCTTTTCGAAATGCCTATCAATTCAGCTAGCTCACGCACCTGTAGTCGATGATCACTCAACACCACTTTGTGGATTTTTTAACGGTGTCTGGCGTGGACACCTCAATTGATCGACCACTACGGTGTTCGTCTTGGCAGCTCGTACGGCCTCGTTTAAACTCTGCTACCGAATATTTTACAGTCGTAGTTTACAGTCTACTCCCTCGGAGTAGAATCTAGCTTAATATTGGTTGGAAAGGTCTCACTTTCAAATGGAAATATTGAATTACATAACTGTTACCAATTTTT
This sequence comes from Philornis downsi, assembly GCA_019455685.1. Classification (NCBI taxonomy): domain Eukaryota; kingdom Metazoa; phylum Arthropoda; class Insecta; order Diptera; family Muscidae; genus Philornis; species Philornis downsi. Next base: position 346,016 of record JAHXMU010000062.1, read on the forward strand.
TAGCATGTTTACAAATTCATTGAGATCCTTTACTCAAATAAAAATACTAAACAGCGTGGCGCCTTAAACCTTAAAACATATGTTTTATAAGGTTGCTGCTTTTTTTAAATTACTGGTACCATCTAAATTCAGTATAATTAGGAACGCGTCAAGCATTTAGCAAATTTTAATTCTGCTAAGCGGGTATAATTTTGCTTTTCGTTTTCCTCTTTTAGTCAGAGATTTTTTGATGACAGCCTAACGATTTCATCATCATCCCCTTTCTGCGACACATTTGTGCCAACGCAATATATTTTAGGTACAGGCATGAGTAAATCAATTCACTTGTGTGATGGTGCTACAAAGGATTTTGTTTCAATCACTTCTGAATTTCGGAGAAATTTAGATTAAATTTTTATATCTTCCTAAGGACACTTAGGAATAGTACTAGTTGCATGCCTTGCTTCACATATAAACGTACATAACATATCTGTTTCATATGTGATGTTATAAAGCATTGTATTTTAGTTCTTAATCGGATGTAATATTCAAATTCATTTTAAAATTATAATGTGTGAGAAGTTGACGTATAAACAAATATGTGGCAGGAATACTCCCACTCAATAGATATAACGTATCTTTTTATATCAAGGAGTTAAATGTATGTTGAAAAATAAACTTTTTAATTTCACATTTAAAATGTTAATTACTTACTTTCACCTTCGTTTTAGAATGTTTCTTAGGGTGAAGGAAACACATTAAAAGGCAAATCAATTTAAACGTTTTAAGTGGAATTTTCACAAAACCACAAAAATGTAACGCCTCTAAATGAGGCGTTACTTTCTTTTCCGAAAGAAGGAGAAACGTCACACACGTACAAGTACACTTGATATGCGACTAACTGCCCTGTCATGCCGTGCCAGTTAGTGAAACAAATGACAAGGGAGTGAGTGCAGTTATGTGAATGTGCGGCACATTGTTTGAATGTGGCCCAACTCTGTGGCCACCGAGAAATGTGAAGTGTCGGTGTCTTGGTTTTTTTTCGGTGGCTCTCTTAATTCGTTTGTCAAAATTCTACAAAAAGTACATTTGTCATGAAGGACAGTTTAGAAACTCACACATCAACACACACACACACACACGCACACACCAAGGGAAAGAAGGTTGACAGCAGCAAAAGAAAATGGTCAACTTGTCAGCTTCACCTGTCACAGTCCGTTTAGACTTTTGAGAAATTTTAAATGTGTTAATGAAGTTTTATGTTAAATTTTTTGGAAAGATTTTGTTTTGTTTTTTGGTAGAAGTTGGCTTAAAGTATTATAATAGGCGTAACTGTGTGATTACAAGTAGTGAATTACAAGTAGTTCTACATTTCATAGCCTTATGACGTTTCGTTTGTTATCGAAATATTTCTCTTCGGTTGTCACACATTCAAATGGAAAACATTAACACCAGGCGAACAATAAGCTAACAAAATCAAATTTCAAATTTTAAATTTCAATTCCAGCTTTTCCTGCCTAGCAGAGAAAGTGCAGGAAGTTTGGACATTTTTAACAAGAGGGGAACAATAAGCTAACAAAATCAAAATTACTTTACATTTCAATTCCAGTTTTTTTTGCCTAGCAGAGAAAGTGCAGGAAGTTTGGACTTTTTCCACTCGAATGAATTGCATTCTCTTTAATCGTCATACACTCAAACGGGAAATATAAGCAAGAGGCGAACAATAAGCCAAAAAATTAAAATTAATTTACATTTCAATTCCACATTTTCCTAGTAAAGAAAGTGCAGGAAGTATAGACTTTATCGTTCGAACGAATTCTATTCCCTTCAATAATCCCATATTCAAACGAGAAACATTAATAGGTGGCGTATAATATGCCAAAAAATTCAAAATTGTTTTAAATTTCAGTTCCACTTTTTCTTCTTCTTACCTTCGATAATCCCTCATTCAAACGAGAAGCAATAAGAGGTGGCGAATAAGCCAGAAAATTCAAAATTATTTTATATTTCAGTTCCACTACCTCCTAAAAGAGAAAGTTCAGAAAGTTTAGAGTTTTTTCGCTAGATCGAATTCTATTCCCTTCAGTAATCTTACACTCAAACGAGAAACATTAATAAGTGGCGAATAATAAGCCAAAAAATTCCAAATTATTTTAAATTTTAGTTCTACTTTTTCTTCTTCTTCCCTTCGGTAATCTCACATTCAAACGAGAAACATTAATAAGTGATGAATAATAAGCCAAAAAATTCAAAACTATTTTAAATTTCAGTTTCAATTTCCCCTTTAAGAGAAAGTGCATAAAGTTTAGAGTTTTTTTCACTAGATCGAATTCTATTCCCTTCGGTAATCTCACATTCAAGCGAGAAATATTAATATGTGGCGAATAATATGCCAAAAAATTCAAAATTGTTTTAAATTTCAGTTCCACTTCCTCCTAAAAGAGAAAGTGCATAAAGTTTAGAGTTTTTTTCACTAGATCGAATTCTATTCCCTTCGGTAATCTCACATTCAAGCGAGAAATATTAATAGATGGCGAATAATAGGCCAAAAAATTCAAAATTGTTTTAAATTTCAGTTCCAATTCCTCCTAAAAGAGAAAGTTCAAAAAGTTCAGAGTTTTTTTACTCGATCGAATTCTATTCCCTTCGGTAATCTGGCATTCAAACGAGAAAAATTAATAAGTGGCGAATAATAAGCCAAAAAAATCCAAATTATTTTAAATTTCAGTTCTACTTTTTCTTCTTCTTCCCTTCGGTAATCTCACATTCAAGCGAGAAACATTAATAAGTGGCGAATAATATGCCAAAAAAATTCAAAATTGTTTTAAATTTCAGTTCCACTTCCTCGTAAAAGAGGAAGTGCAGAAAGTTCAGAGTTTTTTCACTAGATCGAATTCTATTCCCTTAGGCAATCTCACATTCAAACGAGAAACATTAATAGGTGGCGAATAATAAGCCTAAACATAAAAAAATATTTTAAATTTCAGTTTTCTTTCTTTTTCTTCTTCTTCCTAGAAGACTTTTTCGCTCGACTGAATTCTATTCCCTTCCATCGTTCTACATTCAAACTGCAAGCATTAACAAGACGCAAATAATAACAAAAAAAAAAAAAAAAAAAAAAAATGTTAAATTAATTGAAATTTCAAAACCATAATGTTGTCTCCTAAAGAAGAAGGCGCAGGAAGTTTGCACCTTTTCCCAGGATTTTATTCTCTTCGATCGTTGTACATTCAAACTGCAAGCATTAACAAGAAGCAAATAATAACGAAAGGAAGGCAAAATATTTGAAATTTCAATACCACAATGTTGCCTCATAAAGGAGAAGGTGCAGAAAAGTTTGGACTTTGTTCACTCCTATGAATTCTATGAATTGTTAAGATACAAAACATGCAATAGTTTTCTTGCCAAGTATTCAATGATTTTTGAATGATCCCAAAAATAGCAATAACTCTTCACATAAAAGAGAAATCCTTATATGAAATTTCCAATGTCCTTCTACTATTCAGCAAATTGTGATTGTGTACAAACCAGTATAGAGAAATTCAGTCAGATTAACTGACTTTTATATGGCTTCACCCAACGTTGGCACGAAAGCGTGAAGAGTACTCTGAATTAAAACATAATAAAATAAGCAAAATTAAAAGTTACAGAAGTCTTCCAAACCATTGATTTCTGCTAAATCAGCCAATTTTTAATGTATGGCGTCCTAAAAGGCGAATCGATGGAGTCCCCTTTCATTCGCAGAAACAAGTTTAGTAAAAGCTTAGCTCCTGCTACTGAATTCCATGCATTTGAGAGAAAGATCTGGCAATATGCAGACAAAATGAAGTAATTTGCGTGGGAGGTGTCGAAAAAAACGCGGCTATCTGGTCGTTTTTTCTTCAAATTTTGTCGCACATTGCAATACAATACAATTGGCAAACATATACGAGCATATTGCTGTAGTTTGAAAATTAGGGATCGCTAGGAAACAACATTTCGATAGCTCAGTCGATTCGCATGGATAGTACCAAAAGGGGTGAAAAAATGTCAGCCAGTTTTATTCTCACAACTAAGTTTACCAAACTTATTATGTGGGTCAAAGCTGACAGAGTACAGAACATTAGCTTGAAACATATGAAACTAAGAACATACTCGTATGGATTAAATCAGTTGTTTGCATTGAAAATACTAGAAAATACGCGGTTAGTTGGTTTCATATTCTGCCAAAGACACATATTATGCAATGGGCACAAGTTTATGTTTTTGCAATCAATAAGTGAGAGCTTGCGGGGAAAATGGATTTCGAAAGGTTGGTCAAGTTGTATGTAGAGTACCAGAGGGAGTGGCTCGAAATATTCTATTTAGAATCCCAAACTGTCAAAATATTGGGGTCTACCAAATTTTTAATATTTTCGTCCGCCATCCAGCCAGACGTACATGTAGACAGACATACGTCGCTCAGTCGGCTTAAGAAGTAATGAAAGCTATTAATTGAGAAGAATCTTGATACTTTAAATACTGTCTTGTATGTGCTACATTGCCGTATCAAATAATGTACGAGTATACATTCAGTCCTTCTTGGCAAGGTATAAAAATTTCAATGATCGAGATAGCCAACTTTGTTATTTATTGTGCAGCTCGTATTAAGGTTTAATATATCAGATGTAGATCTCAAGCTCGTCGGCTCTTCAACTATGAATTTCTGCATTTTCATTAACTTCGGTACATTCATTAAAAAGTTCCAGACATATTTTCACTATTTTGCATTTCAACTCAAAAGTGGGCAATGACCCGCGCGAATAAATGTATTCAGGGAGTCCGCGAGACAAGAGAGCGATTTCAAAACTAGCCGGCCTGGCGTATAGATGGTGCCAGTAGTTTGGAAAAAAATATTTTGGTGAAAAGTGACAACCTACCACAACATATGTTTTTTAATATGCGCCACGTTGTTTAGTATTTTTATTTGAGCCATCAACAGTAAATGATCTCAGTGAATTTGTGAACATGCATAAAATTGGTCACCGTTATGGAAATCAATATTTCCATTTGAAAGGACCAACCAATCCAACCAATAATAAAGCCAAGCTAGATTCTACTACTAAATTCTAGATTCTACTCTGGAACAGGCTGCTCCTTCGTTTACTACTTAAAATATTGGATAGCAGAGTTTAAGCGAGGCCGTACGAGCTGCTAAAATGAACACCAAAGTGGTCGACCAATTGAGGTGTCCATGTCAGGAACGATTAAGAAAATCAACAAAATGGTACTGGATGATCGTTGGCTGAAGGTGCAAAGGTGAAAAAGTATATCGAACTAAAAGGAGATTATGTTGACAAATAAAGAGAAATTTTCCCAACTTTTTTGTGTCTACTAGTTTTGGGATCGGCCCTACACTTCCTACATTGTCTTGTCAATAACATCCACGTCGTGAAGTTTCGACAATGACCTCAATGTGCGGCGCAAAAGTGATTGACAAAAAAGAAAGGACAAAAGAACTCTGTGCCTGAACTTGAATCATGATTTTACTTTGAGTACACATTCATGGAAGATAAATTTCAATAAGTAATGTGGCTCTTAATCATTTTTAAGAGCAATTTCAGGAGATAAAACGGCGCGAAATATGCACAAACTGTAAGCGATTGAAGTTAGAGTTATGAAGTTAAGTATGTACATTCACTTATCAGCTTTGGGGGGAGTGAGAAAGGATTCGTAAAAATTCGTACTTATAGGGGTAAAACATAAAACGACAGGGACACAAATGATGCAATTGTCTATAGTAAATCACTGAAGCTCAAATTTTAATATTCGGCTAGAACAAACGCTTTTTTTTTTTTTTGAAAAAGGGAGTGAAAATATATTTAGTATATGCTAATAGTGAGAAAGCTTCATGATGTGTTTCTAGATTATGATATAAATATTTCTTGAGCTGATTTATCAACATGATTTGTTATTCTTTCATAAATGCTTATACATTTTCTATTATTTTCTCATAATACTAATGATGATTACAAAAAATGAAATGAAATTCTCAAATTCTTATTGTAAAAAAGGCACAAATAATTAATGCCGATAGAGGTGAATTTAAACTAAATAAAGTATATAAACTATATTTAAACCCAAACGAGCCAGCCATTTACCACCCTTCGAATTTCTTGGTCTACACCCGTTCAGCTTTTCGAAAGTTGGCACTATTGTATAGAACTCTTGATATTGTGGTTATGCTCGTATTTGTCAAGTTGCCTTCATAACCAAGTTAATAAACACATCTAACTATATAGCCATAAACAGTTATGTACGCACTCACACACACACACACATACATAATAGTTATCGTCAATATGTGCTTCCATATGTTAGTGTCTAAGTTTGAAATTGTATCCTGCTATCGTTGCAGGACATGCTCGTTACTCTGTCGTTATATGATTTTGAAATATTATTTTTAATAATAAAAGAAATCGTGTGTATGTATGTGTCTGTGTGTGGAAGGAAATGTGTTAGAGTAATACTATTACTATAGTGTTTATTAAGAGCATAATTAATGAAACTTTTTCAATGGCTACGTAAAATTAAAATTCCAGAAAAAATTATAACTATTCATTTAATTTGTGGCTATTAAAAGTTTTCATTATGAAATGTCTCGTTTGCAATACGGCAAATAGCACAAACGTAATGTAAAAAGTTTTATTACCATGATCAATTAAGAAAGTTGACCAGTGTGTACAATTTTCCATTTAGCACTCTTAACATGATTGTTATGACTGATAGTTTATGTCTGATAGTTATGTGTTTTTGAGAGTTAAATTAATAAAATGGACAATGAATGACATTTTATTGTCGGTTGTCAATTTATCTATGGTTTATAAGACACAGCAATTAAACTTTTATGTTTATGGTTAGTACAACTAATGCTAATGACTGTTCCATGCATTTTCTTCATTTTGAAAACTAAAATCAGCCGAAAGGAATGGAATTCGAAATTAGATAACAATTTAATGGTTGAATTATTAATCGGCTTTGCCTTTAAGTCTGGAATGCAAATTTATGCAAATAGTTAGAAATAGGGGGAAAGAGAAATGTAATAACTAATTTGGTTTCGATTGTTTATTTTTAGTTGGATCTGTATAATAAAATTTTGTTTTTAATTTTTTCCAGACTCAAGACTAGTTTAGATTTTTGCAAAGCTTAACTGACGAAAAGAAGTTTTGGAAGAATGATATTATAATGACAGCCTGTTGGTATAAATATTTCACATTCTGCCACGGATCCTCATCAGCATACTTGGCATAATGATTGTGAAAAGATCATGAAGTATTATTCGTCTGTTGACGTAGATCACCGCGAAACCAACAACAACATAATGTTGTTTGAAAGCTAGTGAATTTTTTTAACAATAATAAAGAACCTTTATTTACTATATATGCATATGTAATAAACATATTATGTTATATATATATTATAAAAAACCTTTTTTTTATTTTTGTTGAAAAAATTCATTAGATTTCAAACAACATTGTTTTGTTTTTGGTTTCTCTGTGATCTACGTCACCAGACGCATAAGACTGGATAAACATTTATCATATATAAAACAATTATCAATATAAGATCCATTCTCTTTCATTTATTAAAAAATTATAAACGAGCAAAGTGGTATACCTTCCCGACGTACACCCTGTATAAGACTTGATAAACTGCTTACAACTGGCTTAGATAACCAAACATGTAATATGTGGCAAATTTTTTGTCGAATTTGGTACAATCAATTGGAAGAAATAGAGGTAAGAATATATGGGTTAAATCGGTCTTTTGGTTTGAAGGTGCCAGAGAGGGCGTGGTTAATTGGTAGATTTTATGCTGATGTTGTAGAGAATTGTAAAACAATGTAATGGATATTATAGCGGTTTGATAGAATTTTGAAAAATTTGTTAATTTGTATAGGAAGTATCAGAGTAGCTGCGGCAATGCGCTTCGTTTTCATTTGGAGACTCTGGCAAGCGTTCAACGTGTGTCAAATTTGAATAAATTTAACAATAAATTTAATATATTTAATGCAACCAATAGGAAGATATAAAGCCAATAATATATAACTTAAGTCGGTCATTTGTATGACAGATACCAGAAGGAGTGAGGTTAATCGGTCGATTTTTTTTTTAATCTTATCACAGGTTATGAAATAATGCAAGGCACAAACACTCGAATTGCTGCATGTTAAAGACGAGGAGTTACAGGGAGAAAATTAAATTTCGAGAAATAAGTTAATTTTTTTGAGAGGTGTTAGGAAGAGAAGAGTGATGTGGTCAATTCACAATCATCAACTACAATCTGGCAAAATATTAGGCTGTGCCAAGTTTCAAAAAATTCCATAAAGATTTGCGGCAATTATTGTGCCGCACTCAAACGACTTAAAAAGCTATAAAACGCGTTCGGTCAAAGATATTTGATACTTTAAATGCTTCCTTCTACATTATTTTCCGCTCCGCTTGAAAGTATAAATATGCTAAGGATATTAACGTTCCCACACCAAAACAAAGATTTCAGTCAGTTAAATTTCATTCTTTTTGTGGTGCAAATCTGTTCTAATAGAGCCAGATGGGCGGAGTAAATTTCTACAACAAATTCTGTAAAATAAGGCATAGAGTAAAAGAAGCAAACTTACTGAACTTAATTATTTTAACATGCACATATCTGTGGTCACAACCCATAACAGCCTAAGTCTGTTTTTCAATATTTTCAGTACAGGAGTTTAAAGTTTTGAATCTTCACTGAAAATCAGGAGAAGGTGTTTTTTGGAAAACTTTGCTACAGATTCCAAGGAAACGAATTTCTTTACTTAGTTGTTAACAAAAAATAGTTGTTTATTCTTGCAGTCAAAAGATATTATCGAAAAAGACACTTAGGCTCTTATGAATTGTTGAACGAAAGAAAGTCAAAAAGTTCAAGTTGAGTTAGGCTATTATTCCAGATTAAATAAAAAACTATAAGTGCGCCTTAATTGACATAAATTTTTATTCTATGTCAAAATATTTCAGATTCGATCTCTCATGTTGAGTTAGGTTGTTATTCCTATATAAGAATTCATCAAGTTTAAAGACTTAACGACTTAAGTTGATTTAGGCAATGATGAAAAAATAATGTTTATATTTGTTGTAATCCTAAATTGACTTAGGCAGTTATGCCAAAACAGTCATTTAGAAAAATAACTTAAGCTATTAGGTTTTTTAGAATTAATTGCCTTCCTAGAAAAGATACAAACATGAAAAATTTAGAGTAAATAAATTTAGATACGCTGAATACGATGGTGCTAATAACTCAATTGTGTCCTAACTCGAGTTAGGCTATTACGGTTTGTGACCACAGATATATAACTTACTGTCTTCCATTCAGAATTTATCATAAAATCATATATTTTTGCCAAAGCGCCTGATTTGTCCATGAGTCACCCTAAGGGAAGTAGCAATGAGGACCATTTTCATTCGCAAAACTAAGTTTAATAAAAGCCTGATGTTTGCTAAGCTATATTGTATATGGTGAAATTGAATGAGAGATGTGAATCTGGGTTAAATTGGGTAACTTCTCCCATATCAGAAGAAAGAAAGCGTGTTGCTAATTGGTCGAGTTGTTGGCATTCCATCTAGCGTTGTAATTCAATCCAATAAACAAAACTTTAAGTTACAGCAGTCTACAGATTGTAATTTGTAGGAGGAAATTACATTTTGATATATCGATCAAGATGTATAAGACGTACTCGAATGGTCCTGGCAATTTAGCCAATTTTCATTCTCAGAATTGTGTACATCAAACGTACGATGTGATGTAAAGAATACATGAATTAAATCGTTCGTTTTTACGGGAGTTTGGTGTTTCTCAACTTTTACCAAACATTGCAGCATAACGAAATGAACAAAAATTTTGGCTGCTGCGGTGTACGAGTTAGCAGTAAAAGAGGAAATTTTGAATTTCTGGAAATGGACCAATTTGTATGGGGGGAAACCCAAATAGGCAATGCAGTCCATTTCCATTTTCAACATTAAGTTTATTAAACACATATTGCGTATCAAATTTGGCTTAATTCAACTCAACTAGTTAGAAGATATGAGGCTAAGAATAATTATATTGAACCAACAATACATTGAGTAAAAAATTCAAGTCTTTATAGTCTACGAGTTAAGAGCAGCAGCGAAAATATTAAATTTTGGAAAATCAGTCAATTTGTATGGGAGATACAAAAAGAGTCAGGACAATGATACCCTCCCACGAAAATAATTCAATTAACTATGATTTAAGTATATGCTAAAGCACAATCTGAGAATAGAAAAGGAATACATCATCTCGCCGTTGGTGCCAATTTGCTGAGCGCCTTATGGCATCTCCCACACTTTGGCACCAACTATAGGGAGATTTTTTAAGATTTAAGTATTTCAGGTTGGCAGCACTAGTTGGTAATGGCATCCAAACGTCATCTGTCAAAGTGAAAAGTGTACAGTATACTCTGCCATTTCATCATGGAAAGACTAACAAACGAGCAGCGATTACAAATCGTTGAAATTTATTATTAAAATTCCTGCTCTGTGACAAGTGTGCATCGTTCGATACTACCGAAGAAAATATTGCAGCCGTAGCGACCGGTGTTAACGACGGTCGTGAAATGTCAATTCGTCGCCGTTCTCATCGATTGGGCATGTGTTACTCAACCACAAAGAATTTTTTTTGCCTCAATTGGCTAAGTTGAACTTGGTTGACATGTGGTTTTATCAGGATGGTACAACATGCCACACTGCTCGTGAAACAATGGATATGTTGAGGGATGAATTTGGTGAGCAGATTATCTCTCGATTTGGCCCTGTGATTTGGCCCCCAAGATCTTGAGATTTAACGCCTCTTGATTATTTCTTGTGGGGTTATGTCAAGCCGTTAGTCTATGTGGACAAACCGAACACTATGGTGCCTTGAAGGATAACATAACACGCCTTATTGATAGAATACAAGCCGAAATGCTCGAAAAAGTGACGAAAAATTGGGCCTTCCGATATTTTGAGACGGAGCCGCGGGCAACATTTACATTGAATTATCTTTAAAAATTAAATGGCAAAAACCAATTTAAAAAAAAAATTTTAATATTCCAATTCAAATAAAAAATTTTAATATATGATGCAAATTTGAGTGTTTTATTCGATTTAAAAAAAACTGCGATTAAAAAATCACCCTATACAAAAGACTTTGGGTGAAAGTTTGTAAAAGTCATCTTACGTAAGTGAAACTTCCTAATTACTAATTCCCTTATGTCATAATTCAGGATTCTGGGCTAGGGCTAGCTTCTGGTACAGATACGTTTCTGTTTGCTTCCTGGGCTTATTATAATTTATTTTTGCAAGTACTACTCTTTTCCTAAGAACCCAGCTGATATCATTACTTTTATTCATGGAATAATCAATACTTCCATCATGCATCACGTAGAGTCTCAAACGAGTATGTTCTTTGTCCATCGAAACAAGTAAATTCGTTTTGACTGACTTTTCCCACTGTTTAAAATTCTGTTTTTTTTAAACAACTTACTACTACTTACTATTACTACTTATTTACTTATTGTTTATTAAATTCAATACAATTTTGAATTTTGAATTTAACGAAATATGAAGCTAAATATTCTATAAGTTAAATGTATCTAATTAAATGAATTTGTAAAACCAGCGAATGCATTTTTTATTATTGTGAATTTGTTAAACTTCTTTACTACAATTAAGCTAAACTACATCTATTGTGAATTAAATGTAGAACATTTCGATGATGCTATAGAAAACTATAAAAAAATGGGAAGATGCAAAAGCTTTTGCCCATCGAACATCCAGTTAGTAGGTAAAATCGGACATAGCAACCTATTTGAAAGTTCACTTGCAATCTAAACGCGAAACGGTGGGTATCCAAATAAACCCACTTATTGGATAAAACTTGAATGCTGATACTTTTCCTTTCGTCTTATCATCAAATAAGTGTCAAATTGTAATTTCTCATATTTTCTGGGACGTTACAATATTGCATATCAGAGTGTGAATCATACATATTCACACATCTTTGCAAGACTAAATTCTTTGGTCTATTAACTCAGCTTACCAATTGAGTGCCATATTTTTATCTCTTGCTCATTCCACTACATACTCTCTTTAAATAAAAGTGTCATTTGTTTACACCTACCTTTGCTGATACCATATTATTGTTTGAGAAGGCTGCAGTAACAACTTGCAGTTTCCTTTCAATGAAAGCTTTATCATTGGCATACGCATGCAGCACATGGCTTTTGTTGAAGATGTTACCAGTAGTGCAGCTTCCCTCATAACTATCTCCATCGGCATTTGAAAGAGGACGTATGGAAGACTGTTAACTTGTTTTAATCCTCGTTTGGTGCAAAATGGCTCACCAAGATTTTTGTCTATCTTTACGTATTGGAATGTCGAATTCTGCGTTATAATCGACGCAATTTCAATATGTGATTTTTGTCTATCTTTTCATCCTATGTCTATTTATAAGTTTTGCTTATCGGAATGTCGAATTCTGCTTTATAATCGACGCAATTTCAGTATATGATTTATGTCTATCTTTTCATCCTACAAAGATGTATAAGTTTTGCTTATCAGAATGTCGAATTCTGCTTTATAATCGACGCAATGACAGTATGTGTCGATCTATTTTTCTTTGATTTTCTGCAGGAGTTGTCAGTTACGGATTTACCAGGTCTAAAGATGGACTAATAACCAGGTCTAAAGATGCACTCACAAAATCTTGTTTAATGAATTGGGAAAGGAGTTCGGAAGACCGAAGAGCGTGGGATTTTTTTCCAGATGAGTGGTAAGTAGAAATGTATAACCTATTCGTCATCGTTATTTATAAAGGTTGCATATTTTCTCAAACTTGTTAAATTCTCTTTAAATTTTAAGAGTAGCTGCACTGCCATTTCCAATAGCCGGTGTTATTAATATCTCTGCAAATCCTTCCAAATCTTCGAAGGCGTAAATAGGCAGTTGTGGTTGTTTATCGCTGTAATTCGCTTATTTTTACGACAAAAAAATCGAATGCAGGTAAACAACCCCCGTTGAAATTAAGACTTGGAAAGATTAAATATCAAAGGTTACAACAGAATACATACCGGCATAAGACAGAAAATCATTTAGTATGAAGCCCCCCCCAACCTAAAATAACATTTTGTACAAAATAAAGTATTATGAAACCTCAACAATAATTGATTGTTTCCTCCATATCTGCTCCAAATTGTGCCTTTCATCGCCCACAATGTTATCCCTTGAATTGATGAAATGTTATGGAATAATGACAACAATGATAATGGCAGCCACAGAATGTTCTGATAATTGCTCAAGTTTTTCACATCTCCTTTAAACGGCATTTGTGCATCAGCGAAGTGAAAAAAAAAGAAAAAATTAATCCATTTCTAATTTACTGTCGACAATCACCACAGCAAACTTCCCCTTTGTGCCCACATTTGTACAAGATTACAGGGGATTTAGTAAAAAAATGAAACAAAATTACAAAAATAAGTGGAATACTTTTCATTGGGGGGAGTCGAGAGACAAAGAACACATAAATACAACCAACATCAGGAACAGAAGCGTATGAAACGCGAAAAACGCTTGTATAAATTTAATAATTTGTTACATTCATCACGTGTCAAATATCCTCTCCCAATCACTCACTCGCTCGGCATAGCGGTTGAATGGGGATATGAGTGGGACTCACACAGACTTTACTTGGTATTGGGGAACAGGACGAGAATGATGGCGGTTCAAATGAAGATGCTGATGTGGGTAATTTTAATGATGGATGCAAGTACGATGGGGGATTAGTAGTGTATAGCGGGGAATACAGCCGGGCAAAATGTGCAATAAAATGTAGGTAAAATAAATGCATTATTTTTGCATGGCATTGAAGGCTTCATTTGGCATAATTAGAATGATTCTATTTAGGTCAAATCTGCGCCGATTTGTTCGATAACCTGTTGTCATTTTGTAGGTAAGTCCATTATGTCTTTCTCATAGAAACTCCCTTCACAAATGAAAAAAATCTGAGGCAGCCGGTTTTCATAAGCTTCTTTTCAAGCGAATTTTTCACCAGGAAAATCATTCGCAATCGACAGGAATTGGTGCTGTCGATATTGATCTGTGTGGTCTACCGTTATTGTGATGGAACACAATTCCTCTTCTGGCTGCTTTTGGGCGATTATTTAGATTAGACGGTCTGATTTTTGGTATAGTACAGGTTCAAGTAAAAGTTTGGTTGTGGGAGAGCAGCTCTTAGTAGATGGTTTCCTGGTACGAGAATGGTCCTAAAACTAGCCTACCTAACAAAAAAGACACACAAATGTTGGGGAAATTTTTCTTTAGTTTTTTTATTATAATGTTTTGTTGCAGCGGATGCTTTTAAGATAGTTTTCGAAGAAATACGTACTCCAGATCATAATGCGCACCAAACAGTCACTTTTATTAGGAAGCAATGGCTTTTCCACAGTCACTTCTGACGTAGCCACCGAGCGAGAAATTAGCTTCTTCGCTGAAGAAAATTTTTTTCGATTGAAAGTCCACGCTTGAAACACAACTTTTGTAATAAGTTTTAACTATTTTTGCGCATCCTTCGGTTGTTAAACGATTCATATTCGTAAATGGTAAACTTTTCACTAAATAATCATCCGCGTAAACACGGTCTGTGACGTAGTCCCACAACAAAGTCTAACGGCGTCAAATCGCATGATCTTGGTGGCCAATTGACGTCGTCGAAGCGTGAAATTGAGCTTTGTGCAATTCTCATGCAATAAAACCAGAATCGGTCGTGCTATGTGGCTCGTGGTGCCGTCTTGTTGAAACCACATATCGTCCAGTTCATAATCTTCAAGTGCAGGCCAAAAAAAAGTCTGTTGTCATACGGCCATAGCTCTCTGAATTGAAATTCTGATTATCTACCACACTTTTACTAATAGAAGCGATATTTTCAGCAGTGCGTACATTGCGAAGACGCACAGGCCCAACCACATCTGTAAGGTTTCCAGTTTCTTCAAATTTCTTTACAATCTTGCCTGTTCCTTGCACAGTAGGTCGATTATGACCACCATAATCAATCCGTAATGCACGAAATGTGCCCACGTTTGAATCACCTCTTTCATTGTAAGTTTTAACTATTTTTACACGTTCTTCGGTTGTTAAACGATCCATATTCGTGGTAAACTTTTGACTAAATAAATAACACTTCAAATGATAGGTATTTAACAGCTGACAGCCTTGCCAGACCGGAGCCTTTTAAACCCTACACATTTGTAGTTTGCACTTAAGTATGAAATTTGGACAGAATCGGATCACGCCTTCTTGTACCTCCCATATAACGGATCTATAGGCTTCGATAACCTGGTTTCATTTCATTTTATTGAACAGTCTTGTAATTTAAAGCCTTTTGGCTAATATAAAGCAAATTACAAAATGCATAAAATAAATACTACTTGAAATTTCATATCCGTAGTATTCACGAAACCGATGTCCAATTTTGCTCCTATTCATATGTTTTATAATGGTTGAATAGAATACGTTCTGTTATAAAGGGTGGCGCATAAGTAATGTTAACGGCGACTGTATTGAATGCCCTCTTGTGCATCATTTGGTTTTAACTCATGAACCAATTGCATCTTATATGGGAAAAGATCTAACATATGTAAACTTCTTTGCAAAAACCGCCTAGACATCTCTAACTGCTGAGAACGTCGCCTGGTGAAAGTTTCGCGGTTTTGCTTAATACTTGGAACCACTCGAGCATTTCGACTGCACGAGGCCTTCCAGCACGCGGAAGAACACAGGCAGCCCCATGTTGCCCAAAACGCTGAACCAATCGGTAAATTGTTGGAGAGCTAGGAGCATTTCGGACATGGAAGAAATTTCGATATGATCTGAATAATCGAATGCTGCATTTCAAAGTAAAATTGAACAAGTTTGGTCCTTGGTTCTGTGCTGAGCCTTTCCAACATAAATTTCCCAAGTATTTGGGAAATTCTGTAAAGAGACGAAAAAAAAGACTTAAACAAAAAATGTATTCACTGATCAAATCTTAACGTTACTTATGCGCCACCCTGTACATATCTGAAATATAGACAATATCGATAAACATGAATCCATCCATCGAATATTGTGTTGCAGTTCGTGAAGATTTTTCACTGGTGGATACGAAACTGTAAACAAAACCGTTCCACCGCATTTTAAAGAAAGTGGTTCTTGGTGTAATTTCAGAAATTGTTAAAGTCGTTAGTCTATTGGAGGGAAATTTACAATTTGAAAATTTCTCAAAATTTGTATGTATCCATATTAACCACTTACATCACAGCTCCTGTTACACCCATGTGGTTAGGAACAAAAATGTCAATCGACTTTGTCTATTATTCTCTGAATGTTCATTCAAATTGTCTCAATCGATTAAGAACTGCTTAGTAATGTCTCTTTTGCTGATAAATCCATAACCATGGATGACGGAGCAGTTCTAAGATAATTGTGCATTCAAACTATTCCTCACTATATTAAGGCTCCGTGTACTAAGAATAGAAGAATCTAACCGCTGATTTTTAGAAGTTCTTTCCCCATCACAAAGTAAAATAACAAGATACTTGTTATTGTGAGTTCTTCGAGTGTTTTCCGCTATGCCTAGAGTAACGACCTTTTCATTCATATTTAACAGCCGAACAGTCGGCTTGACTGACAGCGTAAATGCTCAATGGAGACTATTGAGGTGGCGGGCAGGCACATCACATACCGGCCAACATTCGCTTAACGCTTAGTAGTTCCCCTTTGTCTTCCTTTGTGTACACTCATTATGAACACTTCACACCCTTTCATCAAAGTCACCGGCAATACCGCGACGCCAGCAACAAACAGCACCACCGCCACGGCAGTCGTCATCGACATCATCCTCCTTTTTCCTAATCATCATTATCGCCAGCATAAAGCGATAACAACACGTTTTCCAAATAGAAAAAGAATATACGGCGTTAAACCTGAAAGATGTGAGAAGTACGTTGGTCGAATTTCAATTTACATTTTCGTCTATCGAAGCGACCGTGTCGGTGGCGTTGGCAATGGCGGCTGGTGCAGATTATGATGCCGGTTAGTTCCCGCTTAAAAATCATACATCAAAGTTCAAAGAAGCTGATAACGCCCCCAAGTTTGTGAATGCGGTGGTGGATACAAAGACTTCAGAAAGTGGATGCTAATTTATAGTATCTGAGGTCCGTGGTCTCGCCTTGCATACAAAGATTCATAAGAACATGTTGTCTATTTTGTCCAATTTCTTATTTATAGGGTGGCGCATAAGCAACGTTAAGATTTGATCAATGAATAAATTTTTTTAAGTCTTATTTTCGTCTCTTTACAGAATTGACTAAGTAAAACTTGGGAAATTTATGATGGAAAGTTTCAGCTCAGAACAAAGAACCAAAGTTGTTCAATTCTACTTTGAAAGCCAGCATTCGATTATTCAGATCATATCGAAATTTCATTCATGTTCGAAATGCTCCTAGCGCTTTGGGGCAACAAGGGGTTGTCTGTGATCTTCCGCGTGCTGGAAAATCTCACGCAGTTCGAAATGAAGTGACCATTACCCGAGTGCAAGCAAGTATTGAGGAAAACCCCGAAACTTCCACCCGAAACTTCTCAGCAATTAGAGATGTCTAGTCGGTCTCTGCAAAGAATTTTACATATGTTACATCTTTTCCCATATAAGATGCAATTGGTTGACGAGTTACTTATGCGCCACCCTTTATATATAGTAAATACTGTAGCCCAGTGGAAAAATAACTGCCTCCACTTAACTCCACAGCCTTGGCTAATCTTGGATTTAACCCCATAATTTAAACTAGCCGACCTAAGAAAGAACACATAAAGGAGTTGGTTACAATTTTCTTTACTTTCAACATAACCTCCTTTCAGCGCGATACACTTTTTCCATCGATATTCAATAGCTTCTATACCCTGTTTATAGTAAGAACTATCAAACTCGTTAAAATAGCCAGACTCCATCTCTTCAATATTGGCAAATCCTTTACTGCAGAGCCATTTTTTAAAGCTTGGAAATAGAAAATAGTCCGGGGAGCTAAATCTAATGATTAAAGTGCGTGATGAAGCAATTCGAACTTTATTTCATTAAGTTTGGCAATGGCAATCAATAGTGGATGTGTAAACTGGAGCATTGTCTTGATGAAACAACATTTTCTTTTTCGCCAAATGGGGACTTCAATCCACAATTTTATCACTTAAATGCTGCAATACAACAACAACAATTGTCAGGTTTAACGTGGGTCTCGCTTACTCACGGTGGGCCACCACACATGGGACTGTTCTTGAACGTGTTTGCAACAGCCAGCGCCCCTTTGGGGAACTCAAACTAATCCCGGAAGGATGAGTCGAAGCACCTTAGAGATAAAAAACAGGTCCCCTTGGAAAATTTTCCTCAGGGCATGCTTCCTCTCTCTGCCAAAGTACCATTGAAGTCACTGGTATGAAGTGAACTTCTCCCCGGTTAGGAGTGAGGCCTACCTAGACTCCTCGGATAGACGAAGAACAGTGTTTCCCAAGTTTTCGCATTACCTTCAGGAGACCCTGAAGCAATGCAAGATCCGTAGAGATATATGTTCGGGCAACCATAGCCAGCACGATGCTCCCACAAGGGGTCTTACGCCACGATCAGGCAAGAACAAAATGTCCCTGGGGCCCCTGGTCTCCCGTGCTACCAGAAAATGAAAACCCTCTGGTCAGGGTTTCGCAGACAAAAGCTGCTCCAGTTTTGCTACATCATACCTCGCATGGAACTGGTCGTCCACCGTACCCGTCTGCACAAAGCGCAGACATGCACCTGCAACAAGTTGCACCTACATGCTTTCCCGCAATACAAGCGCCTACAAAAGAGGAAAAGAAAGAGAAAAGAATAGAAGAAGGGAAGATAAGAAAGATAAAAGAGTACAGAGGGATGGTGCTTCAACACACAACCACATGCATTGCACATTGCGCAACGCACATGACAGTGTCTCTTCACAGCAGAGCCCCCAATCCCACCAAACACCAATTCACCCACAAAGCCAACCCCTAACGCTCCTTCCTAGCCCGGTGCCTTGAAAACAACCCGTCTGCAAAGTGACGAGCTCCAGCTAGTCTATCTCTTGACGATATCATGTCCGTCACGTCCCAACTATCCCCAACCCTTACAATCCCTAATGCATCCAAATTCCTAATATCATCATACAGAGGACAGTCGCACAAAACATGCTTCCAAACCTCTGTCTGATGCCCACAGTCACAAGCACTACTGTCAGCCAGACCTCTTTTGTGCAGAAATTCGTTCAACGAACCATGCCCCGTCAATATAAAACCCAGACTCAGGTTAAAACCTAAGTCAGGATTCCCATTGACGAAACAAAAATGCTGCAATACAGTAGTATAACATTCGCCGTTGGTAGTTTCTCCTTTGTGAAGGCAATCAATAAAAATAATCCCTTGTGCGCATCCCAAGAATCAGACGCCGTGATATTACCAGCAGATATAACCGTCTTCGCCTTCTTTGGGCACGATTCTCCCATGCCAGTGGTAGACCCATGTCTCATCCATGCTTGTAAATCGACGCAAAAATTCGGCTTTATTGCTGTAAAACATTACAGAAACGTCTTTACGACGTTGCTTTTGCTCAATTGCAAGCAATCGCGGCACCCATCTTGCGCACAGCTTTCTCTTCTTCAAATCTTCGGTCAATATACGATGTATAACACTATCATCTCAGCTAGATCACGCTAGTGGTAGATAATTTCCATCAAACAATCAGTAAAACTAGCGCTTAACATTGATGGCGTTAATTTGCTTATGCATCAAAGCTAAAGTATGTAAATGGTTTATATTCAATTTCGGTTGAATTTATAAATTTTGAAACTTTGAGTAGGAGGATACAATGGTGTGCATGGAAGTGTTTCGCGTAAGCCTGCATGGAGCTCCATTGGTACAGATCTTGGTGGTGGAATATAGTGGTATTGCTGGCCACCAATCTTGGTTTAATGCCGGCTCACCGCGATTCGATCACGACAGATTCAATCGCTTGATGTTGTCATAAATGAGGCAGTTTTTTATCACAGGTCACCTTACGCTTTAGATATGGAATAATTTTGTTGCGATTCAATAGTTATTCACAAATGGGAATTGAGGGAGTTTTTTTCCACTTCTTTTCACTTTGCTTTATCTTTGATGCTCGCTCAAACAATACTGAGTCAAGCAGTTACAAAATGCAAGCAGTTACAAATCTAGCGTAATCCGAAATGCCATTTAGGGTAATCCGATCACGCTTATACAACGCGAGATAAAGATTGCTAAAGCCATCTGTTGGAAAAATAGTGTATTTCCCTTTATAATATATATAATAATTGAAGTAATGAATCGTTTTTTGAAAATAACAGCAATAACCCAACAGCGATTGGACTCAGTAATTCTAATCCTAAGAGACCTGTACATTGAATGCTCTAAGTTTCTAAGTGCTTTGTTACAAAGCCACAAATGTATACTTACTTTTTGCAGTCACCTTATTTTTCTATGTAAATGTTGCGTAAAAGCATCCACCCAAGCTTCAAGCGAATATGTTTTTCTTTACGCTCGCATTTCCAGCAGAAGTTATGAATACTTCCTCACGTTTCCATCCCTTTGTTTGTACTGTTTACATGTAGACACTCTTTGTTCGCTCATGAAAAGTTTATTTTCTTTGCGAGTATTGGGTTTTCACTTTTCATAACGTTTCGTTATTAATTTTCAAAAAAAAAAAAAGAAGTAGAAAAAAAGCGAACACGAGGAGAGCGCTTAAAATGCAGCTGGTAATTAGAACTTTACAGTTTTTGAAATTTAGCCATCGCAATGTGAAATTAATGATTGCCAAAGGAATGTCACAGTTGACAAGTATTGCCTCAGTTATTAGTATTAATTGGAAAACGTGAACTGAATAAAATTCAAAATTCGTTTGTTTGCCATAATGAAATTCTACAATATATTGGTAGTACGAAGGCTACGATAGCGAAAAGACGTGGTGTTTTGGCGATGAAGTGTGCCGAAGAAAATAAATTGACGTTGAAAGTGAGTTTCAGCAATATGTTCGATGAAAAAGAACAAAGAAACGTTTATTTAAGGCGTATTCCAAACCAGAGCTATAAAGAAATTGCAATGCATTCCCTTCAAATGCAATAAAAGTATTAAGACTGGAGAAACAAAGCGATTGGTTGTGTTATGAGAACTGGAAATGGCTGTAGGAGTTCTACGGCTGCATATGTGATCAAAAAATAACCGTTTTTTTTTTTAATTTCGTGAGTTACGTATGTTCGATTTTCGCATTTTTTTTCTGTTATGTTGCTACACATGTCTGTTATATATGTTGACAATATCAGCCATTTTGGATTGTCAGTTTGTTTTTGACAAATGAAAAGGTTAGTCGTGTTTTGGTGCGCTCTTCGATTTTTTACTATTCGAAAAAATGATCGATCAAAGAAACTGCATTAAGTTTTGTGTAAAAAGTGAAATTAAATATGCAAGGACATTTGAAATGTTGACCGTGACGTTTGGTGAGTCTACTATGAGCAGAACACAAGTTCAATTGCGGCATAACCGGTTTAAAGAAGGCCGAGAAGATGTCAATGACGATGCTCATCCTGGACGCCCGAGCGCGTCACCAATCGATGAAAACACTGAAGCAGTGAAGAAAATGATTTTGAATAATCGACGAATCACTACTGATGATGTTGGCATATCGTTCGGCTCATGCCAAGCAAGTTTTAAGGATGTTTTTGGCATGAAATGTGCGGCAGCGAATATTGTTTCAAAATTTCTAAATTTTGAGCAAAAACAACGTCGCATGGACATCGCTTAGGAGCTGTTGAACGTCGTCAACGACGATCCAGATTTCCTCAAAAAGGTCATAACTGGTGACGAATCATGGGTGTATGGCTATGACTTTGAAACAAAGCCCAGTCATCCCAATGGAAGCGTTCAGAAGAGACCGAAAAAAGCACTCAAGTTCGGTCAAATGTGAAGGTTTTGATCACACAGAATTGTGGAAAACCCAATCATGGATTTTGCACCATGATAACGCAAGAGCTCACACATCAATGCTTGGGCGTGAGTACCACCGAATTCACCGGACTTGGCCCCCGCTGACTTTTTCCTCTTCCCAAAACTGAAGACACCGATGAAAGGAAAGCGTTTTACTACGATTGAGAAGCTAAAAGAAAAATCGAAACAGGAGCTGTTGGCGACACCAAAAAGCACGTTTCTGAAGTGCTTCAAGGATTGGAAAAAACACTAGCATAAGTGTATTATATTTGAGGGGGATTACTTTGAAGGGGACAAGATAGTTATTGATGAATAAATAAATATATTTTGAAAAAATTGAAAATAACGATTATTTTTTGATCACACCTGGGTTACAAAAGTTCTTCTTATTAATATGGGAAAATTAAAAACCATCGAACTAAACAAAAGTTAAATACTCACATACACGAGTACTCACTACGGAGTGACCGCTACTTTGAACGAGTGAGTACATGAAAAAAATTTAATCCAATTTTGAATTATATTGCAGTTTATTCAGCACTGCTGGTATTCATTTCCTTGCCAATTTCCAAGATTGTAATTTCAATATTTTGATCACAATTTTTTTCTTCACATCCATTTGAGGTCATAACAATTCAAGTTTAAGATAATACAGTTTATTTTGTTATCACTGCAATATTTCAGTTTAGACGATGGCATCGTTTTTTTTTTTTCTAGGCTATGACTTTTCCTTGAAAATATGATTTTCGCGAAATCCTTACTTAAAGTTCAGATAGCAATGTGCTCTTTAAATTTTGTCTTTTCAAAAGCAACATTTAAATCAAGCTTATGGTTCAATTTAATATTGACAAAAGAATTTATGCTTTCAATTTTATGCCTTTAACTCCAGATGTTTGTCTGCGCCCAGTAAACCACTTTTGCACTCTTTTTGTCTGTTTGATTCTCTGAAAGTAGGAATTTCGGAAGATACCTTTTAATCCCTGATAAGTTTTGGTGATTCCAACATCTGCCTTTTGTCTTGGGCGAAGTTTAAATTGTTGTCCTCATTACTTGACATTTTACATCATAAGAGTACTAATTTTTACAAATCCACACTGGTAGATGAATTTATGCACCTAATTTCACGATTCTCCATTTGTTCATGGCTACGTCCTCTTTTTTGTTCTACCACCTATATATAATAAAAGTACAAATATCGAAAAATTCTCTTCATGAGGACGACTACATTATAAAAGTAGGACATGCAATATCATACAACCACATTTTTATAATATTGGCTTCAGCCGTTTGTTATTAGCGATGGATTTAATTTTGCCCTTACCTAAATCTAAAAATGAGAATTTCGTTATATCTTTTACTGTCACGCACCCATTCCATAAGAAAAATATGCGCTATAATATTGATGACCTTAGCTTCAGTCTACTGCACTATTTGTGGTACCATTATTCTCCCGTTCCAGCCACTTTTTCCGATAAAAGTACAAATTTTAGAAAAATCTCTTCTTTCTGCTTGCCTATGCTGGAAGTAAAAGTGCATTCCTAATTATGTGAATTTAACTTCAACCTATTTTGCCCCCGGCAATAAAGATGTCGCAAAAGTGTTCATAATTCCATATTTAACTGTTTGATCTAGTAAATGTCATCATTTCACCCACTTTTTATCATGTTTTTACCCCCAATGAGAGGAGCTTAAAACTTCCTCTTTATAGTGCGTTATGAACACCAATTTTTGTGATTCCGGATTTACCTTTTAAATCCGGTTTCTGTCCCAAAAATCACGAACTTCGAGGAATGCTTACCTATTCCAAAGGAGTACTATGGACACCAATTTTCATGAATCTAGCTTTAATCGTTTGAGTTGGGCGATGGGGCCAGATTTGCCCCTTTTTACTCTATTTTAATGCTTAAAACTATGAATTTCGAAAAATCCTCTCTTGTCTCATGCTTAGTTTATAGGTACATAAGGAATAAGGACATCAATTTTCGTGATTTTACTTACAGCGATTTGAGTTGAACGTTGGCACCAGATTTGCGCCTTTTTACCCCTTTTTTTTTTAATAACACGAATTTTAGAAAATGACTTTATATCATGCGTCTTCTGTATAAGAGGCCTCGTCGTTTGGTTTGGGCGATGATATCAGTTAGTCAGTCGATCAAACAGTAACGCAACAATTTTATATATGTAGATAAGGGTGTTGGCGGTTTAAATATTCAATTAAAAAAAAACTACGAAACATAAAAAAATATATTTGTATTTTTAAAAAGTAGAAGCATGGGAATTTTTAAGACTTAAAAATAATGTTGTCCAAATGGCTTCCCTCGGCTGCTTGACACTCTTGGAACCGAAGTTGCAAATTTTGGAAAACTCGTTGAAAAGTTGTTCTCGGTATTTTGTTACTTTCCTGAATAATGTTCCTCTTCAACTGCTCTAAATTGATCGGATTATTCTCGTAGACTACCGATTTGAGGTAGCCCCATAGAAAATAATTGCATGTAGAGAGATCGGGGCTACGTGGGGGCCATTCAGTATCCCCCCTTTTCGAAATGAGTTTTACAGGAAAAACATTTTTCAGCAACTCTATGGATACCCTAGCCGTATGACATGTGGCCCCATCCTGTTGAAACCACATCCTCGAGGTATTGCCTTGAAGTTCTTGCAAAGCTGGCACCAAAAAGTCTGCTAGCATGTTGCAATAATTGTTCGCTTTGACTGTTGCGGATTTCGCTGAACTGAAACACGAACACGCTCCACAATGTCGGCTGATCTGGCAGAAACTGGGCGACCACGAACCGTAATTGGTACTGTTGAGCCGGTTGTTTCGAACATTCTGATCCATTTTCGTATCACATTGGCGCTTGGAACTTCAATTAAATCGTGTAAACCGTGTTCATGCCAATACAAACGTCGTGCAGTAATCACTGATTTATTGTTTTCGTAATACGCTCGGACACAAAATGCACGCTGCACTCCTGTGTACGGCTCCATGGCGACTAAATTTCCAGGAAGAGGGGCAGCGAACAACATATCCCCCCGCCACCCCGCGCCGCGCGTTGCCAAGAAATTGAAGATTTAAACCGCCAACACCCTTATGGCCCACCCTGTAGAATGTTCTTATTTACATAACAAGAGAAAAGGATTGTTATGCTATAATTGGGGTGAGAGGTACAAATATATCTTTCTATCGTAAACATAATTCTAGAAAAATCCTATTTACAGGTAAAGAGGGAAAGAGATTACATACATATATCATATTTGAATGTTCTGGGAGTGATTTTGATAATCTTTCTGGTATATACACTTAGAGAAATTGCACTCATACTACATACGTAGATTAAAAGTAGCACTATTCAAAGAATAGGATAAAAACATACAAAGTATTTATTACTCATCCAAATTTCTGTTCTTTGAAATTATACGCTTATGCCGGCAAAATAATCCAATCATTAACATATTTTTCAAACTCATTCTCCAGAATAGACTTCTTCAGTTCTCTCGGCGAATTCTCTTTAATGTCTCGCATCGACTGGAAACAGTTGCCTCGAAGTGTTAATTTGAGTTTTGAAAAGGGAAGAAAGTCGATCTGAGCCATATCATGGCTGCACTTTTTTTTCCCGAAATTCATCCACAACGATAGAATTGCGCGATGATTCGCTACAGCGGTTTGCTCTTTCAAATGCCGCATAAAGCAAAATAATATATTTATTTGCCATCCGACTACCTGACACGAATTCTGAGGCATGAATTCCCTGACATGAAAAACTTGGACATGGTTTTTATTGGTTTCAGCTCAGTTGAAAGACACCATCCCTGAACTTGTTGATTGGTTTACATGTCAAACTCATAAATCCATATCCCATCACAAATCCATGTCGTTCTAGCTTATCTTAAGCAATCTTACAATTGAGTTTTACAGAAAATTTCATACCTAATCGATGGTGTTAGATGAACGGGTCGATTCGTGAGACATAGAAAGTTCAGCGGTTATCTCTTTCAATCTTATATGACGATTTCCAGTCGTCATCTCTATTACTTTATTGATGTTAACTTCAATTCAAGACATTGGTGGGAGGTAAATTTCCCACCATCTCTCAACCGCATTGAATGCATTGTACCGCTCATATGCGCATGTTATTTTGATAATGTCGATGCTCCTCCTTTTGTAATATTTTCCACGATTCGACATACAAATTTCAATTCGCAATACAAAATTTAAGGCAGATTCTTTGTTCGACATTTTTATCTATTGAAAAATTAAAAAATCGGGCTCTGCAAACAAACTAAATAACAGATCGCGTTCAACCTTCGCGTTGGCACAGACGACAGCTATGAAAACTTAGCCACAAAAAGGATTTTTATAATCCCATTAAACTGAATTTTTGAACGATCAATTCCACGTGCTTTTTTGGCAAAACGTATACAATTTATGAAAAATATTTTTTGGTCTTCTCTAATATGGGATACAATAGGAAAAAATTTGCTAATGTTAAAGACGTCTATAAAATCGAACGATATTCATATGAAAACTTCTGTCGGTCGATGATCTGAAAAATATGTAGTTTATGAGATCTGATGAGTAGTTTTGGTTGCTGCAAATAGCTTGACTAATGTAATCGCTATGGAGAGAAGTAATGAATCATAAAAATGTTGAAAAACTCAGTTGGGAGAAAAAATATTTCGAAAAGCGCAATTTTTTAAATTGTGCGAAATTTTCCACCTATTTGTAGTCCTCGGGGTCGTCAGCTGAAGGAGGGTGTATCGACCAATTACCAGATAAGTGGTCGAGTCAAAAACGGTCGCTTCACATACATAATATATTAATGTATACAATAATAATCTGTCTTAATTAATTAATCTGTCCATAATATATATACATCTATCCATATATTCATCTATCCAAGTAAACATTTAAAATTGTTAGGTTATTTTCAATAGGCGGGTCTGCAATTAGGATTATTGGATTAGGATAACTTTTTCTGATATCTATCAACTACTGCTATGAAACATTTTTAATTACTACATAAATGTAAAATATAAAATGTTGAAAGAAATTCTGGAATATGACTCTTATGGTAGTTGGGGGTTCAATTCCTGTATCAACAAAGTTTTTCTTATTGAACCGATTTTGCTCAGGGCCGTATATGAACTGCATGCAGTTGTGCAACTTTTCTATATAAAATTTAAGTTCTCAAATCTAATTAGTATATATTCTCGAAATGTAATACTCGTATGTAAATTAATTTAAGCAAACATAGAAAAGTGATCAGCATTCGAATTAAATTTGAATTTTGGTTCCTTTCAGAAAGTTGTTTTATTACATGTGTTGCTTACGTACATAGGTTTAAAACTTGAAACTCATTTTCAACATTATGTTTCTCATCATCTTCTAACTTGGTGCGCAGACATTTGTCGGGGTTACTTAAAAATTGCTTAATATGGAAAGTTTTCGATGGTGCCAATAAACCAAATGTTATGAAACATCTACAGTATAAAAAGGCTGTACGCAACGATAAGTATTTCACTTGAACCCACCGCCAAATGTAATAAATAAACGATTAACTCACAAAGCTTTTGGGCTCATGCCGAGAAATGATAAAATAATGCGCGCGCTCTCTCGTAAAAAAGCAGCGATTTAAATTAATACTTGACCTTAATAAGAAACTATCAATAACAGAACCGAAGAGATTTTTATCGCAAGATATGTTAAAAATAATGATTCCTCGAAAACATCAACATTAAACACGACACGAAAAACAGGTAGCAGCTCATCATTAACCCAATATCGCCATCATCGTCATCATCATCATCATCATCAACAACAACATACAACATCATCATCATTATCGTCAGTGCTGCCATTACCAACCAACAGAGCTGTCTTCGACGTCTGACGTGGTATGGACATGACCATCGTCGTAAAAATGAATTAAACTCGTAGTAAAAATGACCAACGGAATTCGAATTGAAATGAGTTATGAGCACAAACTACAATTCGACTACAAAGCAGTTGGCTGGTCTTTTGGGGGTCCGTCCATTCATTCAATTCATATAATCTGACATGTGGTAATTTATTAAATCGCCATTAAATTGTATTGCAGCAAAGATGGGTTAACGCGGACTCCATGCCAGCGAAGGGATCTTAATCCGTATTGAAGTTTGTAATAAATACTCGTAGGAAATGTCTAAACAACAGCCGAGAGTTACGCTTCACATTTGTTGTAGTTTATTAATTAATGTGAACAATAAAGTTTAACCGGGCACAGTTTGACTCCTTACCTACTGTGAGTTTCCTTACACGGTGCGTAAAAACAAAAATACATGGAATGCGCACTAAACACTTGTGCCCGAATTTAGTATCCAATGTTCAGTACTATTATCAAGAAATTGCACAAATACGAAGTACTACAAGAAGTACTTAAAATAAATTTTTAAATTCATGAGGCAAGGAAAATTTAACGTACTTCGAGCATTTCGAAGCACTAAAAGAAAGGCGAACATCGTCGATCATCGACTCCGCTCCATCGGTTCATTTTCAATTATGGCAGTAGGTTCAGAATTCGAGAATGAAGAATTTACTTTATAAAAGATTCTGATGACAAATGATTTTTTTCTTTCTAACTACTAACTTACTACTTACTACACACTTACTATTTCCTTGCTATTTACTTACAATTTATCTACTATTTACTTACTACTTAATTGCTACATACTTACTACTTACTTACTATTTACTTACAATTTATCTACTACTTACTTACTACTTAATTGCTATTTAATTACTACTTACTTACTACTTAATTGCTATTTACTTACTACTTACTTACGACATATTACTTACTTATTATTGAATTATTACTTACTTAATTATTTACTGCTTACTTACAACTTACCTACTACTCACTCACTACTTACTTGCTACTT